>OW026521.1:128354288-128954288 GCA_932274085.1 Protocalliphora azurea | reverse complement strand
GCGATATTTGGTTTCAGCAAGACGGCGTCACTTCACACACATCGCATCAATCAATGGATTTATTAAGAGAACACTTCGGTGAGCACAAAATTTCACGTTTCGGGTCGGTCGATTGGCCACCAAGATTGATATCACACCGTTAGACTTTTTCCTGTGGGGATGTGTAAAGTCTAAAGTTTATGCGGACAAACCCGCTTCGATTCATGCCTTGGAGGAAAACATTACGCGTGTCATACGCCAGTTAGCAGTCGAAATGCTCGAACGAGTCATCGAAAATTGGACTCAACGGATGGACCATCTGTGACATAGCAACGGCCAACATTTGATAGACATAATCTTCAAAAAATAAATTAATTTTCTGTGTTTTATTTTCTTTAAAAGAGTAGGGAACCTCGAAATGGATCACGCTTTATTTTAGTTACTGTTTTTGTTACTGTTTTATAAAATTGTTTTTAAAAATAAATAAAACAATATTATTAATACAGTTGAACTTAGTTATCATGAGTTCATAGTTATTTATTTATGTATTTACAAGTGGGAATTCTACTTTTATATATATATATATATATATATGTATATATATATATATAGGAATCATAGTTAAGACATAACTTAGCTATCAAAGAAGATAAAAAAAGTTAAAATCGGTTAGAAAATATTAAAATTATTAGAAATTCTCCCGAACGTGTTTTCTAACAGTTGTGTAAGCAACGTTCATACAAATTTTTATTTAATTTTTTTTTTAGAAATGTTGAAATAAAATGTTATTTTTATTCAAATTTCAACCATAATTAAATAAAATAATCTTTAACCATTATATGATAATATGACCCCTTATCATGCTTTATTAAAAAAAACGTTGATTTTTATTATGGCTGTTTCAAAACTTCAATTTAAATTTTTTAAACATTTTGTTAAACAAATTTCAAAACACTTAGAATAAAAATATGCTGTTTCGTAGATAATACTACAAAGAGTAAAATTAGAAAGAACTATGTTGGTATCTCATATACACTTGCCGTACCTGAGATTGAATTTTGCGTTTTTCGCCAAAAAACAGTTTTTGTGATTTTTGTGTTGATGGGTCTATTTTTTTTTTGTACTAGTGTACAGATTAATAAAAATTATACCACAACAATATAATATAGATTGTAGAAAATATATTCTTAATTTTTTAACGAATTTGAACAATATAAACCGTTAAAGCAGAAAGGTCAAATGTCAAATTTTTGAATATTTAAGATTTTTAACCGAAATATTAATCCAAACTTATATGTAATTACTATATTCGACCATATTATATCCATCATAAAATATATGGATAAGTATAATGCGAATTTTTCTCGTTGAAATGGTGTTAAAGAGATTTTTTTAGTGTTTAAGTTCAATTTCGGGAGTCCATTTGTAGGGCAACTATAAAATATAATGAATAATATTTTACAGACTATATTCCTGTATAAGAGTAATAACATATAGCAAGTTTTATTAACTTAATTTTACAATTAAGAGAAATTAATATAATTAAAATTAACAGACAGGCGGAAGGACCGACATCAGCATTCTCTCTCTCAGAAAAAAAAAAACCTAAAATTTCAAAAATGCATTTCATTCTTACTGATCAATATACAAAAGCAAAATGTAAATTGATATCGGCTTTCCCTAAAGTAAATGCCATTTTCGACTGCTTTTACTCCAATTTGTGCTCTTATGAACCGAAATTTCTAATAAAAAAATATATATATCGCCAATTCCATAAAAGAACGACCTAAAATTTAGCGAGCGTCGTTCGCTTTTCATAAAATTTTGCACGCACATAGTCTACGGATATCTATATCGACTTAAGTTTTCAGATTCGCGAAATTCTCAAAACTCGCAATTATATTTCGTTTTTTCACTTACTAAAAAAGCCTAAAAAAATCTCAAAAGTATACAATTTTAAATGACAATATTTTTGGAAAGACTTTGTATTTCACAAATTAAAAGGGTTTTTAAAAAATTTATTTTAATGAAATTACATTTCTTAAATGCATTTTTAGTTTAATAATACTATGTAAAACTTTCCAATTTTTAACTAATTTGAAAAATATGGAATCTTTACATTAAAATAAAAATTTAAAATGTTTGGTGTGCACGCACAATTTCGGTTTTTCTAAAACCTATTCGCAATTTTTCATATAAAAATTGAATATTTCTGGTATTATTTTTAACATGTGAGTAGGTTTACATATTTTATTTAAAGAATGTATTAAATCACATTTTAAAAATTTATTAAAAATTGATTATCTTTATAAAACAATTTAAAATACACCCGAAGAAAAAATTGTCAAAAATGTATCTATAAATTTCATTTGCTGACCAAACTACTCAAAGGAAGATAATAGAGAATATTTTTATATTACATAAATTCGTTAATCATTTCAAAAGATATGAATATTTAAAGTTTAATGCTTTTTATATTTTATTAACTTTAATGCAAATTAAAATTATTTTTATACCCTTCACATAAAATGAAGGGTATGTAAAAGTTTGTCGTTTTATACAAAAGTCTTTAAATATATCCAGGGCCTCAAATTGAAAAAAATATTCGTGTTCGTTATGATTAAAAACAACTTTTGAGAATATAAAAATTTAAATTTAACGAAAAATTCATTTAAAAAATGTAATTGCACTAAAATACATTTCTAAAAACCTTTTTTATTTTTTGAAATGTTCATATTAAAGCCGACGTAAGCTAAATTCAAATGCCGTTTAAATCGTTAAAATTCTCAAGGCATTCCCGGAGATATTGATATTTAAAGTTACATATTTTTGATTTTTTCTTTTGGTTTTTTGAAAAATAGAAAAGCGAAATAAAATTGCGAGTTTTCACAATTTGGCGAAACTGACAACAGAAATCGATAAATGATTTAATGGATTTTATGTGTACAAATTTTTATTAAAATTGAAAGTCATCAGGTTAAAAAATGCTCTTTTTCGGGCGTTCTTTCATGGAATTGTCGATATACAATATGTATATTTTAGATTGAATATTTTAAAGATTATTAAATTAAATTTTAAAAGTCATTATTTTTTCCTTTTCCCAGAATTTAAAAGATAATATAAACGAATACAAAAAAATATTGCTAGTTTGCCATTCATTTTATAATTGGGGATAACAATTGAACAAACCATCCAAGAATGTAAGAAATGGACAACCATTGAGCAAAACACCAATTTGATATAGTTCCTCAATAAAATTTTTATAATGCGTGTGATTTTCTAAGAGAATTTTCCAAACACTTTTATATTTAAACAATTTTGAAATAAATAAAATAGTGTATGGGTAGATAATGTTGGATATTCGTAACTTGGTTTTATAAGTCCAATTTAAAAGAATTACCCCAAAAGTAAAAGAATGTCCAAAAATATCAAATAATCTATTATTTTTTTTTTTCACCAAAAGTTGTTACCGTAATTTATTTCAATTAAATTTATGACCTATATTTTAATATATTTCGTGTTCATCATCAAAACGAAAGCATTACTATTCCCACCCAATAAAAAAAATTTATGTATTGAGTAAAAAAAAAAAAATATATTCCGTGAAATAAATGTATAAATCAAAGTATTAAATTTGGAAAGTATATGTCGCTATTTGAATTATTGTTTACAGGCTGTTATTTGAAAACTAATAACAGAGAAACGATTTTTTTATAAATATTTTCTAAATAAGTTTTTAAGTTATGATGTGTTTTTGGTATATGAACTTTAAATAGACTGTTTCTTAAGAATAACCAGAGCCGCATGAAATGCCTTTTGGGGCCTCAGACGCCCATGGTTGGTATATATTAGATAGATAGGTAGATAGATAGATAGATAGATAGATAGACAGAGAGATAGATAGAGAAAGTTGATGTAATACTCTTATTGTATCACATCTCCACCCTGAGACCAATGTCGGTCTATTGTGAGTCCCTTCAATAGTAAGAGATAGAAGAAAGAGAAAAAATTTAAAAAATAGTGACAAGAAGAAGAAACTAAAAAGTTTTTAGGGGTATACTCCTAACGCCCACTGGACGTTGCCTATGATGTTTACAAGCTTTCTATTCCGAACTTCACATAGCCCCTCGATAAATTGACCGCCTAACCATTTCATCCTAAGATGCTATAATCGTGACCATTAACAGACAATATATTCAATAGACTCGATCTCATCAACATCCTCATACATTCTACAAAAATCGGAATTGTTAGCGTCCCATTTAGACCTCATCTTCCCTATCATGCAGTCTCCCGTTATGACCCCTATCATGGTACTTAAACTTTTTCTACTCAAACTCAGAAGAGTACTGCCCTATTGAGCGTCGGTTATATCGCCCTTGATACCTTATAGTCCACTCTATTCCCTCAAGCCTGATTGGTTCTAGCCGAGATACATTCATTGATCTTCCTTCCTTCTTTGAGGTTGGTTTCTCTCTCCGAAACATCCATCGTTGAGCCTTGTATTAACAATTCATCATTTCATTGCCAGATATATTGCAATGGCCTGGTATCCAGCAGAGTCTCACCACGTAATGTTCCAATAGCTCCCTCAGTGACCTCTTGCAGGTGGCCACTAGCCTGGACTTTATTTATTAATAAGAAGTATAATTTTTTAGAAAACATAGTTTTTATTTGTTAGTTTGTTTGCTTGTTTTTATTTTAGCATTATTCTAATTTTCCAAATCAAAGTCGATTTCTTTTTTATTAACCTTCTAGGCCCTGCTCAATTTCTTTTAGTAAATTAAATATAAAATATGTATTTGTTACAATAATATAAAAAAATATACTTCTATACTTAGAAACAAAACTTTATTAATGCTAAATACACACTCTTTATACATTTGTTTATTTATTATTTAATAAATTATGGTATTAGAACTTAAAACTTAAATTGACAGAAAAACATTCAATTGGTTTCGAGTAAAATAATTTGATGTTGTAATGATGCAGAGAGTTAAAAGAATATTTTTTCAATAAAAAATATAAAAAAAATTATTAGCTATATCTCATTGATTTTCTAAATAAGTTGCTTTCATTTATAAGGGCTGTCCTATGAGGTTGAACGAAAAATTCTTTTCGACAATTCATATGGAAAACAACAAACAAATTTAAAAAAATTATTACTGTTTCCCATACATTTTGTCAAACGAATTGTTCGTTCCAAATTGTCGTAATTAGTCCTTATTTCTACTATACAGTTCTTGTTAAAACAATAAAAGACTTGTCTCCAAAACTAAAGCTGCTACTTTGATTCTAGTAAATAATATTTGTTATATCAACGGTTGGGTGGCAGTAGTAGTTTTAAATGGTCAAATGTAAAAAATTTTAAAGACATGATCATTTCAATATTATGTCTCTAAGATAATTTTTGAAGAATCTTCATATTAGACTACACATCAATATTATTTCGGTACCATCATTATAATGTAATTCTAAAATACGAGTATTACTCAATTTTTGTAAAGAATTTGGAATATATTTGGTTTAAATATTAGCAATATCCTTTGTAGTTTAAATGACGTTAAATTTTTGTGTATTGGTAGTAATGCAATTAAATTATAGTTTTTAGCATTTTTCAAAAACTATTTTTATCAGAATTTAAAAAATTCCGTTGATTTTTTAAAAGTTGATTTTTTTTTTTGCTGGCATTAATTTACAACTTTTTAAACAAAATTTTTAAAAACTAATCTTATATGTAACAATATGGAACAAAATAACATAGAATAGTTGGTTAAGACTACAAAGATCAAAATCACAATAGACTTGGCTAATTTAATAACGTTCTAGTCCTAATCCATATAATAGAAAATTATATAGCATTACGTTGCATTTTTTACGCTCGCAATTGTATATTTGCAAGCTTGGTTTAGACTGTTATAAAATGATTAAATTTTTTTAAGCCTTTTGTGTCGCTGCACAGTGGACAAAATCACTGATCCAGCAGCATTTAATTAAAATTTTAAAAACTATAAATTGATAAAGATTACCAATACTTTACTAAGTAAATTGATATTATTACTTTTGTTCTCAATATTCGCTCAGCAGAAAGCGGTGAAAAATATCATATGTTGCAGCTCGTGAATTGAAAGAATATTACATCTATTTATTCAGTGTGTGTTTTTGGAAATTTTTAATGAAGGTGATTACAATTTTAAAAACATTCTTTGAAAATGTAAGGCATGTGTTAATTAAAGAATGTATGCTTGTGACCCATGTTTATGTAGTTTATTAAAAATTTATTGCAAGAAGTAAGATTTCTGATAGGATTTTTAAAGAGTTCTACTCTATAGTTTCGTGAACTGCAACTTTTGGGATTCGATCGGATTCGGTCCAATTCTAATTTCGTATACTAACTTCGTTTATTTTGTTGTGAAATATCCAAAATGATATGCCGGTTTATTTGTTAATGCACCTTTTATACACGGTGAACGTTCCCAAATGCACCTTTTGTGAACCAAGTAATGGTGTACAGCTATTTTTGAGATATTTTAATGACATTTGCCACGAATAACTATCTTGGTATAAGGACGAAGCCTATTTAAAATGGTTATGATTAGATCATTATTTCACCTTCATTATTTCCGTTCATTAATACCTATAATACAAAAATATTTCAATGAAATTTGGCACAAATTAATTTTATAAGTTCCGCTCATAGTTCCCTCAGTCGAAAATTACTTTAACGTGTATCAGACCCATATAAAAATTGGTATTATGATTATATTTGAGACAAATAACTTTTATATGAGTAAAAAGCAAAGTGAACAATTTTATGATTAGAAATTATGACTATCTGTCCATAATTAGCTATAGCTTCCATATGAGGACCACTTTCGAAAATCACTCTAAAGTTCATACATGATAGTGTCAACATAATAGTATGTATCATATATATTAAAAGGGGCGTGAATATGGGGGGGCATCCAAAGGTTTGGCATATCGTATAATAAATCCAATTATGTTTACTATATATGGCCAAAATTCATATTTGTAAATTCAAAAATTAGAAGATAAGATCGTCACAAGTATGGCGACACAGTTGTATAAAAGTGGGCGTAATAGAGGCGTGGTTCTCAGTAAAAACCTGATTTTGTTATAGATCATATTTTGTATAATATATGTGTCGAATTTGATGTATTTCGCTTCATTATTTAGGTGAAAACAAACTGTTTTAAAAAATTGGACGTAAAATATGAGTTTGGCATTCGATAAGCTCTTCCAAAGAACAAGTTGTGTAGAATTTAGTTCTTTAAGCAAATCCAGAAAACTAGATTTCGTTATTTTCCAGTTACGAATTTAATGTCGCTAGAAAAAGTATTTCGACTACTGTGCGCTGATGCGTTGGTTTCAGATAAAAAATCAGCCCCTTAAAATATCTGTCAATAATGGTTCCAAAAAATTGCAATCATAAGAAATGTATTTACACATATTGTATTATAAATACTACTCGCACTTTCAGAATAAAAAAGAAAAATATCAAATTATAATGAAAATAAATGCTAAACAACACTACAATACAAAAACTTAAATTAATAAAAACAATTGAATAAAAAGTAAAACTAAAACAAATAGAACACCCTCAAACTATACTCCCCATACTAGTAGAAAAGTATAAAGTACTCTTAATATACCCACATACTCTACTGAAATAACTATTTATTCTAACTACATCCCTACAGTTCTGCTGATGACAATGTACTAATTTTTTGTTTAATTACAAGATTTTCCTGATACTAATATTCACTTTTTATGGGGCTACTATTAACCTTGTACCTACCCACTCTATTCGAAATTTAATATTAAAATTATTTATAGAACTGTTTAAGACTTACACTAAATTACTCCTTTAGATATGCGAAAATTAACATTTGCTTTGTAAGGGGCTACTCCTCCTCCTGGCCCTATCCGTCCTACTTTTATTTCATCAAAGCTGATAAGAGAAGAAAGTTGTTCTCTCAATACTTGAGAGCTCTCACAATGTGCAATTTTAAAAATTAAGCCATTGCAATAACCGGGCCGTCGCGATGTGCAAGTATTCAGGACTACCCATTATCGCGAAGACTTAATTTTTAAAATTTCAGGTTTTAAAATCAAGCCAGTTTACGAAAAACGGGTTCTATTTTCGCGATTTTTTTTTTTTTTTTTAATTGATTAAAATGTCTATAACCAAAAAAGGAAAATTACCGTCTTTTGGTATATTAACCATTTTGTATGATTTTAATCTTCAATTTTGTCAGTTTAGTCGTGTAATTTGTTGTGTAAATACATCTCTTAATATGGGAAAAGTTCAACATATTTTAAATCCAACGATTTCTCAAAAATTATAGATTTTAAAAAAATTTAAAAGTGGAGATTCCACAAATTCAATTTTCGTGATTTGCAAATTGTATTATAAAGCAGGAAAACGAAGATCTTTCAACTATTGGTACACTTATAGCTCAAATTGATGCGGAACATCTTTTCACGACTGCTGACATAAACAACTAGATTGAAGAAGAATTTCATGTAGAAAGTAATGAGGAGCAAATGGAATTATCAGATACGGAATCGGAGGATTTATACGATTGTCTCAATGAAGGAAACAAAATTAAAGTGGACGATTGTATAACATCGATAAACATATGCATACAATGGGCTTTGGAAAATGATAAGCCGAAAACAGCACTATATGAACTACGTGATTCAGCGGTTATTCTAAAAAATAATTTGCCAAAAAAACAATTAAAAATCTCCAAATGTATATCAATAAAAACAAATTTAATTTTAAAAATTACATAAAATTTTTCAATAAAATGTTGGCTTCCATTATCGCGTCTGGTGTGGTTTTTAATTAGTCGCGAAAAACGAGCTTACATTGTATATATATACATTGTCGATAATAACTAAAACAAACCTAAAATTATAACAGGACTAAAAGTTCAAGTTAATATTAGAAAATTCCTCAAGAACGAAAATTTCAAAACATTTCTGTTTCAATACTTCGATAATAAAATAAATCATGGAGTAAGTATAAGAAATATAAAGAATTTCAGTTTGCTACTTGTCAAATGACTGACTGATAAATGCCAAAAAAAGGTCATACATATTTTAAAGTCATAATTTTTAAAAGAAAGAAAAATGCTTTAATTAGAAATATTAGTATCGTAATAAAATATGTATATTTTTTGACAAGTAACATTTTTTGGTATTTTACAGATATAAGGAACTACATTTATAACAAACTAAAATTGTCGACCCCTTCGAATTCGTTACAACCGTGTTCGATTGTATAAGGATTGGATACTTGGCTATTTTTGGAAGTCAATAGATTACTTTACTGTCTCTAAGTTATCTAATTTTATGACTACAATTTAAAAAGTTAAAAGCCTTAACTTTTCAACAAATGGAGGAATAATTGATTTTTCTTAATGCACTTACTAAATAACTAACCTCTTTGCAGATTGGTAAGCAGTGGTAAACCGCAATTGCTAATAAAATTATTAGTTTCGAGTTAATTTTCAGAACTGCTGTGTAGTTTTATTCCATTGAAAGTAAATGAATAAAGTTTTAAAACAAAAACAATTTGTTAGAGTAATAAAAAAAAAAAAAACCAAATACTGAGTAAACACCACCAATAACAACAATTGTATAATATGTACATATAAAAATATGTAGAACAAATTTAAGTAAATTTGTAATACAAATAAATATGTCTACAATATTGTACATACACATGTAATAAATATGTATGTATAATTATTGTTTGCATTAAATACATACATACATGTATACACACATACATACATACATACATACATACATATTTTTATGTACAACAAATATAAATAAATATAGTTTTTTGTTTTACTACAAATACGCGCTAAAAATATTTTAAAATATTTAAAAGTGCAGCAGCAACCTCTTTTTCGAATAGTTGTAGTATTTTTTCAATTTAATATTTTTCGCTACTTTTTTTTCTCTTGTTGTTAGTAGACTTTGTGTCACCAACCAACTAACCAACGACCTGCTGTTGGCAACACAGAAAAAAAAACCATCCCAAACAAATAGAAACGACAACAATAACAACCATATGTACATACAAATTGTACAATATATCGAAAAATAGCAAATGAAAACTGTCACGATTTGTATGAATCGTAAGAGTGTATTTGCACAGAAAATAGTGTATAATTTTGCAAATAAAATAATGTTTACTTTTTATTAAATATTTTAATTATAAATGAATTTAAATATTAATTTAGTGATGATTAATTTAGCTTTGAAAATCAGGTTCCTTTATAGTTATTATACATGCAGAGAAAAATTATAGTTGTGACCATAATCTAAAAACAATATACTATGATTGGAACATATGATCACAGCGAAAAGTACAAACGATTATAAGTAATAATTATTATGATTCAATTTTGTTATATTGAGCCTGATTTTATGATTTGTTTTTCTGACTTTTGAAACAGAGCGAAACCTCGTAAAAATCTTAAAAGAGAAGACATATTAAGATACGAGGGCAGATCAATAAGTCCCTGAATCTTTGAATGAAACACAGTTTTTTTTTTTTTGCAAAACAAAAATTTATTATAGTCCAACGTTTCTCCAGTTTTTATATCCCTTCCAAAAAATAGGATTTTTCGAGGTCCTTAAAATAGGCATTTGTTTGGTCAATAATTTCATCGTTGGAACTGAATCTCTTTCCACCGAGCCATTTCTTTAAGTTTGGAAATAGGAAGTAGTCACTAGCCCCTAAATCCGGAGAATATGGCGGATGAGGTACCAATTCGTAGCCCAATTCATAGAGTTTTGCCATTGAGACTGCACACGTGTGCCCCCATGTATTATCTTGATGAAAAAGAACTTTTTCTTGGCCATATGGGGTCGTTTTCTTTTTAAATCCTCATTAAATCGGTCTAATAAGTTTTCATAATATTCGCCATTTATTGTTTTTGCCTTTTGAAGGTAATCGATGTGAACTATCCAGCGTGCATCCTAAAAAACTGTTGCCATCACCTTATTGGCCGACAAACTTGGCCTTCTTCGGAGCAGGTTTACCCGGAGAAACCCATTGTTAGGACTGCTGCTTGGTCTCCGGAGTACAGTAATGGTTTCATGTTTCATCCACAGTTACAAAACGCCGCAGAAACTCATTCGGATTGCGGTTAAACAACTCCAAAAAATCCTTTGAAGTTGTCACGCGTTTACGTTTATGGTCAATTAAGAGCAAACGCGGCACCCATTAGTGCAGACAACTTTCTTAAACCCAGCTGATCATTTAAAATCGAAACCACACTGCCATATGAAATGCCTATGGCATCAAAAATCTCACGCACTTTTACTCTTCTTTCGCCCAACACCATATCGTGGATTTTTCGACATTTTCGGGTGTACTGACCTCAATTAGCCGTCCAGAACGTTAAGCATCATTTATACTTGTGCGACCACAACGAAAGTCAGTAAACCACTTTTTTAAAATTAAAATCGATGGTGCAGAGTTCCCATAGTATTTATCGAGCTTTTCCTTGGTTTGATTGACGGTTTTTTTTCGCAAAAAATAATGTTTAATGAGCACTCGAAATTCACTTTTTTCCATTTTTAGAAAAATACACGAGGTTGTATGTTTTGAACAGCTGTTAAACGCAAAGTAAATGACGACACTTGTTCAAAATTTGACAGAACTCTATTAACAGGTGGTACTTGATGGGAATAGTGTTGCATTTCATATAACTACGAGGGAAGTTCGAAAAGTCACGGAAATATTGATCCGCCCTCGTATGTACTTAGCCATTTCAAATTTATATAAATGATCCACCAGAACTTTAATATCCATATCCCAACAAAAAAAAAAAAATAACGATCAAGTGCTTCCAAAAACGAACATTTTCACCACATAAAAATTAGTAGTGAGTACATATTTTGAACTTTCTTTTGGAAGTTCTTAATAATTACTTCCAAAGAAGTTTATTAAATTCTAATAAAACTAAAATTTTAAAAATTTTAAAGTACTTTTATTACTTTAATAAGGCTAAAACAGAATTTTTAATAAAAAATTTTATCAACATAGTTTTAAGTGAAGTACTTCAAAAACAATGAACATGATGATTCTAATTTTACATATAATTTAACAATCTTACTATATCAGAGTTGTCAGATTTTTTTTGAGCCTCTGTCTGCAAATTGTTAACGAGAAATCGCCAAAAATCGCCAAATTAAAATTTTATTTGGCATTTTAAAGAATTGCTCAAAATTAACTAAAATGTTAAGTATCGCACAATTTTTAGTATTTAAAATTTCGTATAATTTGTAAATGTAAATTCAGTTTTAACAACCCCAATTATAATTGCAATAGCTAATAATAACACTGTGCTAGTTGCAAGTTTTAAAAAACTGGGCACCTTACTGGTACAGTTAATTCGAGTACGCTGAATTCAATGGTAACATTATTTATGTATATTAAACCATACATCTATTCAATACATGTATATTCCAATCATAAATTAAATCAGTTTTAGCCCGATTTTAAATATTTTTATATTTTTGCTTGAAAAGTTGATCATTGGTAACACTAGTTAGCTTGCTTGCAGAATTATAGTAATATTTTTGGTAGTTTAAAGTTTTATTTATTAGCGTTTGAAATATATTTGATAATAAGAATTCATTATAATATACTTCAATGGAAACTTAATTGTTTAAATTATTTAAATTAAAAAAATTAAAATACATTTTAGAGACAAGACTTGTATGAACATTTTGATTTAAAATGCATTTTAAATTTAAAAGTGGTTTATGAATAAGGGGTTAAGTTATTAAATTTAAGCTAAAAAACGTAATTTTCCTAAACCCTTTTTTAAATTCAGTTTCGTCAATTTAGTTTAACCCAATGGGTGCCCATATTGTTAAAAAATTAGTCTCATTTTCGAGCACAGTGTAATTGAAAAAAAAAAAAAATACAACTTAAAATACACTTCTCTGATATATAGCCCCTTTTTAGGTCATCAGCTTTTAAAATTTATTGAACTTTAATAAATTTTTTAAAAGAATAATTCTAACATTATATAACAACATTGGTCCTATTAAATTAATTAATTAATTAAATTAAAGAATTAATTTATTCATGAAAGTTTATTTCGTTGTAACCGAAATCATCCTTAATATATTTGAAAGATAATAAAAAAAACAAATTATCGAACATTTAATACATAAGTAATTTAAGGCAAATACTAAAAATAGCCGATTTCTAGAAAATTTAATAGTTTTTCTCCTCAATTGCCTATTTAATCAAATTTTAAAAATTAGCGAAACAAATCGCCACCATGTCATATATCGTCAAAAAATTCGCCATGTTGCCAAACGGAAAATTCAGTCGCCAAGGCAATTAAAAATCGCCACATTTGACAGCCCTATACTACATCATTATCCCATTCTATCAGATTATGTTATTATATTATTACTCTATCTTATTATATTATTATACCACATTGTCATATTTTGATTC
The DNA here is from genome assembly GCA_932274085.1 of Protocalliphora azurea. Classification (NCBI taxonomy): domain Eukaryota; kingdom Metazoa; phylum Arthropoda; class Insecta; order Diptera; family Calliphoridae; genus Protocalliphora; species Protocalliphora azurea. The sequence goes on along the minus strand of OW026521.1, from coordinate 128,940,781 downwards.
CATTTTATAATATTAGTACGCCATTATTTATTATTATCCCATGTTATCATATAGTTATCCAATCTTATCGTATTATTATTTAATTTTATCATATTATTGTTCCATCCATAAAAAATTATTTTTATAAATTTTTTATTGAAAGTAATGGAGAAAAGTGTTCATTAGCCAAACAAAATAAAAACACACCTACTTATTGTTAATCAATTATATTCATTTTTCCCACCATATGCGGTTAAAATGCAAGATATGTAAGTCTATTTATATTTATTCATATATAAACTAAATGAGAATTACAATGAAGTGGGAAAACAAACATTAAAAATAAAATGTACTTAAAAACAAACAAGTAATGAATCTTTCCACTAAGTATAAAGGATAAGCATTATATTTATTTGAATCATTTTAATGATATTTTTCATATTAATAAAATTTTGTTTCTAGTAACAATATTTAAAAAACACATAATTTTTGCAGATATCCATATTAAAATTTTTATTGAGTGTAAACATTAGTTAGACAAAATTTTAACAAAGACATTGTTATCATAAACACAGTAATAACTCTGTGTTATTACTGTGTTCATTAACAATAAGAACATAATATTGTTGTAGTGATAATGCTCTAACCATGTTTTTTCTCTGCGTGTAGCTTTAGTTTTTTCGTATATTTTTATTTTTTTATTATTATTTTTTATTTATTATTATCATTTATTACATTGTACTATATTTCAAATTATATTTCATGCATGAAAACATGGATTTTATTGCTTTTCGATCGAAATTGAATAAAATATATTGAAAAAGTTTTTTTTAGTGCTGATGTTTCTGAAGATGAGATTTTTAAATCGGTTAATACAAAATTAAACACTTCAATTTGATAATATTTCAATTGCAAATAATTTTTGTCCCAAAAACATAATGTTTCTTTTCAGATCTCTAATTAACATAAAAATTACAGAATTGGGGTAATGTGGTAAAAATATATTGGAGTAAAATGGGATGTATAATTTGCAAAATTTTCCAACTATTTTTTGCAATTTTGCTGAGACTAAAGTAAACAATTGTATGACATACATGAGAAAATCTAATAAAATAGATCAAAAGTGTGAAAAACTAATATATTTTTATTTAGAAACTATGTTTTTTCATATTACTTTTTGATATTTTTTTTTGAAAAGATATTTTAATAAATTTATACCCATAAGTACACGAATTTAAAAAATTCGAGCCTCGGAATATTTTGCTGAAATCTGACATGAATTCAAATATAAAAATATTTTAAACATAAAATATGATTGAAAAAAAAATAAAAAGTTTCATGTAAAATAAATTTGACTTGAATTTAGAATTCCTTTTTACTGGAGAACGCTATTGAATTAAAGTGTAATACAACTTTAATTCTATGCTTGACACTGGATTGAAGGCTTGAAATACTTTTGCTTTCAACTTCAATTCCAGAAAAAATGCTTATTGGGTAAATAAAACATAGAAAGGCTGTCAACAAAATGATCCAATTAAATATCGTTCACAAAATTTCCATAAAAATTTGGGTTATGTTTCATATAAAAAATGACTTCAAGTTTTGAATTAAATCGATTTTTTGCTTTTTTTTTAATCATAATTCTTTGTTGATTAATCACTTCCAATTTTATGGGTGGTTTTTCGCTTTTATAAGATTTTTTTAGTTATATTTATAAAGAGTTTTTATAAATTTTTCTAATAAAGTTTATTAAAAATTTTTTAATAAATTTAATAATAAATAAATAAATTTTTAATAATTGATATCGCTTAAGCGATTTTTAATTGGTATTCATTAAACCTATTTTTAAAATATAATTAGAGGACGTATTAGCTTTTGAACTTTCCCGAATTGCATCAGTTAATGTTGTAAAAACAATCTACGGCTATCTTTGTTTTTTTAATGAAAGCATATGATAATTTTGATAATTTCTGAACAAATAATAATGCCTAGAATTAGATGGGAAAGCAAATGTAAAATCAATAACGTTTTAATTTGATATAATAAAAAATGGGGAATCAAATTTGAATACAGTTGGTAAATTTCTGTTTTGTCTTAATTTATAACATTAAAATATTTAAAAAATGCTTTGTTTTAAGAAAAACATAATTTTTGTTAGAAAAATATAAATTATATTGGTTTTTTTAAAGTGCATATTTTCGCATTTTTAGAGCATATTTTTCGTTTTTTATTGCATATAAAACCGTATTTTTAGAGTATATTTGTGGTTTCCCTGCTTATAATATTAGAGACAGCTTACATACTTCAAAATCAAGTTTTATTATATATATATATATATATATATGGGTCTTTCTGAAATTCTTACACGAATGGTTCATATACGAAAAAAAAAAATTCTGGACTAAAAACTGGAGAAAATTGGTTGTAACTCTAGTTAATATTTTCCCGTTGATATCTCACAAACAAAAGCATATAAGACAACAAAAAATTTTCATACAAATAGGCGTGATCCATCCACTTAACCATATAAGCCGTCCAACTTCCATATAAGGTGCAATTTTAAATTAGGGGTACAACAAAAGTCGGAGATGGTTGGTTTAATAGATTCGGCCAAGCCGAATACATATTTAAAACATTATTACATGTTTAACCTGCTTATATTTTCAGAGATACGATTATATAAATTCATTCTATTTTAATTTGTGTTGCCATAAATATAAATACATGTACATATAATTCGCTTTTCATTAATTTGTAATTCTCTAATTTATATTGTGTTGCCTAAATACACCATCTATGGTAAGACACTACAATTCAAATTCAAAAGTTGGTTAGATGGGCAGCTGTAAATGTAACTATACAGCTCACTTGGGTCCTATTGGTCCCGTTGTATCAGAGTAATGAATCATATGAAACTGTTTTCACATGTCCGAGAATAGGTTCGCATCGAATTAACCTGACGCACGAATAAAAGATCTGATCCGTTTAACATTAATTGCAGAGAGATCAGACAGTCCGTGCATATATGGACTACCAAATTCAGCAGTCCTTATATTAGCGAGAGCAGGACAGTAACAAAGAAAATGTTCGACTATCTCTTTCTTCTACAGTACTTCTACAGTAGTCGTTGAAAGTGTGTCTTAGTCTCCTAGCGTATGCATCAGCTAATCCTGTAATAATGGCTACAAGTGTTCGAAGTTAACACCTTGGCAATCCCAGAATGAAACTCGACCATTTCGGATCGTACTGGTCCCATATCTGTCTCAAGATACAACAAGTACTGCAGTATCATTGATCTGCAAGAAGACAGCGGTATGCCCACTAATTGGTTCGTTTCTTCACTTTGAAGAAGGGAACCAGTTCTGGCTAATTTATATGCAATAATATATCCCGGGGTATTTGAATGACCCCTTAGCCGGACCAATTCTAGGTTTGAATGTCTCGTCATCTAATTTAAAGTTGTCAGGTATTCATATACTAACCTGGATGTTGAATAGACACCCGAAAGAGACTTAATTGAGGGTTGACTGTCGGTACAAATTTGAATATCCACTCCGAATACTCTATAGTACATTAGCCAATTAACCGCTCTCGTAATGGCTGAGATCTCCGCTTGAAGAGCAGTGTAGTGATTCAGCAATTTAAAGGAGATGTTCCTCCTATATGCGCGAATAAAGACACCTCCCCCAACCCCTTCAAAAGATTTGGATCCATCAGTGTATACCTCAATCGATTCGTCTTTTATAGTGGAATCGGCTGAGATTGAAACTGAGAAGCTCCTGTCCAGAAAGGGTTTGGGAATACAATATTGTCAGCGATGTCAGAGATTCCCAAAATGGTCGCATGGTCATAGCTTCTACCGTTCCACGTAAAGTTGAACAAAAAAACCTATGTAAATAAATTCTGATAATAAATTGAAATATCACAATGAAATTATAAAGTAAAAAGCTATAATCAAATATATATTAAATGAACATAAACATAAACACTTGTCAAAATAATTATGAATTTGTACAATAAATACTTGTATTAGAACAATTAAAATAATTGAAAACAAGCAAAACTAAATCAAATATAAAACATTAAAAGAAAAAAAATTTAATTATCTAAATAGATTTGAATTCAAAATTTCCTTGTTAAATAGTTTTATAGTAAAGTGTATTTTTGTTGTGGGTTGCTGATTTAATTGTTTTTATTTATATCAGCAACATTTTGCTTTATCAATTTTTCATAAACTACTAAAACTGAATTGAAAAAGCTTTAACCCTATCGAAGGGAAAAGCAAAACTCATACGTCAGAACTTATAGTACGAGTATAAGCATCAATGAATGAATGAATGATGTTGAATGGCATAGTTGAGGTCAGGAATGGAAAATGAGAACTTTTAAATTGTAAAATTTTTATGTCAATACCAAGTTAAGTTTTAGATATAAAAAATCATTTAATAAGTATTTAATCGACAAATTAAATGTCGAAGCAGAATTATTTTATATAGTTTTAAAATATCATTGATAGCAAAACTTTTGCAAAACAACAATTGTACTAAATTTTCCATTTCTGTTTGAGGGCATTAATCGCTTAATGATTTCCCATATGTATGACGAGTTTAAACAGGATTTTATACATAAGATTGACAAGTTCCGAACGATAAGCTTTGTAAAGGAAATGTCAATGTTAGATTTTGTTTTAGAATTTCATAATAACAAGTTCATTGTCAATAGATTATTTGTTTATTTTTTTTTTTATTTATTGAAACCATGCACAACAAGTCAAAATCTTATAATTATACTACAGGTTTATAATTGTTGTAAAATGAGCCATATAAATATGAAAAATATAGAAAACAAAATTTGAAATCAGCTCTTAGGCTTACAAAAAATTACAATTTAAAAATTAAAATATAAAATTTACAATATAAAAAATTTAATTTTTGGGCATAAATACAGATTTCCTAAATTGTATTGTGGTGCTAACTAAATGTATGTTCTGTGGAATTGCATTCCAAAGACGAATTGCATTTATGAAAAGTGCCATTCTGATATGAGATTTCGACGTAAGGGGATAATAATTATTTTACCTCTTCTTGATCTAGCGAAATTGATCAAATTATATAAATATTTAGGTTCTTTGCTGTAAATAATTTTTATGAAAAGTATATTTATGTTGATTAAGTATGTGAAAGAAACTCCATACATGCTTTTCGAAAAAGAGGAGACACTGTCACATTTCTTTAGCTCATGTACATATCTAATAATATTACTATAAAGGACTTGTAGTTTCCTCATTCTGGAGCTGTCACAATATCCAAAAATTTCACAACAATATATCCAACCCGGAATTAAATATGATTTTGCAAAAAGTTTTCTTATTTTAGGTGGTGTAAAATATTGGGTTACCCAGAGCCTTCTTAATATTATGTAAATTTGAATTACCAGTGAATCTATGTAGCTTGACCAAGTTAAGTTATTATTGAGCACTATACACGCAGAGAAAAAATATGGTCACAGCATGATCACTACAACAATATTATGTTCTCATTGTTAATTTTATTGAATTTTATTAACTCTGTGTTCATGATAGAAATGATTTTGATTCAATTTTGTCATTTAATGTTTACACTCAATAATAATTTTAATATGATTGACTGCAAAAATTATATTTTTTAAATATTTTTACCATAAACAAAATTTTGTTAATATGAAACATATCATTACTTCTACAATCATTAAATATTTGCAGTCTTTTTCCTTATTTTTAAATCATATTCTGATTTTAAACCATATTAATATTATTATGCAAATAAATATAATACTTATCCTTTTCACAAACTTAATGGAAAACTTAAAATATTGTTTGTTTTTAAATATATATATATATATATATATATATATATATATATATTATTTTCATAATAAAAATAACATTTTTATTACTACATGATAAAATGGAATAATATGAATAATAATATGACAAAATGAAATAATAATATGATAAGATTGAGATAAAAATATGATAAAATGGAATCATAATATGAAAATGTAGTATAATAATATAATAAGATTGTTCAATTATATGTAAATCTGAAAAACATGAAAAAACAAACCATAAAATCGGATACAATATGGCAAAATAGAATCATAATAATTGTTACTTATAATCATTTTTATTTCTGGCTGTGATTATATTTTTCAATCATAATATGTTACTCTTAGATTATGGTCACTACAACTATATTTTTTCTCTGCGTGTATCAAGTTTTTTTACTTTGTGAACAATTTCAATAGTCTGATTATTTACCAATATATTATAGATCGGAATAGGCAGAGATTGTATAATCAAGCACATAGATTTTTGAGGATTAAGTCTAAGTTCATATTTAAGTGCCTAGCGATGAATCTTATTCAAATCCTCATTCAACTTTTTAACATTTTCCTCTACAAAACTTACGGAACTACTAATATATACTTGGACATTTTCAGTATACATGTGTATCATACTGTATGATAATTGTTGAGATAGATCATTAGCATAAAGGGAAAACAATAAAGGTCCCAATATTGAGCCTTGTTGTACGTTTTTGAAAAGAAATTTAGAAATATTTTACATGTTTATAATGGTTTATAATATTTGTAAAATTTGATTAATCTGAAAGTACCTTACGATAAACTTGTATAAAGTTTAGTAAAGATTTGTAATTATATTTCAAATAAAATTAATAAAACTTATTTGAGAATTTTAAGTTCTCTTTCTTTTTTGTATTAAAAATGAATTAAATGTCAATCATTAATTTTATATGATTGACAACGAATTTCCTTCAATCGAATTATGCTTTATTATAGGAAGCATTGAAGATCATTTATTATTCTATGGTCGGTTTAAACTTTTTTTCTTCAGTATCCAAACCATTCTCCACCAGGCTTAAGAGATGAGAGAATCGAGAAAGCCGGGGTAGTAAAAAAAACAAAAAAATTCGAGGGTTTTGGACTACAACTGAACTCTTTTCAGCTAATTGTCAATTTAATTTGAGACAATGGAAAATGTTTCAAATATGGATGATCATAAGTTATAATCCATAAGGTCTGTCATAACTTATTGCTTTTAAAACACGACTGTATTGTTTAGACCTTTGAGACTTTTTGTTCAATGCTCATTTATGAAGAGTATATTATTAAGGGCCTTGTAAATAATTTATTGATACATTTTATTTATTAAATTCTTTTTGACCAAAGTTAGCTATGTGATGTTATAATAGGAGCCTTCCCATAAAAACTGTAATTATTTTAGAGTATAGAAATGGTTTCATCTGTAAACAATTTATGTTTCGAATCCACAAAAAATACTTAGTTCGAGCTTGCTCGGTTTATACATTAAAATTCTAAGTTTTCTTCAGAATCGATGTATATATTCGGCCTGTCCCACGATGTCAAACGAAAATTTCGTTTCGACAATTTTTGTAGAAAAAAAATAATAAATAAATAAATAAAATAAATAAAAAAATTTCAAATTTTGTTTTTGTTTGCCATATAATTTTCCGAACTAAATTTTTGTTCGACATCGTGGGACAGGCCAATTAATTCTCCAAATGTGAACATGCTCTCGTATGTTCAGTTATTTGTTTTTAACATTTAGGATTTAATCATGATTATGATCTTATTAGAACCACTTAATATTTAGCATGTTTAAATTAGTCAGAAGTAATATATTTTATATTTAAAACATATATATTTTGTAAGATAGAGAAATTACAAAAACGTTGATAAAATAGGATAAACTTGGAATTTTTGTTTGAAATTTATATCATAGTAGAGAGAATATAATGGTATCAAAACCCAATTTCATGAAAACCTAAGATAGAGGGTTTTGAATATAAGCCCTTGATATACTTCAAGTGCATTCTCAATAGAAGGAGATTTATAGAAAAAAATGAACTTTTTAGTGAAAATTTATTGAAAATATTATTTTTTTATTGATTTGTGATTAGAGCCTAAAATCGAATTTTTAGTGAAAGATCGTAGTTTTAATGAGAAAATATATTTTCAGTTAAAAAATCGAATTTATAATAAAATATATAAAATTTATTGAAAATATTATTTTTATATAAATTTGTGATTTTAGTCTAAAATCGAGTTTTTAGTGAAAGATTTTCAGTTATAAAATCGAATTAGTTATAAAATATTGAACTTATTTCTAAAAATTAGCTTTAAAAAAATCTATAGGCTAAATGTGCAAAATTAAATATGTTTCACATTCGAATTGATAATGTTTGGTTCGCTGTAGTGCCTAGCGTGCTTTAAGCTTACATTTCATGAAAAAATAGTCTGAAAGTCAAATTTTCTCCTATTGATATTTAATAGTTTCTTAGAAGTTGAATAATTATTGTCAGGGCAATGAAAAATATGTAAAATTATATTATTTCCTGAGCTTCAAATGGATCAAACTGTAAGTTATTTATTCGTTTTAGACAATTTTAAGAATTTTGGCATCGATTTGTTCCAGCATATTTTTGCACATTTTGGTACTAGCAGCATATTTATGCATATTTTGAATTTAACAGCATATTTTGATACATTCTCATACAAAAATACTCATTTTTGAGCATATTTTAACAACTTAAATGACATATTTTTGCGTATTTTATACCTAAATTTTGCATATTTTACACTTCATAGATAAATTTAAGGACACAATTTCTGAAAACGCTTTTTAGAGCATATGTTATATTAAAAAACAGTATTTATTTAATAAACAATTCCCATCAAAACTTTTAAAGAAATGTCAATATTATTATCTAGCAAAAGGCATTAACCTGTTTTAACAGCAAACTTAAACTTTTGTTTAGCTAAACTACCAAAAATTAAACTATTACTAGGTAGTAAGTACAACTATGTATTAGACATAAAACAAACACTTGTAATTAGTACTAGTCATAGTTATAAAGCGATTATCTTTTCAAAAATCAATACATTTACTACTTAACAAGTATTTTACATTTACACATATACGCGTACTCACTCACTCACTCACTCAACCTGTAAACTATAGACAGGTAAAATCTGAAACAATTCTAATTGAAAAAGTTATTGTTTTTCTATTGTAAATTTTATTTTTTGTATTTCCAACTAAATTTGTTATAGTTTTTGAAAATGTTTGTCTCTATTTCTTATTTATGGATCAATAAAAACAACAAGATCAATTTCAATAATAGACACAGTGTAACGAATAATTCTTTAAAAGAATTTTCAAATATTTAAAAATAATATTTATTTCAAACAATTTCCTTTTTAGAATAGAAATGTTGGATTGTTTTAACATTGTAACCAGTGCACTTGTTTTAAAGTGAACCTAACAGTTCTGTTGACTATCGCAGATTTTATTACCGATTTTGTGTACCCGACGGGCTACTTTGCAGTGAGTTAGTCTATCAGTCTGGAAGTTTTCTGTTCTGTATTCGTTATTCCTCCCAGTAAAAATTAAAATATAATTTGTATTGTAATTATTATATAAATAAAAATAAATATTAGCCATTTTGGGCCTCTATTGTTTACCAAGGAGTTAAGTGACTAGTTTTTTTTTAAGATTTGCTTATCCTAGAAGGAAATTAATTAACCCTTAGTATATTACAAAGATACTGTCTAGTAGCTGGTGCAAAATATTAAACTGACTAAACTTTAAATTTCATAGGGGTAGTTTTAGTAGCCAATTAATTTTTACTTACGTTACAATTATTAAATATTTAACCGTCAAATGTCCCGTAAATAACATAAAAGGTGCCAGTCAAGTTTCTGTATTTCAGCAAAACTGCAGGGATATGTTTATTGTTATTTTTATATGGAATTATAATTGTTGTTGATATTCTTGTTGGTATGTTTTCATTGGGTTTCATTGTCTAGTGCTACTACCAGTCATGTTAAATAAGATTTCCTTAAGGTGAACGAGATACTTAACGGAGATGATAAATAAAAGGGAGAATATTTGGTACGAAAATAAAAATTGTACCATATGAAACATGTTGGAACTAATACAAATTTAGTAGGGTTTTCAATAGATATCGATTACAAACCAGAGACAGACATATATTCAGTTCATTATTATGTTGGTTCTCTTTTTATATGAAGGTATTCAAATTCTCGGTCTCACCGCTTAGAAATCTGAAAATCGCCTAGTAACTAAGAAATACAAAGTTTTATAATGATTGACAACATTTAAGGGTGGCTCAAACCGATAAGTATGTAAAAAATATAATTTTTGAAACATTGTTAATTTTGTTCAACCATAAATATAATAATATGATGCAATTGAAATTTTCTTGATTTATATATTTTTGAATTTCACAGTTTAGTACTTTTCTGATGTGGCGAAAATTAAATAAATTTAACTACCAATAATAAAGTTGTTAGTAAAATAAATTTAACTTAAAACGCGTTATTTTTAACTAAATATACCCCACTAAAATAAGAGTTTAACAAAAAGTTGAGGGAGACAAACAAAACTCAGCATATAGCTTCGGCAAAATTTAGCGATAATCACGTGTGTATTACGCAAGATATTCACGGTCAAAAATCATAAAACCTGTTTTTTACACATTTCGATCGCTTTGAGCCACCTCTAAATATTTTTCAGTCAGTCTAAAACTTGGTATTTCTTAATTTATAGCGTATATTTCTAGGGGGTGAGCACGATAATCTGAACACTTTTCAAAATGAAGATCATCCTAGTGCATATCCATTCATTTAACAAGTTATGCCAAAAACTTAACCTGCTTAATATTGACACAGAGAATCACTTGTCCAGATGAGAGAAAAATCATGCTCCTAACCCTGTTTTCCCCGTCATCTTCGCGCTAAATCTAGTGGTAGATTGATGTAATAAGAAGTGTATATTTTGTAGTATTCATAGGCCTTTTCCTCTAGGAAAGATCACGATATATTCTGGTAATATACAACTGTTGCACTGATGAGCAACTAAATAAATAGAGCCTTTTAAAAGCAATCAGTTTGAGTAGTTTCGATTTATCATCCATATATTTAATTTAATCTGTGGATAAGATTTATATTGATGTTCTTCAAAACGATGCAGAGTGAACAGTTCTCAATAAAAAAATATTGTCACTTTTACCAAATGTTAGTGAATTCTGAATATATACTTTTGTTTTCAATATTTTTCTCATTTCAGGAACCGTAACCTTGCGAACTTGAAATTTTTTTGTAACAAAATTTTTATTGTTTTACATATTATGCAAATGGGGCTCAAGAAAAAAAAAATCCTTAAAATTATCGGCCTGTCCCACGATGTCGAACGAAAAATAAAACGAACATAAGTTTGTCATTTTATATGAAAGTCTTTAAATATATATGGGCCTCAAATTGAAAAATATTCTTGATTGTTATGTTTAAAAATAAATTTTGAGAATATATATCCGTCTGTGTGTTGAAATGGATTTTTTTAAAGCCAATGGTAAAATAAATACATTTCTCTTTCAACATATATGTGACACACAATCTCGAAAATCTTGACATTGGCAGAATTATAAACGATTTTTAGAACAGCCTCAAAAATTTTCCCAATTTTCTTCTTCAAATTTAATAATATTTTTTGTTTCACATACAATAATATATAAACGTTTCTCTATCGGAAAATTATAAGATTGAAGAGTCTAGAGTAAGTCTTCTAGACAACAAACCATTAAGCCTGAGTTCGTATCCCCGGAACTCCTTATTTTTCCCAAAAATTAAAATTTTTACTAGAAATTAAAATTTTTACTAGAAATTAAAATTTTCATCAAAAATTAAAATTTTTACTAAATATTCAAATTTTTACCAAAAATTCAAATTTACGAAAAATTCAAATTTTTACCAAAAATTCAAATTTTCACAAAAAATTCAATTTTTTACCAAAACTTCAAATTTTTACTAAAAATTCAATTTTTAACCAAAAATTAAAATTTTCACAAAAAATTCATATTTTCACCAAAACTTCAAACTTTCACTAAAAATCGAATTTTTCACCAAAAATTAAAAAAGTCGATTTATCAATAATAACAAGTAAAAAAATTATACTTGTCATGGCCGATAATATGATATTCTTCACTACTGCGTTTGAGCCTCAAAGTGATTTTCAAGATTTTCAAAATGGCCTTATATGAGACCTATGGCCTATTATAAATTGCTTCTTATGAATCTTTGGTACTATGGTTTCTGTTTATATAAAACTTGTTTCTATTACCTTGATATTGGAATTTATGCGGTATTGATGCGAGTTTAAGTGATTTTCGGATCTTTTATATATAAGCTATGCTTAATTATGGACCCATAAAATTTGGTATTCTGGTTCACTCTTATAGGAAACATTATGAGTATTAAGACATTTAAGAGTATTAAAACCTTATTGCGGGGGAACATTTGCAAAGGGGGCTAGATGAAATAATAGATCGATAACAACTAATTTCAATAAGCTGTGTCGTTATATCAAAATAATCATATGTTCTAAATTTCATCAAATTATCTTCAAAATTACTACTTGTACTTCGTACACAAGTTATATATGGAGTGACTACTAGCCAGACTGACAGCCAAATGCTTATAAAACAAAAATATTATTATGAATAAAAAATTTTCAAAATTTCTTATTAACCTTCAATAAAACCTTTTACAAATTATTCAAAATTATTATGAATAAGACTGCACAGAAAAAAGTTTGTACATAAATATAAAAATTTACTTTCATTGATTTCAGTTCATAATATTTAAGCATAATTTCTTAAACATTAAAACTTTTGTTATATTTTTTCAAATGAATCAAATGTAAAGAAGACTGAAAAAATTTTTTAAATTTGCATTTATATTTTCAATTTGTAAAAAAAAATGTTTGAAATTTTCTTTGGAAAGTTTTAAGTTTTTAATGATTTTTAGCTACATTTTGGGAACAGAACAGAAGCGCTTTTTATCAAAATGATGTGCTGCAGAATGCGAGCAAAATTATTTAAATTTCTAAATTTGCCATTTTAAAGCATTTGTTGTTAATATATAACTATGTTAATGTATAACTATTTTCGTTATGCCATTTGCAACTAATTATAATAAAACTAAATCAAAGATTTAATAAAATTTCTGCAAAATTCCTAAAATTTTCGTTATGAACAATTTAATAATATCTATGAACAATTTTTTTTTTTTTATGAAAAGAGTTTGGGAAAAGTCATGTTTGATTCATAATATTTATGAAAAAAAAATTTCTCTGTGTGTTAAAAATGTTATTTTTCTTCACATAATATGTTAACATATAACGCAATAATGAAGTCGTATATTGGGCAAGTAATGTTATTGAAATATGAAATTATAAAATAAAGTTTTCAAGTAAAGTTTCTATTGTATTAACACTCATTGCATGTTGTTTCTTTATCTCTTTATTAAGTTTACAACAGTTTAAGGTCGCATTTTTATTACCATTTTTTAACAGTTACCGTTGTGCGATTTTATAATTTTAATTAAAATAACAAGTAAACTTTTTTTTTTAATATAATTGTTTTTTTTTTCGTTACAGCACAAATATTTTGGTATTTTTACTACTAGAAAAGTCTCTTTACTACCAAATAACGGCCGACAAGCAACTAATTGTACATTCCAACACAGGTTGCGTGCGTGTGTGAGTGAAACATTTCAACAGGTGGTTCAATAAAAACTAAATGGACAAAAGATGGATAAAAATTAAATAAAATAATATTATGTTGTTTATTATATTGCGATGTGCCCGTGTTTGTGTTTGAGTGTGTATCTGATAGCTGAGCTCCATTGAAAAAGAAAATAGTACAAGAAGAAAACAAAAAACAAAAACAAAGTGAAAAAAAGAAAGGCCGAAACAATCAGGCAGGCAAGCAGGCGTATGATGCAGTCGAGACTGAAGCAGGTCTATCAATGTTTATTTGTTGGTATCGATGTATGTATGTGTGGATCTGTAAACAAAAACCAAACAACGTCACACACTTGTTTATAAGGTCTAGGGAATATAAAACAACAAAGATGAACATTAAAACGCAGCAGCAGCAACAAAAACAGCAACACAATTCTGCTACCGAGAGAAGTTTGGGCAAAAACAGCAAATGAATTTTAAACTCTAGTTTACACGAAAAAAACGAAAAAAAAAACATTTAATCTAACAAGAGATTTCAAAATAACAACAACAGAGAACAACAGAGCGGATAAAAATTATTAAAATTATACAATTTACACTCTGAGAAATTTTCGTATTAAAAACAATAAATCGTTAACTAAAGAGAATTCAAAGTGAACATTAACAAAGCTCTTAATTAATAATTTAAGAGTTGCTTTTGTGTTTGATAAATTTATTAAGAACAAAAAATGAAAAAATTGTGTTGCTTAATTTTGGTAGCCAAAGAAAGTGTTAATTGTTTAAATTAAATAAAAATATCGCACCAACGCGTTTTAATATATAATAAATATAAATATATCAATAAATATAAATATGTAAGTGAACAAAAAAATATGATTTTTATTTAAAGATCAATGATCAGAATTTATTTAAAATTGATCATTCGCTAAAAACAAGACGCGCGTGCTATAAAGTTAACAAAAAATAAATAAAGAAAAAATAAAATAAATATACATACTATATATAAAAAAAAGAGATCAGTGACACTTGAAAAGTTGAAAAATAAAATAGAAAAAATAGCTTTTTGGTGGGGTAATCAACAATACAATCAACGTTGTAGCAGAAAATATTCTCAAGAAAATACCCACCTGCTCTAAACAACAAAATACAAATATTATTAGCTATTGAACATCAAAATCAAACAGTTTGTTTAGTACAAAATAATCACAAAAATAATACTTAATCGTTTTTTTTTTTATATTACTTCCCAAAAAATAAAATAAGAAAAATCTAATCAAATGATAGATTCTTTTAACACCAACAACAAATACAACAATAAAAATTAAATTTTTGCTGCTTTGAAATTGCTAAAAGATCAATCAAATTCTCATTAAAAAGTGAAAAAAATCAAGAAATTAAATTTGTTCAAAATATTTTACAAATGAATCATTTGAAATAAATTCTTATTTGAAACAACAGACATGTTTTTATAAAAAAATAAGATTTTTTATAAAAAAAAAAAAATAAATATTGCATATATTTTTATCGTTTGTGGTAAAAAAAATTACAATATCTTTTTAAAAATGTCTGCCCTTCTTAAACCAAAAGGATTTCTCTAAAACAAACGGAAAGGATTACGGAAACGGAACGTGAGAGGTGAGTTTTCTTTTATTAATACATACGTCTAGTTCCCCTATAGTTTATGACATTATTTGCTGACTTACAAACTTGTGTTTGTTCTCATAGATAGTAAAGGATTAGTGATTTCACTAGTATGCTATTTATTTATAAAGATATGTGAGTAATTCCTAGAAATTTTGACCCAGAATTCCGGTTTTAAAAATTTTATATCTTATTTTTTTTTAATTTAAATGGGATCTCAATAGGATCAGAAGTTGTAATAATTTGTCTATAGCAGTTAAAACAATTTTACTAAGAAATTAACATATTTTTAATTGTTCGGATATTTTTATTTTAAATGTAGTAATAAAACAATCAGGAAAGGATAAAAAGAAGCAGTGCTGGTCAATATCGATCATATAATAGCCCATATGCTTGTGTATAGGCACTAAATGATTATCGGTAAAGGGCCTTATATGGGACTTATGGTCACTAGTTGAATGATCCTTATGAAATTTATTATAATAATTTATGCATATATGAAAATTATATATGTAAAATTTTATTTCGATATAGGTATTTATGTGAGATTTATGCACGTTTAAATATTTTTTGGGAATGTGAATTATATGGGGGCCATGGTCAATCGCTATGAAATTTAGTGAAGTTATCTATACTTGTACAAAACTTAGCTGTGTTAATCTTTATCTTGACACTGATATTTTTGTAAGATTTATGCAAGTTTAATTGATTTTCGGGAATGGGAATTATATGGGAATCATGAATAATTATGGAACTATTATTGTGAAATTGTGTATAATAATTTATACTTATATATAACTCCAATATATATAACTTTCTATTGATGCCGGATTTAGGCGCTTTTAAGTAATTTTTAAGCAGCGGAACCTACATGGAAGATATGATCAATTATGGGCCTCTTTTTATAAATTTTCGTATAACGATTTTTACTTGTACATAACTTATGTGTGCTGAAATTACATAAATATGACATATTAAAATATTTATATGCGTTAAACCTCTATTCCGAGGAAAAAAGTTGTATGGGATATAGGAGAAATAATGGACAGATCATGATCAATATCAGAAGATTTTGGCTTTGTAAACCCATGTATCAAATTTTAGTAAATTATATTTTAAATCATCACAAATTATTCGGTGGATTTTGTAAAGTGGGTTAAAGAGGTTTAAAGGTGTGTTAATGTGATCCTGAAACTTATAAAATACTAATAAATTATATCAGGATCAGGAATATGCAATATATAGGACTTATATATTAAATAATATATATATATATATATTAAAATTTTAATAAACTTTCTCCTCTTCGATTTTTTAGTTTCTTAAATAAACCTAATAAATTGACTAAACAATTCAATTTAAGTTTTTTTTTAATATTTTTAATATTTTTTATAAAATATTAATAATACTGCTAATATTAGGCTAAATATGTAAACATTTTTCTAAACTAATTTTTAAGTTCATTTATAAACAATTTAGTAAATTAAGCTCCACAGTAAAAAACTTTGGTTACCATGTAATGAGTTAGGAAGCTAATATAATGGCACTTCACTACTTACACATTAGCTGAATAACTCATTATTATAATAAGTAGGCGTTTTAGAAAGTCATTACTTAGATGTCTTTACAACAACTAATTACTACTGTTTAATAACTGTTTAATAACTCATTGATTTTAAAACATTACTGAAATCATTACACCGTGCTACAATTTCCCAAAAATTTTTTCACACATGAAAAGGTCGATATATACATCAAACTAAAGCTCATACATAATAATGTGTACAAATTTTCTCTCAAAGAGACTTCAAAATTTCGAAAAAGCATAAATTTAAAAATATATGTATATATATAAAATATTTATGAAAATTATATCAACCCAATATGGACGTCAAATGAAAGCTAAGAATACCTGCAATTTAATATGTGTGAAGTCCTTTAGAAAGGAATTCTGAAAAAATCACTACGTTCTTCTTTTTAACTTAAATAGTTGAAAAAATTATATGAATTTTTTGCATTCAAACCTTTTGTGACAATTTTATTTCTTTGGATTTTATTTTCTTATTATTATTATTATTATTTATTTTTTTTTTAATAAAAATATTAAAATATTTATTTAAAATTTTTCTATTTGAATATATTGTTTTCAAATGAAAATCCTAAAAAACTTTTTGAACTTTTTTGCATTTAAATGAAATACATATTAATATTATTCAAATTGGAATATTCAAATACATATAAAAGATTTGGCTATCTTCTTGTAAAAAAATCTATTTTTCTTTCAATTAAATAAATTTATTTTTTAATTTATTTTGTTCAATCAGATACAAAATTATATAAAAATTCATTTGATAATGTTTTTTTAATTTCAAAATTCTATTTAAAAATTAATAAACTGACTAACAAATATTTTAAATTAGAAATAAAAAATGGAAATAAAATCAAAATTATTTTCGTTTTTTATTTTATTCAAAATGAACAGCTTTTTGAAATTAAAATTTGTAATATCTTTTTACATAAAAAAATAAATAAATAAGTAAACAAATGCGTTTTATATCCTGACATTTCATTAGTTATTTGTAACCTAAAATGTAACTAGTTCCTATAGTTATTACTAGTAATGACTTCGGTAATACTTTAAAATCAATGAGTTATTGATTAACTTGAAAGTAATTAAAATGCCTATTTATAACAATAATAATAACAATAATAATAATAATAATAATAATAATAATGATAATAATAATGATAATAATAATTATAATTATAATTATAATTATAATTATAATTATAATAATAATAATAATAATAATAATAATAATAATAATAAAAATAATAATAATAGGGAGCATGTCCATGGATATTATGACTCACAAATAATTGCCATAGCATCCATGAAAATTACAACGCTTTTGAAATTGACTTAATGTCCATAGACACTTTCTGGTATGAAAATTAATACATTATATGATACAATTTCTGGAAAAAAGATCAGAAGAACTATGGACTGGGTAGGATTCTGTTCTGGATTAAAAAGGGTTGCTAGACAGCCGGACTTTATACCAAAAGGACTTTATATTTTTTTATTAAATAAATTCAATGGACTTTTTGTGTCATTTTCTCTTGGACATTGTGACACTTTCAAGAGTGTATAGCTTAAGAGTGTATACACTTAACACTAACTTTAACATCATTTTAATAGTAAATGTAGATGCCGCTTTCAAATGAGAAATGCGCAAAATATATCCAATATACGCTTGTATTTATGCACTAAATGTGCTGATGTTTGAAGTTTTCTAGTAAGAAAATATTGACTTGAGTTTATATTTATCTTTAATTGAAATGAAAATACTTAAATTTTCAACTTTAATTCCGGCTAAAAACTGTTTATTTGGTCATTTTTAAATTATCGCAAGGTCAGAATATATTTCACAATTCGTTTTTTTTTTTTTTTTTTAATTAAGTAAGAGAACATAAATATCCAAGACTGATTTTAGAAGCCACCTTACTTACTTATACATAGACCAAATCTAGAGACATAAAGGATGAACTTGCAATACTGCTATGAACGAAGATAGATGCTACTATATCACAGTTGGAAATTTCTTTAAGACATCGTCATAAGTGACTACTTTAGTCGTTTATGATGTGTCAAAGTCACTGCTGATATTTTGTCCTTTGTTTTTATATAAAACGTCATGTCACCTAATAACATTTTTCTATATTTTTTCAAAATTGTTTGAGAGAAATTCAGCAGGTTGTCAATTGTACTGACGAGATTATGATTTATCTTTAATATTTCTAGAAATGCATTAAAAGCAAGAGATGAATGATTTTCGCTAACTTTATGATGTATATAATTTAACGACGGCAACACGTTTTGTACTTATTAGCAGGGCAACCAAAAATATACAAACTCATATATTTCCTCGACTTCAAATGAACCAAACTGTTAGTTATTTATCCGTTTAAGACAATTTTAAGAATTTTATCATCAATTTGTTACAACATACTTTTTCATATGTTTTTCTTAACAACATATTTTTGCATATTTTGGGCTTAGCAGCATATTTTGTCATATATAATTTTTATTACAGAACATATTTTAGCAATTCAAATGACAAATTTTTGCATATTTTACATAAAAAAAAATTGTTGCATATTTTGCAATAAAATTTGTTTTTATGATTTTGCCATTAGTGAAATTTTCGTTTTACTGTCAAATTAAATCTCCCAATATTTTTCACCTATTGCTAATAAAAATCAAGTTATTTTTATCATAAGTAGCAGAAATGTAGCCAGAAAAAAATAATATTTTAAGAGCATATTTTTTAATTTTAAGGGCATATTTTCCGTTTTAAGAACACTATTTTTAACGCATATTTTTGATTGTGCTGATCATTAGTCACTATTTGTATAGTTTAAAAATGTTTAACAAAAATTTTGTGATCTTAATGATTTTTTCACCATAAGCTTCTATTAGCTTGTCACTCAACAGCACTTCCAGAGTCATTAATACATCTTATGATTTTGGTCAAAATTTTACTACTTTTAGTCAATTGTAGGAAATGTTGTAAAATATTACCTTGCACATAAATTACATTTTTGAATGAAATTTAATTTAAAATTTTGTAATATTGGATTGTAATATAAAAATTAGTCAACATGTTTTCGGAGCAGTGGTATTTGAAATTCTTATTGTTGTAATTTTCAGCTATTAGGATGTTTTAAAATGATATTCTCCAAATAACTTTAAATACCAATTGGCTTGTTTCCTTAGTTATTCTTTCAAATATATACAAATATATGTGTGTGTAATTAGAGTGTTTCGATTATACATCTTTTTTAACATGTGCTACATATTCTCTACTCCCTTCCCTTCCCTTACAACATTATCATATTCCCATTAAAATTTTACCCCTATAAAATTTTCTACTATGTATCTTTTTAACACAAATACAATTCGCACTTGTATTGTTATCGCGGTTATTAAAAAATTTTACTCACGTTACTTACTTTTTTTCATTCATTCTATTTATAATATTTTTATACCCTTCACATAAAATGAAGGGTATATATAAGTTTGTCATTTTATACGAAAGTCTTTAAATATATATCCAGGACTTAAAATTGAAAAATATTAGTGATTGTTATGATTAAAAATAACTTTTGATAATATATGTCTGTTTGTCCGTCTGTACGTTGAAATGGAGTTTTTGAACTCCACAGTCCAATAAATACATTTCTCTTTAAATACATATGTGACACACAGTCCCGAAAATCTTGGTATTGAAATTCAGTGAAATTCGTGGCGGAGCTGTAAACGATTTTCCAAAAAATGTTTGCCCAAATTTAATAATATTTTCTATTTTACATACAATAATATATAAAAGTTTTTCTACTGGAAAGTTGTGAGATTTAAAAGTATAGAGGAAGTTTTCTAGAGCCTGAAGTCGTATCTCGGGAATCTTTGTAAATTTCTGTTTTAGATTAATGAACTGTCAAATATACTTTTAATTTATTAAAAATGTTTCTTGGAAATTTATTAAAGAAAAATTACATTTCCGTTCACCAGGATTCGAACCCATAGGAACACTTTAGAACTTCTTGCTTTGAATTCTTACCCCCTAGCCCACAAGGCATTCAAAAATAGTTTTATACTTTGTGTAAAAAAAAACAAATTCAACATTGTTGAATTTTAAATATATTCAATATATAGTGTTGTAAATTTATTTTTATACCGCTCACTTGGATGAGGTGTTTTTCAATAAAATGTCTATGGGTATAGATAGTATAGTGGCAGTGTTCTAAATTAGAAATCTTCAAGCCATGAGTCGTATCGTCGTAAAATCAATTTGAATTTTAATTTAATATGGACATATTTGTTTGTGAAAAAAATAAATTTGACAAGTAAGATATTCTTTTTTAAAATATTATCACTTAACTGTAATTGTGTTTTAGGGTTTTAAATGTAGATAATAAGGTGACATAACATGTTTGGTGAAATTGTGTCTTAGAGCCTCAAAGTTAAAAATTCTTAAAAATTCTGAAAATTTTAAAATTTAATTTTTAATAATTTAATTTTAAAATAACTAACTCTAAGGTAACATTTTCGAAAAAAAAAAAAAAAATTGTTGGTAGAAAACTGGGAAGGAATTTACAATTTTTCGTATCCCTTATTCAGATCTTCAACATGTTCCTAAGTAATATGCCCAAGGAGTTTTCGGGCACTCTTTGTGTCAGAAATTTCCGATATCATGGTTAACACCAGTTTACAAAAATTTCAAGTATATTTCCAGATTAAAAAAAAAAAAAAAATTATAAGAAATAATTCCCATATATTTATATATTTATGAAATATATATTTTATGAAGGGTATAAAAAGTTCGACGCAGCCGAATGTAACACTTACATTTTTTATTTATTTGTATCTATTTATTATTTTTCATTGCATTAATTAAAAATTAAAAAAAAAAAATGTGAAATAATATTATATTTATTTTTAAAAATGCATTTTTAATTAGTGTTTACAAGCAGATAAATTTCAGTGAAATTATAAATACTTGAAAAATTGTTTTGTTTTCATTTCTTGTGGAAATTAAAATAGCAACAATAAAAGCAAAAAAAAAATATATATATATACATAAGAACAATGAAATAAAAAAACGAATGAGAATATTATATTTGGCTTGGCCGAATCTATATACCCACCATTAGCAACTTTTTAAAATTTCACCTTATATGGGAGGAGGGCGATAAAGTGGGCGCACCACGCCCATTTTGCTCTTTGAAATATTTGTGTAAAATTTCGTTGATATACATGCTTTTTTATAAAAGATATCGGCCTAAATGCATTTACAACGCACACACACAACGCAAACAAACCTTATATAAAACAAATATTTTAGCCAAATTTCACCTCCCTAGGGTATCCGCCCCAAGCCCTGTCCTGATTTCAACAGGCATACAGAGGTTCGGACAACTTTGGATCGTCTTAGATTTTTACGAGGACCCAGAATACATATACTTTATATGGTCTTAGATGATTATTTCGATATGTTACACACAGAATGACAAACCCAATATAACAGTGGAAAAGAAAAGTGGAAAAGAAAAAGATACAATAGTAAAATACAAAAAGTAAAATATTTAGATACTATAGTTAAATACCTCAACTAAAAAACTAAGTAGTAATTTGTAACAATAAATGTTTTGAAAAAGAAAACATGAAAATATATTATATGTATATATATATATATATATATATATATATAGTGTTAAAGTGATATTTGATATTGGAATAATCGAAAAGTCATTAAATTTATTTAAATTAGTTGTATTCGAAAACAAAATCATTAATATTGTCAAATATTATTAGAAAGTCTAAACAGAATTAGTTATATTAAAAAAAGAAAAAAAACATTAATATAGTAGTTGTTGTTGTAAGCTCTCTTTACTCATTTAAAAAAAACAATTTCGTTGTTATAATGAGTCCGTTTGTTATATGAAATATTCTTTTTTTAATTATTTTTAAAATAAATAACAATTGTCTATATTATTTAAAATTATCTTAATTCTAATAACTAATAAAATATCTTTAGATTTTATTTATATATAAATGAAGAAAATATTTCTCAAGTAACCATTGTATGATCACTTATCGTATAGGTGACAATATAAATGAAGACTTTAACATTAAATGGTAAACATACACATATATGTATGAAAAACGATTTTTTTAAACTGGCTTCTAGCAAAAAAATACTTTAACAATCAATATACGTACTGCTGCACTTGTCAATCTAATTCAATTGACAGTAGACTTAACTATCATTTGTATTTGATGTACGAGTAGTTATTATTATTATTGGTGGGTTTTTATGTTGGCGGTATATCAGAAAACTGTCATTTAACAATAAAGTGTTAATATCTCTTTTAGTAACGCGTTTTATTTATTTTAAACAAATTTTCAATTCTATTTTTAAAAACAAAATTGTTAACAATAAAATCTATTTATTTTATGGTCTCTTGAACAAATAAAAAAAGATTCATATCTCCATAAAGAATTTCTTTCTACGAAAAGTATATAAAAATAAGTGGTAGTGTTATAGTTGGTTGGGTAGAATCTTTTATACCCTTCACAAAATCTATATTTCATATTTCAAACTCAATGGAATTTTCTCTTAACAAAATTTTTGCTTTAATCTTGTAATATACTTAATATTAGAAACTTGTAACATAAAGAGTACTCGAAAACTCCTTGGGATCAGACAAATACCTTACAATTAGTTATCTTAAAATTAAATTAGCTATTTTAAAATTTTCAGAATTTTTAACTTTGGGGCTCCAAGACACAATGACATAATATGTCATCTTATTATCTTCATTTAAAAACCTTAAACACAATTACAGTTAAGTGATGATATTTAAAAAAAAAAAAAAACATCATCCATACTCAGAAGTACTGGTCAAACTTATTTTTCACAAAAAATATGGCCATACTGAAACAAAATTCAAATGAATTCAACGAGGATACGAACCATGGCTTGAATATTTGTAATCTAAATAGAACACTTCTACTAGACCTATCTATACGCATAGAAATTTAGTTGAAAAACTATTATCATATAAGCGAATAGTATAAAAATCAATTTACAACACTATATCGTCATCTAAAAAGCAAAATGCCGTAACCACTGAAAAATCAAATATAATGTTTTACTGGATTGTAATATACTGACCCAAACTATATTTATAGAAAAAATGTAACGTTCATATCTTAAAAAATTACATCAATACTAACAAAAGTCCAAAGGCCGTAACATTAACTTCACAAACGAAAGAGTCGAAAATTTGTTCCAGTTAAAAAAAATTCAATTTGAAGAGTATTTTATGCTTTGTCTACTTTTGCTTTAAGTGAAACATTAAAACATTTTACTTAATTGCTTAATTTTAAAGCAAAAAATTAAAAATTGTGGTTACGTCCTTTGGTATTTTAGGTGACGACATGTTAGATATGTTTAGAATTCAATAATTTTGGAAAAAAATTTTTTTAAACAAATTAAAGTTAAACTATTTTTTGAATTCAGAATTTCGAAATGCCATGTGGCTCAGGCGGTAAGAATTCAAATCTAGGAGTTTTACAGTGTCCGTATGGGTTCGAATCCTGGCGAATAGAAATGTAATTTTTATTTAATAAATTTCAAAGAAACATTTTTAGTTAATAAACAAATATTTGACAGTTCGTCAATCTAACATTTCAAAATTTTAATTGCTGTTTGAAGATAAATTATAAAATAATATTTCGAAGTCTTGGTCAAGGATCGAACTCACGACCTAAAGTCTCTCAGTCACAAATTCATGAGGTATACAAAATCGATATGTTGTAATTTATTATCTTTATTGGAAAGAAAAAAAAGCATCAAAACGTACCTAGCAATTCTTGTCAAATTAACTTTTTTAAAAAAGAAAATGAAAAATTTATAAAGTCTCGGGGATACGAACTCAGACGTAACGATTTATAGTCTATAACACTTTATCTAGACTAATCAATCTTACAACTACGCAATAGAGAAACATTTATATATTATTGTATGTGAAATAAAAAATATTGTTAAATTTGGGCAAAGAAAATTGGAAAAATTTTTGGGACTGTTTTAGAAAATTGTTTATAACTACGCCATTCCTAAACGGATTCGCTGAATTTCAATGACAAGATTTTCGAGGCTATATGCCACATATGTGTCGAAAGAGACTATGGGCTTCAAAACATCCATTTCGACATACAGACGTACAGACATCCAAACCGACAGACAGACATATATTCACAAAAGTTATTTTTAATCATAACAATCACGAATAATTTTCAATTGGAGGCCCTGGATATATATTTAAAGGCTTTTGCATAAAATGATAAACTTTTCATTTTATGTAAAGGGTATAAAAATATTTTGTATTTATTGCTTCTTTTATTAGGTTCTAGTCATATTTTTTAATTATTTTACAGTATTCTTTTATATATTTTTGGTCATTGTCATTTTTTATATAATTTTGGCTAAACAAGTTGTTCTTTTTTTAACAAAATCATAATAACAACAAAAACTAACTGGCGTCATTTTTGCGGAATTCCCATCTTCTATTTGGACAGAAATATTTGAAAAAATACAAATATTTTTATTTCATTTTTACACAAAAAACGTCCAATAGCGTTTCAATCCGGTTTGGTTTTTGATTTTTTTTTTACTTTCGCTTTAATTAATTTTGAGAAATTGTTTATACGAGGGCGGATCAATAAGTCCGTGACTTTTCAAGCTTCCTTCGTAGTTATATGAAATGCAACACTATTCTCATCAAGTGCCACCTGTTAATAGACTACTGTAAAATTTCGAGCAAGTGTCGTTATTTATTTTGCGTTTAACAGCTGTTCAAAACTTACAACCTCGTGTATTTTTCTAAAAATGGAAAAAAGTGAATTTCGAGTGCTCATTAAACATTACTTTTTGCGAAAAAAAACCATCAATCAAATCATGGAAAAGCTCGATAAATACTATGGGGACTCTGCACCATCGATTTCAATGGTAAAAAATTTTTTTACTGACTTTCATTGTGGTCGCACAAATACAAATGACGCTGAACGTTCTGGACGGCCAATTGAGGTCAGTACACCCGAAAATGTCGAAAAAATCCACGATATGATGTTGGCTGACCGAAGAGTAAAAGTGCGTGAGATTGTTGATACCATAGGCATTTCATATGGCAGTGTGGTTTCGATTTTAAATGAGCAGCTGGGTTAAAGAAAGTTGTCTGCAAGATGGGTGCCGCGTTTGCTCTCAATTGACCATAAACGTAAACGTGTGACAACTTCAAAGGATTGTTTGGAGTTGTTTAACCTCAATCCGAATGAGTTTGTGCGGCGTTTTGTAACTGTGGATGAAACATGGATCAATTACTGTACTGCGGAGACCAAGCAGCAGTGTAAACAATGGGTTTCTCCGGGTAAACCTGCTCTGAAGAAGGCCAAGGTAAGTTTGTCGGCCAATAAGGTAATGGCAACAGTTTTTTGGGATGCACGCGGGATAATTCACATCGATTACCTTCAAAAGGGAAAAACAATAAAAGGCGAATATTATTCCAACTTATTAGACTGATTTAATGAGGATTTAAAAAGAAAACGACCCCATATGGCCAAGAAAAGAGTTCTTCTTCATCAAGATAATGCACGTGTACACACGTGTGCAGTCTCAATGCAAAACTCTATGAATTGGGCTACGAATTGGTACCTCATCCGCCATATTCTCCGGATTTAGGGGCTAGTGACTACTTTCTATTTCCAAACCTAAAGAAATGGCTCGGTGAAAGAGATTCAGCTCCAACGATGAAATTATTGACCAAACAAATGCTTATTTTAAGGACCTTGAAAAATCCTATTTTTTTTTGGAATGGATACAAAAACTGGATAAGCGTTAGGCTAAGTGTTTTGAGTTGAAAGGAGATTATGTTGAAAAATAAATTTTTGTTTTGCAAAAAAAACTGTGTTTCATTCAAAAATTCACGGACTTATTCTCGTACATAAGTATATATTTTTGTTTAATATTGGCTGGTGTCTAATTAATTATATATATATTTATAGGTAAAAAATTTATTTGTCGGAGCAGCATGTTTTAAAAACAATAAACAAACAATAAGAAGGAATGTGGTTAATATTAAAGCAGAGCCGTAGAATTTATTTAGTGAAAACCCCAAGAAATAAAAATAATTATATTAACTTTAAGATTAAATGACAAGGTATTGAATAAAATGAACAATTTTAAAAGAAACTTGTTTTAAAATACAAAAACCAAAAAGCCATATTAGATTTTTATGTTCCTAAATTGACATTGAATTGAAGTTTTTTAAATGTAGGTTTTCAAACTAATGAGTAAAACTGAATAAAATTCTTAAATAGTAATTGTTTTGATTTTTTTACCCCATTTCGTGAAACGCTTAAACTCTTTTAAAGCTAAGGCCAAATCTCTTCAGAGATTTGTTCCAGAGAGTTGAAAATTAGTGAATATATGTGATAGCGAATAGTCAAACTGAGATTAATGCTTTATCCTCTTATGACATAAGCGGAGCCAAGGAAATTTTTCGGCACACAGTGGAGCCAATCTCTTAAGTTATCTCTTCAATTTAGTTCAATCCGATCAATAGTTTAGGAGATACACTGTGATACAGTTTTAATCGCCAGTGGTTATATTTTCGGCTTAATTTCCATAAGCTTTTCATTACTTACATAGTATCAATAAGTGTTCGTTTTCTTGTGCGTAAGAAGTGATGTAAACATCATCCAAGGATCTTATTAAAAAGCGATTTAAATAAATTTTTGTTGTATGAAATGTTGAGAATCGATTCTGGTTTTACTTGATACTGATAAGAAACAGTTTTAAACAATGAAAAATTTAGCAAAAATAAATTTTTATAAGCTTGAATATTACTACCAAATTTTACGAAAATCGATCCACAATTGACTATATAAGACCCACTTCCGAAAATCACTTTAACGTGCAGAAATTTTATACAAATGTTAATATCGAAAAAATATTTTGCAGAAATAAATTTTATATAAGTAAAAAACACACTACCAAATTTTGTGAACATCGGTCCATTATTGCCATAGCTCTCATATGGTCCACTTCAGGAAATCACACATACATGGGTAAACTTTATAAAATTATTAGTGTCAAGATAATATTTTACACAAATAAGTTAGACAACACAGCACCGAGCTTTACGGCGATCGGTCCGTAATTAACCATAGGTCCACTATAACAGCATTAAGAAAAATACAGATTTTTGTTATTAAGGTTTTGCAGTTTAACTGTTTTTTTTGGTGATTAATTAAAGTTGGTATAATATGAAATAATGAATAACTTCTACGTAAAATCTGATATATCGACCGATTTTCAAGCTGTTAAGAAACAAATTTATAAACATTATTGGTTTTATTACTAACAATATTGTAATATTGAATTTTGTGGGGAAAGCTTTAAGCACCCTATGATTCTATTTCAACGTATTAGGGGTCATTTTAAGACTTAGAAACTTGTCGTTTAAATATTATTTAAATTTTTAAAATTATTTCATCAGTTTATCTTTTTAACGAAAAATACAATAAGGTGCTCTTTAATATATACTGCCGAACGTTAGGATAAAAAGTATCAAATGTGGCGATTAATTGAATTTTAAAAATTAACTTTTCGTAACAAAAATGGGTACCGAATAAAAATAGGCAAAATTATATTGGTCTGAAATGCGTGTTTTTTTACTGAGCTGTCAAAATTAAAAATTTTTTAGATATTGGAAAAAAAATCAAATTTCATAAACTTCAGGTGTACTTTCATTAAATAAAAAGTTTCTAATAGGAAAATTTTCTTCAGGTTTCAAGTATTTGAAAATTTATTATTATTTTTTTATATTGTTCTAAAATGCACTAATTTTGAACTTTCATGGAATGGAACTTAAAATGTTACAGGTTGTTTGTTCTCAACTTTTTCTGTTTTTTTTTTTTTGTAATATTCTGAAAAAATCATGCGCATATATAAATGGATTTAAGAAATAAAATTTTTTGCGGAAAAACTCCAATTGCTCTCATACAAAAAACCCCTTAAATATAGACATTTTTCTTTATTGTTTTAGTAAACATTACACAGTGGGGAAGAATCGAAAATTTTTGAGAACAAATCTGTAACTTTTAATCGGCTGGTTGGATTTTCATAAAATTTCACATGGGCGTAGCAGAGGGGAGTAGAGTGTTAAACTTGGAAGGAAGATGCTACACACTTCTCAGGATCGTAGCTGTAGGATTCAAAATAGAGTACCTATGACATGGAAAATACCCAATTTCAAAGCTCTCTTATATTTTTTGAATTATATGCATTTGAAATTTCAAATATCTAAATTTTGCAATATATTGATCAAGTTTTTTCCAACATTTTCAACCGATTTCAGTATGTGTATTTTTTAATTAGTTAAAAAATAAAATTATCTATCGAATAAAGGAAATTTAAAGTCGATGTCTATTTTGAGTCCAAAAATAAACAATTTTGAAATTAAAAATTGCAAAAATTAACAAATTGTCGGTTAGACATCAAAGGTCTCTGAAAAAAATTTTAAATTCCAAATATGCACTTTTTTACTTATCGATCATTATAAAAACGAAATGTAAACATTAAAATATTGATATCTTTTACCCCAATGTGTGCCGGTTTTACTTTGATGTTTTCACAGCTTTTTAGTTTTGCATTCAGAGAGGCAGCTGGTGCCGGACAAGTTTTATTAAATTATGTAGAGTACGAGTATTATCTGGTGTCTAATGTCTCACATAGAATATTCCCCCTAACAAATTGTAACTTTATTAGTTCTGTTCCATTTTGTTAAAAAGTGCGACAGCCTAAAAAGCAAAAAGCCAAATGAAAACTTTTTTATATTCGTGTATTTTTAATGAACCTAGTTTTTAAATGATACCAATAATAATAATAATAATAATAATAATAATAATAATAATAATAATAATAATAATAATAATGATTGATTAAATCATATGGAAACAATTCTTCTTAAAATTTTATTATTATTATTTTTTTTTTACAGATTAAAAATGTCAATTTTGGGCTACTGTAACGATATTTAATACAATCAATTTTTATTGTTAGATTCTTAATCTGTGACAAGTTCTTTATTACACCCAATTATTATTTCTTTAAAAGTCTTTTGTAAGACTTTTGCACCAGGAAGATGTTTACTTGTTATGACTATATGATAAAGAAGATTATCTATCGGTCCTTCCCATTGACACCAATTGTTAAACTCGGATAATGTACACAAAAATTAACTAACCTTAAACTTTGTTAGTTTTTGACAAAAAATGCCCGAGGTGTTCCACTTTATAGGTCAATAAAATATGAATCGTAAACGATATGGAATATGTATTTAATATTACCTAGGGACGTGTTATTTAAGGTTCGACCAGTACAAAGTTTTTAGAATGTTTTCTATTAATATACAACTAATTTTATTACAAATATAAGAATGTTTATGTGTATTTATTTACTACAACCATAAATCTGTGGGCTTTTAATAAGATTTTTTATTTACAAAATGAACGGAAAAAATCAACCGAAAATTAACTTTTCCGTTGATTTTTAAAGCATTTTTTAGTTCTTATAAAAAACTTTTAAATTATTCTTAAGTTTCCAGAAAAAAAACGAGCAAATGCTTCCTAAAATTGAACTTCAATAATAGAACTAAGTGCATATTTTGCGCTTTTTTGGAAGTTGATTATAATTACTGCCAAAAAAAAAAAAATAAATAATAAATAAAAATATATTTTTATCAGGAAAAATATTAATAATTTCTAAGAAAGTTACAATTTTACCAATTTTATTTTATTTATTCATTTAAATTTATCCAGCAAAAAGGAGACTCAATAAGAACTGAAAAAGTAATAATTTTAACATTGTGTTATCAATGGAAGCAAGTACTTAACGCTGAAAAAGAGCTGCCGAATTAGTGCTTTTAATTCATGGTTTTCATTGGTAGGATGTTCTTTTCTATGATTGCTGTACATTGCTTTCTTCTCTTCTTTGCCTACTATCGAAAAATTCTTTGGAAGGTTTGTTACACTCATCAAATGTTATCATTTACATACTGTAGTTTATTTTCCTGCAAAAAATTTAAATTTTGAAATGTTAGATTAAGGAACTGTCTTAAACATATTTCTAATTAATTACAAATGTTTTGAATACATAAAACTATTAGTTTTGAATTCTTACCCCCTATGCTACTTGGCATGTTGAAATTATGAATTAAAAAAATAGTTTTACTTTAATTTACTTTAATTTGTGTAAAAAATATATATTTTTTATCATTGTTGAATTTTAAATATATTCAACATTAGTATTGTAAATTGATTTTTATATTGTTCATATATATGAGCAGTAAATATAATAGTTTTCCAACAAAATTTCTATGGATATATATATAGTCTACAAATCTCGTAGCAAAAATTTGAATTTTCTTTTAATATGGACATATTTTATGTGAAATAATAAGTTTGACAAGTAAATCTGAGTATGTGAGATGTTTTTTTTTTTAATATTATGACTTAACTGTAATTGTGTTTTAGGGTCAAAGACTAACAAGAAACTAATTATCAAAATTCTAAGTCAGTTGTCAAAAATAATGTATTTTTTTATTTTGTTGTTGTAATCAAATGTATTTTGTTGCTGCTAAAAACAAATAAAACTATTAAAAAAAATCAATTGTCAATCTAATTCTTAGTGCCCCAAAGTTAAAAATTCTGAAAAGTTGTGAAAAGTTTAAAATAGTTGTCATGGTTAACACTAGTTTACAAATAATAAGTATTATAGCAAAAATTTTTTTGTTAAGGCTATAAAAAATTCAGCCCAGCTGAATATAACACTTCCACTTGTTTTTTCTATAAATTATTTTTATTTCAATATTAAAGAATTTTTTTAATTATAGGATCAGAATAATTTTATAAATTTTTTTAATGTGGTAATCTCATGCAAATAGTCAACAACATCAAAGGTTTAACGTGAGTACCTGTCTACCAACGCT
Organism: Protocalliphora azurea; assembly: GCA_932274085.1. Classification (NCBI taxonomy): domain Eukaryota; kingdom Metazoa; phylum Arthropoda; class Insecta; order Diptera; family Calliphoridae; genus Protocalliphora; species Protocalliphora azurea. Next base: position 128,908,917 of record OW026521.1, on the reverse strand, counting down.
CCCAAGTCTGACAAAAAGATATCCTTGACTACCAATTTGAAATCATGTATTTGGACATGACTTCACCCTTGGTTAGGAGCGGAGCCTATCTATACTTCTTCCGATCTACGGGTCACGGTACCCGGTTGCAATGCAACTCCACACCGAGCCCACGCTCTACCCGTGATTTGTGTCTAAAGCACAGCCACCACGAAAGCTCCCCAAAGTGCCACCTCAATGTCAGGCTGGAACCGAAGTTCCGGGGGCTCTTGACACCCGTGGTACCAGTATTAAGTCACCGGTCGGAGTTCGTAGCCAGGAATGACTACTACCAGTTTTGTGTGTGACCGTTGCGCCAACAAAAATGGACAACAGTTACATCACAAACAATCAACATCATTAGCCACATGGTGCGACACCAGCAAGGGACAAAACGAACTTCAACTAGGACAACTTCGACGCTGGCACCGTCGCGGGTGGTCTTTGGTCACAAGGTTGACCTGGAACCAACAACGAAGGTAGAGAAGAGACACGATGGGAAAGACAGCAAGGTGAGACAACAGGAAGAGGCAAATAGCAAGAACAGCAACGGCGAATCAGGAACAGCGAAGTCGGAGAAATAATCCAATTCACCAATTCCCAACCACTGCAACAGTCATATACATAACCGCAAACCTTGGACAGACAACAACAACGCAAGAGCGACCAAGCAACAGCAGCAATGAGGCCCTAGTAAAATCCCAAACCCTCGCAGTATAAGTTATGCCCATACTATCTAACTCTCTAAACAGTAAATAGTCAACAGTAGTACTTTTGATTTACTGTCAATTTCATTTATTTTCGTATTTTTACCTTCAATATTTGTCAGAAAAAGTTTGGCCATTTTTAAGCTTATTAAAGGATTTGACACCTTAAAGAAAAAAACTACAAATTCGAAGATTTAATTTTAATGATTTCAACACTAACCATTTCTGAGAAACCAAAAGCAAATCATGTTATATACCAAATTAACTATTTGAAATCTTATTATTATTTCTCTAGAAATGGAGATCTCTCTGTCTATTAGCCCGTATTTCTGTCCATCTGACTGTCTGTCTAATTTATGTTATTGTGTCTATTTATCTAATCAACCAAAAGATACAATATAAAATCGAAAATATAATAAAAAAAAAAAAAACATAAAACCAACAGCCTATTGTGGCCACGTGTTATGTGTATAATTTAATATAAAATTTATGATTTTTCATATATGGCCATTTATGGATTTTTAAACAATTATTAAAACCAAGTCAACAACTACTGCTGTTGCTGCTCACTTTTCTAAATATTTTTGTTCGGTCTATTGTACGATTAGAGGCTGAATTTTGTGAAATTTTTGTATATGTTTTTTTTTTTATTTATGTATATACATTAAAATAATACTTAAAAACACAATCTTTGATTGGATTGAATTTCATCGATTTTTGTTTTCGTAAAAGAGCAACCAAAAAAATAGTAATAGTAAAAAGACAAGAGAAGATGAAGGAAAAAAAAATAAACCTAACAAAATAAAAATGGCAATCAAATGCTTAAAGTCAGTCAAAATCTTATCATAAAACTCGCATATGTGTCAAAATCTATAATTTTAAGTATAAATAATATTACAATAATAATATAAATATATATAGACGACAACAATACCATAAATATGGCAACGACAACAACAATAACAATATTAACAAAAATTTATAAATAATTAATAATTTAAATTAACATATTTTGTATAAAACATTTGGAATAATCATCATACGTACATACATGCTTGTACACGTACATACATATGACAAGACAAAAATACAGACGGACAGAGCTGATTTGGTATTAAATGAACGGAGATTTGGACAGGCGTTTAAATAGACATAACGTATGGATAGATGACCATATAAATAAAAATCATTTTACACTTTGTTTGTGTTTATTGTATTTTTCCATCTATTAACAAATTTACACATTTTAAATGTGTCTTTGATGGTGTTTTTTTACATAGGCATAGCAGAGGAGCGTACAGTTTGGAAGGGGGATCTAGCAGATCCCTCAGAAGCGCAGCTAAGGGGGTTGAAAATAAGGTACCTACGACATAGAAAATTGTTAGCCGTACGCAGAAAAAAATATAGTTTTAGTGACCATAATCTAAGAGCAACATATTATGATAGGAACATATGATCACAGCGAAAAATAGAAATGATTATAAATAATTATTATTATGATTCCATTTTGTCATATTCTGACCGAATTTATAGTCTGTTTTTTTTTATATTATGATTCTAGTTTTACATATAATTGAACAATTTTACTACATCATTATCCCATTCTATCAGATAATCATTTGATGTTATTATAATATTATTCTATATTATTATATTATTATTGTCATTTTATGATTTCCTTTTATAATATTATGCCATTTTTCATTTTATTATAATATTATCCCATGTTATCCAATTTTATCATATGATTATTTCATTTACTCATTCTTATCATATATTCAAATAAAACATATTAATAAAAAATTATTTTTATAAATTTTTTATTGAAAATAATAGAGAAAATTCATTAGCAAAAAAAAAAAAAAAAAAAAAAATTATGTTTGCATATTATTTGTTTATCAATTATATTCATTTGTACCACCATATGTGGTTCAAACTCAAGATATGTTTTTTTTCTAAACCCTTTGATGGTAGTTAGTCAGTATCTTATATTGGTTGAATCACATCGAGTATAAAGAAAATCTTGTCTATTTGTATTTATTCATATATAAACCAAACGAGAATTACAATGAAGTTGGAAAACAAACATTAAAACAAAATATATTTAAAAACAAACAAGTTATGAATTTTTCCACTGAGTTTGTGAAAAAGATAAGTATTATATTTGTTTGAAATATTCGGGAATAATAATATTAATATGATTTAAAAGAAGAATATGGTTTAAGAACAAGGAAAAGCAGTTGTAGAAATAATGATAATTTTCATATTAATAGAATTTTTTCTCTGGTAAAAATATTTAAAAACATATAATTTTTGCCATCAACCAAATTATAATTTTTATTGGGTGTAAACATTAAATGACAAAATTTAAACAAAAACATTGTTACCATGAACACAGAGCTATTAAAATGCAAGAATATTAACAATTAGGACATAATATTGTTAGTGATAATGCTGTAACCATATTTTTCTCTGCGTGCGCTTGCCGAATTTTTGTTTCTTATTCAATTTCAAATATTTTTACATCTTCTAAGGCTTACCAATTAAAAACATGCTTGCATGCGCTATTTATAGCTTTTAGTTTTTAAGTTACTTGCATTTGAAATTTCACCGATTTCAATTTTGCAAAATCTTGGTGCAGTTTGTTAAATATATGTTAAATATATATTTTCTTTAGATTTTTGTAGTTTTGTAAATTTGAAGTCGATATCTTTTCTGAGTCCCAAAATAAACGACTTTGAAAATAAAAAATAAAATGTAGATTTTTATTTGTTTTCTTTTTTGTTTTGCCGAAAAAGTGTCTACAATCTTTTCTCTCTAAAATAAAATTTTCTGTAAGAACATATAAAAATTGTATACTTTCCCGAACAGTATCTTCACATAGATGATTTTGAAATTAAAAAAGAGCCCAATCACCCAATCATTAAAGCTAAGTACAGATCCTCCCGAATTTGACTTATTTTATATCAAAATTTTGATTTCAGTCTATATGTTCTAAATTCTGAAAGCTTCAATCTACAAACAGAATACAGTTTCGGAAACTCAGATTTATTCTAAAAAGTTTACAAGCGTATTTCATCGGACTCACAGTGCATTACAGATGTAATGACGAAGAAATGGAAGATGAGGATGATCTTTTAACACGATGCTATAAAATTATATTATTACACCATTTTTAGAATTTTCGATATACATCCAAAAGCGGGAGTTACATCCAAAAAACCGATTTCCTACTTCTCGGCCTTAATTTTTTGTTTTTTATTTTTCACAAATACCTGTTATCTAATTTAAGTTTTTCAAACACCATTAAAATGAAAAAAATTACCCTTTTTACAAAGTATATACACATTTTTATTCATAGCAAAACTGTGTAAGAATATATTTAGAGTTGCATTTTGAATTTTTGATCTTTTGCCTAGACTTTATTTCATTTTTCTGGAATAACTCCCAAGATGTACGAGCTAAAATTGTTCTAAAAATATTTTATAATTTCTAATATATTCCGAAATAGTATGCTTAAAAGATTTTTTGATTATCTTCATGAAACACGTTGCGCAATTATGAACAAATGGGAAACTTAGGCGTTTAAATGAGTACCCTTATTATATTTTTACTATAACAAAACTAATTTTCGTAACAATATTATTTTGGCTTTTAATTATCATTTCCTTTAATTTGATGGCTTATTGTTTTTGTCACAAAAAAAAAAAAAAAACATTTAAATAGTTTCCATAGCAGATGTTAATCTTAATTATAAAATACATCTGCTAAAGATTTGTTGGCATTTAAATTTTCGCCAACACTTAGAGAAATGAATTGTAAAAGCACAAAATACAAAACAAACGTAAACGAGCAAATAAAAAATAACAACACAACTGGCAGACAAATACTTAGCATTGAAAAATAAATGAATATTTATTTTATTTTTATATAGGTATGTAAGTATGTAAATAGCAAAATAAATAAATTTGTTTGTAAAAGAAACTGCAAATCTATCTTTTTTTTTCGCCCCATTTGGGGTCAATGGAGCAACAGAGCAAATGATTGACACTCGTTTACACTTTTACAATGGCAACAATTACAAAAATCTACATACGTATACATATATATATACATATGACAGACATACATCTGGTTTTAAATGAATAAAGTATGGTTGGACAGAGGGACAGACAAGCAGACAGATGAACGGATAAATAGATAGACAGATAAATAAATGTGTAGATTTTAAATGAAATTGAACATGTAGTGATCATACATTTAAGCTAAAGGAAGACATGCATGCACTTTTATAAAAGAATTTAAATTAAACAACAACAACACAAACAACAAAAAATATAAATAAAATTAAAAATATATAAAAAATGTTGTTCATTTAAATCAAAATCACCTGAGATGCATTTTAATTTTTGATCGTTGGTTATTTTGTTTTTGTTGTTATATTTATAAAAGAAAAAAATAAGATTGACTTGAAGATGTTTCAAATTAATTCAAATTGTTTATAAGTATGTAAATAAAATACTTGAGATGTATGCATGTATTTGAATGTGAAACATATTTATATACATACACTGAAAGAAAATTAATTATTGAGTGATTGTTAGTGTTGCAAAAACAAAAAATATATAAATTATAAAAATATGTAGAAATAAATCCACGTCAATAAACTTGTAAATGATGTGTGTCCAGTTGTGATTCGCAAATGAAAATATAAGTGAATATTTGACATGCTATTTTGGTTGTTGTATTTATGCAAAAAATCAGGTAGGTATATTAAGTTTATCGTTTTGTTGGTAACATGGCGAAGTAGCTGAAAAGTTCAACAAGTAAGAATAAAAAATAAAAAATTAAGTTTGTGTTCTTAACATCTTACATAGTTTTACTATGAATAAAAACGTGTACTTTTAAAAAGTGTAAAATCTTTTCTGCCATTTAGAAAACTTAAATTGGATAACTGGTGTTCGAAATAAAAAATTTTAAAGTACAAAAATCTTGTTTTTAGAAATAACTCTCGAATTTGGAGGTATATTGAAAATTCTTAAAATGGTGTAATAATTTACTCATCCATATCTACAAATTACACTACGTTACATTCCACGTGTATTAAATTCTTTTCTTTTGTAGTACCGTGTAATTATACTAAATTTGTTATAACATAAATATCTGGACATAGAAATGTTTGAAAAATAATAATTTACATTGTTCTCACATAAAATTACATAGCAAAAAATTTTCAATATTTGAAAGCAATAAGAGCTGATGGAAGCAATAGATTGCTTATTTAAATGCATATAATTTCCTTATAGCTTCTAAGAATACAATAGCGCAAGATATTGGCTGAGTGCGAAAGACACTCTTTTTTACCATAGTGCTTAGGATGCATATAAAAATTTCGAAAATTATCAAGGGTATGTATAAACATGGATATGCTAAAAAACCCAGCAAAAAAATGTTGCTTACTTGGATGCAATAGCAACTGATGCAAGCAATAGATTGCTTACTAAATTGCATGTAGTTTCAAAGATTACAATAGCATATGTTATTGACTGAGTGCTAAATATACCTTTCTTACCATAGTGCTTTTGAGAAGCTTTCAGGCGGCTCATAACTAACAAAAATCATGTATTATAAATGCACTTTACTAATGCTTATACTATCATTTTTAAAATTTTATGAGGATGTTTTATAATATAAGCTCGCATCAGTTGCTATTTCATCCAATTAGGCAACATTTTTTTGCTGGGTGTTTTGACATATCCATGCTTATATATACCCTTGATAATTTTTGAAATTTTTATATAGTTAAGAGTAATCACATCAATATGGTAGTGCATAGCTGAGAACTGATAATTTTGATTGCATTTTGAATCAGGTCTTTTTGCCATAATAAAGTGGGCAGTAGGCCTATATATGAAGGACAGAAGTGTCAAACCACAAACATGCTAGCCTTGTCACAACTGAATGGAGATCTACATGGGAAAATCTAAGCCTGGGTTAAATATAGGTTTTTTATTCTCTGTTTAAGAAGGGAGCTGTCGAATGATAACGGTTCTTGAATCGTTCTTGGGATGATATACTGCTAGAAAATCTTACCCGGATTCTTATTCCATATTCAAGTTTTTATGTGCATACTTGAATTCCTCTAAAGTGATTTCGAGAATTTAAACTGAGAGCTTAGACAAAAATACATTTCAGCCAATATTGTTTAGAATGTGATATGCCTCTCTTCTATAACATAAAGATCTTGATCAAGCGCTTGGCGCTCCGCTTTCTTTCGGCAAATATCTTCCATTGCAGGAATTCTTAAGGTATGTACAGACCAGAAAGTCTAATGAGTACTCTTATTCAACCTTGAAGATTATTGGACATTACAATGAATACACGACATATGCTATAAGAAAAGAATTATTACTGGAGATGCCTTTAAATGAGCATATAACTTCTACCAGGGAATATAACTTCTACATGACTTGGTGAATTATTTGAAGCGATTTTTTGAAAATGACCCGTATAATATTATGTAGGTTAACTTTTATACCCCAATAAGTATCATGCTCTGGTAACTAAACGGTGAAAAATATAATGTCTGGCTCTTTATTTAATCTGATCTATATATTTACATTGTTTGAGGAAAACCTCTCAAACAAACCGTATTATATATATTAACTTAGTTTTTTTTTTGTTTCTTAGTTTTTTTTTAGTTCCTATAGGGAGCATAGGGCCTCCAACAGTATTGATGAGATAAATTCGGAAAAAAAAATTAAATATTTTTTAAAATTTATCTTCAGTTCTCTATCAGAGATTGAAAATCTCATTTTAGCTAAAAAAATCTAGATTTTTCCAAACTAGATCTCAAAAAATTTTTAAATTTCCGCATGATATTTTGTTCCGCTAAAGGAATTTTTGGTGAAAAAATTTTGAAAATAATTTATTATGGATCACCCCATAATTCAACTTTTCAATATTTTACCAAAAAAAAAAGAGCAAAAGTATGAAATTATTATCTATTTTGAGAAAAAATATTGAACTTTTTTTCGCATGATTTACTAAAACAACTGTTTTTGGATCAACATTTTTACGAAAAATCTTTTAATTTTTTTTCATAACAGGATCAAAATTATGAGTTTTTTGATACCCATTTCAAGACAAAAATAAAATTTTGTTGGACAAAATGTTTCAGATCCGTGACTTTTAATCGATGTTAGGGAATCAATCAAAAAAAAATATATATATATATATATATATATATCAAAAAATATCTATTCTGCAGAAAGAAATATTGAACGACTTTTTTTGTAACAGGATCAAAATTATGAGTTTTTTGATACGTGACTTTTAATCGAATGGTAAGGAATTGAAGATCAATTAAAATTTTTGTCCATGTTCAGCCTATTAATACGCATCATTTGAGGGGTCTTCCTACAAATATATATATATATATATATATATATATATATATATATATGTATATATTGTTATATATATATATTTATATAGACATATATATATATATATATATATATATATATATAATGATGCGTATTAATAAGTTTGGTCAAATATAAATCTTAAGTAATTCTAATCATTTAAAAAAATTTTTCCAGAAGTAATAAAGGTCTATATCAGATTTGACTAATTTAAAACTGGCCTATTGATTGCCCGTAAGGTTACGGGCAACCACGTAAACCAACCAACTACCCCTATCATATTGAAATCAAAAGGTTTAGAATAGAGAATACTTATTTTTGGTATACAATATTAAAAGTTTTATAACTGGAACATAAAAGAAAATATTTTTCGTCTTGTCAACTCGAAACCAAGCAACAAAGCTGTTAATGCGGATTTTCCATTCACTATAACTTCTAAAATAATAAGTCGATTTTAATAATATATATATTATGCACATCCGTTAGTAAACACCTTTTTAGTAGTAACTTTTTTGTTATAATTTGATATATACTGTGAGCATAAAAGAGTTCACAAAAAATCATTTTATCTATTGGAATTTTAGATATAAATACATATATTTTATATCTCTTCTTTCTAAAATTCCAATTTTTGTATAAATATTTGACATTAGAAGACCACTAATATTCGACCTCCACCATTGAAAAATACGTACCTCACTCCCCTCCTAATTAATTTTCTTATCATTTATACGTGCTTGTAAATAATGATTAACAACAAAATAATATTCTTGTTTAAAAATAATTTCTTTATATTTTTTGTATTGTAGACTCGTATTGAAATTGTAACTTTTTTCCCTGAGATTTCAATAAAAACATTTTAAAACAAACAAAAAATCATGATTAACACAAAGTTTAAAACATTCAATGAATCTCTTTGGCCAGACATTTGCCCAATAAAGTATTACTCACTTGAAATTATTTGGAATTTCTTATTGTTGTTATTCTTGACTTTGAATTTCAGACATGACTTGACAATTTTATTTTTTATTTATTTATTAAATGAAGATCATTATTTTTGTGTATGATTAAGAGTTGTTGGAATTTTCAATTAAATTTATTTCATTCATGCAGAATAATTTCAATGGATTTATTGCCAAAAGACATATATTTTGATTTATGTGTTTTTTTTTATTATTTTTGTTTTGAGATATGTTTTGTAACTGCAAATGTTTAAAAATATTTCAAAAATTTTTGTGACCATCATAAAAATTAGAACAATATTAAACTGTAGTGACCTTTTGGTAGCAAGAGAATATTTTGCTTTCAAATTTTGAATAAATTTTATTGTCATTTCATTTGCTAATTCTGCAATATACTTCTGGTATCTGATACATATTCTTATAGTTATAATAGTGGAAATAACAATATCAGTCCGTCAGTCTGTTGAAATTCATTTTCCAAAGGCCTATGTTAATTGACAGTCATTACATCGGTAAGGGCTCTAGGAATTTTTTTTTATTGAAAAACGAGAAACTTGGTCTGTAAACAGCTGAGCCAAAAGCAAAAAACGTCCAAAAAATTGGAAAAAGATTTTGTTTTTATACTTTATAAAAAAAGTACCTTTTATAAAACAGAACCAGTTTGTAAAAAAGAAAGTTTTCAGAAAAGAAATGTAAAAGTTTTCAAAACAAAAATCGATTTTCCCAAAAGAAAAAGAAAAAAAAATTTCAGATTTAAAAGTATTAATTTTCAGAATCATTAAAAATTTTTACAAAAGTTCCCATTTCAAAGAAGATTTTTTTTAAAGTATATATTTTAAAAATTTACCAGTTTTAAAAGAGTACCGATTTCCAAAAAAAAATGATATTAGTAAAATTTGTTCTTAAAGTACTATTTTCTAAGAGAGCAGAAATTTACAAACTTTTAATATTCCAATTTCTAAGAAAAGGCACTAATTTAAAAAAAAAAATATTAATTTAGCAAAAAAGTGTAAACAACAAAATTAAATTCTCCAAAAATAAAACAATAAATAAATAAATAAAAAAAATAAAAATTAGGTGTGCATCAATTTTCAAAAAGGTACTTATATTAAAAAAACCACTTATAGTTTAAAAAAATAAAAGGAAAAGAGAACTTTTCCAAAAAAGTCTATAAATAACTAATTTTAATAAAGTATCAATTTTTCAAAAATACAAAAATTGTAAAAAATAGCAAAAATTTATACATTTTCAAAAACGTTTCAAAATTAAAAAAGTAATAATTTTCAAAAAATAATTTAAAAAAAGAAAAAAAATATAAATTTTTTAAGTAGATATTAAATTAAAAAAAAAAAAATAATAAAATTGTCAATTAATTTGTTCTTCCTACTTTAATTTGTTCTTCCTATTTTTAAAAAGTATCATTTTCGGGAAAAGTCAACAAACCAATAATTTAAAAAAGTTCTAATTTTCAAAAAAAGTAAACCTTTTTAAAAATAAAAGTAAATTTCAATAATTTTTAAGCATAAATTTTCAAAAATGCACAAAATTGACAAAAAGGTTTCTAAAAGTACCTTTTTTTGAAAAAGTTTCTAAAATTTGCAAGGAACCATTTTGCAAAAAATACTTATAAATTTTAAAAACAAAACGAATTTTCCAAAAATGACAAAATATTAACCATCTCCCAAAAAGCTAACTAATGGCAAAAAGTTTCAAAAGAAGTATTAGTTATCGTAAAAAGTATCAATAAAAAAGCGTATTAAGTTTCAAAAACGAAAAACACAATTTTTCAAAAAAGTAAATATGATTTAAAAAAGAACCAATTTTCAAAAAAAAGTACCATTAAAAAATTGTTTAGTATTTCAGTAATTCCATTTTATATTTAAAAATTTTGACCTCTCTGAAATTTTCTCTGTAGCAAGTATATCGATAAGTTTTCCTACCAAAAAAAAAAAAATAATAATAAAAAAAATGTTAAAGAGGCACTTTTTTACATACACGTCACTAAACAAAATTCTTACAAGAAAATTTGTTAATAAAAATATTTTCAAAATTTCTATATGGCATCTTAAAATACAAGTTTTGGCAAATCCACTGCAAAAAAAAATATTTTGATATCTTTTATATAACAAAAGTTATGGCCAAAGCTGTAGAGTTGACACAGTTATCAAAATAAAAATAAGAAAAACTAATTTTTCGTGCAACAAATTTTATCTAAATCAGTAACCAAGGGTCAAAACTTTTTAAATTTAATTTTTTTACTCATTTATTACAAAGAAGTCTTCGGATTTTGTTAATATTCGGCATACACATACACTGTGGAGTCATTTGAATATTTCCATTTTTATTTTTTGAATTTTGAAAAACTTAAAAAAAATAATAATAATAACCCAGCTTAAAAAAAAATATGTATGGATCATATATTCATGCATATATGAATTTTCGTATATCTTTGAATCCGAAAATTTAGGGTATATGGAGATATATGACCATATACATATATTCATATATATTTCAAAACTTCTATTGTGAATTTTATTTTATTTTTTTTCATATATAAAATTTATTTATTTTATATACATATTATATAATTTACAATAAATTTTTTTATACATAACTTTTGAATCAGAAATATATGCAATTCAAATCCATACAAAAATAGTGTTCCGCAACTTAGACTTCTTTAAAAATCCAACTGAAAAGTATTTTCGCGCGTTAAGTAAGTAATGAAAATCAATAAAAAGTATATACTCATATATGTACACTTGGAGCAAGTCGAACAATTCCATAGTAACGCATCTTTTCAATGGAGGCAATTGTGCTCCTCCAAGGATAGTTTTCCACATAGTAACAAATATAAGAAAGCCAAATTTTATATGATGTTTACTAATGTTAATCAGATACTTGCCTTCTTTTGGAGCTATCTGTTCACAGAGGATCTTTATAATTGCAAAGATTTCAACATTTTTAAAAATTATTTGTATTTTGCCAGAATTTTTTTTGCTTGAAATACATATTTTGATTTTTAAATGTCATGAAAATTTTGTTTAGAATATATTGAATTGTTTATTGTATGTACAAATTTATTTAGTATTTACACCTATGTATTACTATATATATATATATATATATATATATATATATATATATATATATATATATATATATATATATATATGTAACTAAATATATATATACACGTTCTCACTACGCATATAGTTCCCGATCGACGTGTTGTGAAGCTATTATAACATTTATAGATAATAAATTTTCCTGACGTGTTATATTGCATTTTATGTTTGATTTCATATTTCATATATGGTTTCATATATAAAACCATATATGATACAAATTTTACATTTATATTTCCATATATTATAAAATAACTCATATATTTCACCTTATATGTATCCATATATTGCATAGAATTCCGTGTATGAATCAATACACTTCCATATATAAGCCCATATATAACAATATATCATCATACATTAGTTATATGTAAAAATATATGACCATTTTTAGCTGGGAATCGTAATCAAAAATGAAAAAGTGTTTAACTTTAAGCACCAATATCTTTATAAGCTGTAAAAGGCTATTAAAAATAATATTGCCACTTAAAAATGCATTTCATAATGCAAATGCAATTTTAGGATGCATTTTTGAAAATTTTCTACGTCTTCAATTTTTGTCTTCTTTTTGTATTATAAAAATTAAATTATTTACTTAAAATTACAATTTAAATTATTTTGGTACAAAATGGTCCACTATTAAAGAAAGAAATATTCCAACAGATTTGTTCATACAAAAATAAAATGTTTTTATAACTTTTTTGTTTTTTATTTTTTTATTTTTTGTGAGTTTATTTTATAATTAATTTTAGTTATAACATTTATTAATTAGTTATTTGTGGTATAACACCGTACAACATAAATCAAAAAATTGTCTTACACATAATAAATTCCACAATAATATTCCATATAGTCTTAATAATAGGCTTAATATAGTATAACTGCGTTTTGATTTTTTAATTTCGTGTTCGTTTTTTCTTTTTTTTTATAATTAATATTATATAGTGATATGGATATCGAACAAAAGAGAATAGTTTTGACTTATAACTTTTAGTTAAAATAATCCAAGTATTTATTCTTTAATATCCTTGAGAGTTTCTAATAAAAAAAAAAAAAAATAGAAAACAAACAGAAGGGACAAATCAAATTTACAACAATAATATTGTTCATTGCTACTTAATAAGTGGCTAAACAATAACAAATCATACATTGCTGATTTACTACCTAAAAACTGGTAGCTTTAAGCATATAAACAATAATAACACTGTGCGACAAATGGTAGTGATCGGGAAGGGCTAAAACTACCGGGGAAAGTTATATCGGTAAAAAAAAGTTATACGTGTCCCGGCGTTTCGCTGGGTCACGTCTAGGAATCGAGATATATCGATTTGAAGTTAGTAACTATCATATAGGGGAAATTGTGACCTTTGGTGGTCTTTTTTTTGACATAACTCGAGAACCACAAGTCCGATTTTGCTGAAACAAATTTAAAAAAATTAGGAATTACAATTCCTTTAATCTGTTCATACAACGTTTCGCTACATAAGCAACAGTTTCGCAGTTATAAATAAATGTATGAAGAAAAAAACTATTTTTTGCCTAAAAAATTGAATTTTTTATTTTTAATTTATAAAAAATCCAAAACGGTAAAAAAGTGTCAAGTCCTATTACTTTCACGTAAAGTCACATAACCTTTAAACAAAATGAGACATAGACCATAAAAATCGATGGACGCGTTTCGCTTTTATTCACAATTAAGTGAAGGTATCTCATTTTGACAAGAATATTGATTTTATGTTTCAATGAATTTGGATAATATTTATTATATATTATTTATTATAATTATAAACACGTATAACTTCTTTTTTACCGATATAACATTTCCCGTTTTTTTCATCCCATCCCGATTTTGACTGTCGCATAGTGTAATTGAAAAAGATGAATACAAAATAATTGTAAAAAGCTTTATCGTAAACCATACGTCTTACTTAATAATATATAGGGAAAAATAAATTACAGATTCCATTTCCAAAAAAGTTATAAGTTAAATAAATGATGTTTACAGACAACAACACCACGGTGCGACGCTGAACAATGCTCATGAAGGTCGTGGCGGACCAAAAAATGCATTTCATTCTGCCGAGTGACCAATAAAACTTTTACACTGTATTCTTCTAAAATTATTTAATGAACTTAAACTGAACATGCAAAAAATTCTATAAATAACTATATGAAAAAGTTCAACAAAAAACTATAAACTAATTAATAAATAATTTCCAAACTAATATATGTTAAATATACCAATTTTATAGTTTTTACCTTATTACTTTATTTCACACTTCCATTTGAAGATTATTCCTATGAACAAATGTATAAATTTAATTTTCAGTTTAGTAAGACATCGAGCATGCAAAACCAATATAGCCATTTTTGAATCCATAGTATAAAAATTTTAAGTAATTCTTACCTTTTATGTAACATGACAACATTATTAGGATAACTTTAAAATATATTTGAAAGCCAAAACGATATTTAGTTCAGTATTTATAGTTATTTAACTGTAAATTCATTACTTAAAGATAGTAGGCTATGATTTTTATATTATATTTAATATAATTTTGTGAGTAATTAAAAAGAAAAAAAGCTGTAGTCAGTTAAGCACAACCATGTAATAATCATCATGTATGCGCGTCAAAGTTATTTTCGTGAGTGTTCCTTATATGGAAACTATGATAGTATACACTGGTGCATATTTCTATAAACACACATCAATTTTTGAATCAATTTACCAAAAATGTGGCTAAAAAATAAATAAGTTGCTACAAATTAATTTTTTAAATTATTTATTGGCTTCATTTAAAAAATTAATAACAAAAAACTTAAAATGTACATAAAATTTTTTTCAGTGTAATTTTAGTAATTTAATGCCATTTTTTATGGCCTTTTCCTATATAAGCATTTAAACTAATGAATCAATTTATTATTAATATTAATGTGTTGATGAACCTTTTTTGGATTATTTAAAGAATTCGGTCTGGCATTGATTCGACTAATTTTTGAAAAAAATCACTGTCAATTTCTTCCCATGTTTACGTGTTTAATTTTTAGTTTTAACTCCATTATTGTCATTATGGTTTCATTCTGTGCATTTCTTTCATAAACTTTACGGGCCATATACCTCTACAGATTCTCCATTTGATTTAAATCCGGATTGCAAGACCACCAGTCCAATAGTAAAATACTGTGTTCATTAAACCACGATTTAGATTGTTTCCACACATGGATTATAGCGTTATCCTGTTGGTATATGCAATCTTCATCCATTTTCTCGTCCATAAATGAGAGAAGAGCATCTTCCATTAGTTCATTATGTATTGCACTGTTCATTTTATTTGGAACAAAACATATTTTTGATTTTCTTGCAGCAAAAACGGCTGCCCAAATCGAATTTCGTTCGACCTCAAATCGAATTTCGTTCTACTTCAAATAATACCAATATCAAGAATATGAATCGGGACCGTCCAAATTGAATTTCTTTTCATCAGACAAGATTACTTTATTCTACAAATTTTAAACGATTTTCCTTATGATGCTGTTTTAACATTTTGGTTTCTTCCACTTTATGTTACCATCTGTTCGCGAAATGTGTGCAACATATTTGAAAGTGGCAGGAAGGTCAAGTTTATTTTTTATATGTGTAGCATTTAATTTATTGTGGGTAGCTTCTTCTTTTATTTTATTAATTTGCTTTTTTGTTAATTTTTGTTGGTTTTCGTACTCCGAATTTCTGTCCTTTCTTAAGAAAGCCTTGAATAACTCCTTCTGAACGTTTAATTCTTCGTCCATTTTCTCTGTTAGAACAGCCTTGATTACGAAAAAATTTAATTTGAATTTCTTTCTTGTTTTTTAAGTAAAGTTCCTCTGGGCATCCTTTTAGCTTATGAAATTTCCCAATTAAAACAAAAATATTTCCAACAGTTTCGCCAGAAACTTACCTTAAGTGAAACAAACTTTTAAAACTGTTAATAATTCTTCTGCAATAACTGTTTAGACGAATTTTTCCAGACTGCGTTTAAAGGAATATTCCACTGAAATGATCACCAATATGTTCTGATTGCTCAGTTAAATAAAACAACAAAAGCAAGATACAAATATTTCTTATATAAAAGAGTACCGTTATATTGCGAGTTATTACAACATTGGTTTTGGTTAAGAGAATAATATAACTTAAAAAAAATTAAATGCGTTCATAGGAATATGCACCAGTGTATAAATTATTTTAAATAATTTTAACACTTAATTTATTTTATTTTATATTTTATTTTATTTGTTTCATTTATTTAGTTTTATTTAGTAATCTTTTATTTAATTCTAGTGCTATGGTTTCATCTCACTATGTGAGCCGACTATCTGTATTTTTACAAAATATTTTTATGCTAGCGGAAGGAACCCAAAATCACTTGCTGAGCCTGCAAAAACGGTACATAAAATTTTCAGCCAATTGGCCAATCAAATAAAATCAATCCTGCAATGCGATTTAAAATGTCGCGTTAGCAAATATTCCAAGAGTTTTAAATGAATAAAATTGCCACTTGGGTGGAAATGCAGAAGTTTAAATCCACCAAATGATATAACAGACATTAACTTATATATACTAATACAAAACTTATTTATGCCAAATTTAATTCAAAACCAAGCATTTCTATGAAATTTATGCGCATTAAAATGATTTTCTGGAATGGATTTTATATGTGGAATTATGTTCAATTATAATTGTATAATTTTTAATTATTGCAAATAAAATTATAAAATTAATTATTTATATGCCATTTATGTGCCTAAAAATGATATTCTGAAATTGGTGTTGTATGGAAGATATGATCAATTAGTGACCAATCTTTGCGAAAATTAATAGCATGATTTATACTTAAATACATTAAATAAATTATCGTGTCAAATTTTATTTCGATACTAACATTTTTATGGTATTTATACATGTTAAATTATTTCTCGAGTGAAGGCCTCATATGAAAACTATGGTCAAATATGCACTCAACCTCTTGAAACTTTAATATACAAATAATGCCGAAAGAAAACACTCCTTTTTCAATTTTCATAAAAATATGCGCACATTTAAGATAATTATGATCACCGATCATCACCCGATCTTCTGGGAAATATTTGCATGGCGGCAAGGTAAAATAATAGAACGATTTGAGTCATTTTCTATAAGCTTCATCCTTAGGTCTAGAGAAAAAAACGACTGTGGCAACGTGTAATAACGAAAACAAAATTTACCGACACTTACAGGACATTTTTAAAATTTTATAAAATTTGAACTGTTGAAGCTAAAAGTACAAAATGTGAGATTAAGAAAACATATTGTGATATGTTTAAAATTATTATAATTTCAAAATTACTTGTTTGGAAATCTAAAGAATATTTAAAGGTAAAATACTTGAAGGACTTTTTTGACATTATAAGGCCCTGAAAAGTTTAAGTAAATAATTTGACTACAGTTTCCAAATCCTATTCTATCATTTCATGCCCATATCAACACTATTGAGCAAGTGACAAATTTTAAAATAATTAAAAAAAATATACTATTTTTGAAATTTAAAAAGATTTTCGAATGCTAAAAGAAAAACTGAGTACATAGTTCTATCATAAAATGTTTCTGCTTTCATGTTTATATGGTTTCGCTCATGTGTACTGTGTAATACATATTAGTCGTCAATATTTAGCAAAAAAAGTCAAATTGTAGAAATTTCTTTAAAATGTATTTAAAAATTGCATTCTTATTGTGAGTGAATTTTTATCAAAAACATTATTTTTGAATTATACAATACTGGTTTTTAAATAAAAAAAAAAGCCGACGTATAGTTAAAGAGTTATGAGCACTTAAATTTACATATTACTGAATAAGAATAATCAAAAAAAAAATAATAATAATAATAATAAATAAATAAATTAAATTAAAAACAAAAAAGTTACGAAAAAGTTATAATTTTGCATGAAAGAACTCGTTGTTTTTTTTTTCCAAAAAAAAAAAAAAAAAAAAAAAAAAAAAACAATTATAATTGCATTTTGCAGTAAATATACTACAAGAAAATTAAAATCGAAGACATTTTTCAAAAATGCATTAAATAAACAATTTACCTTGGAATTCACCGCACTTATATGACTTTAACAATGTAAGGGCGTAGTTTTGTTTTAACACTACTTTGTGGGATTGGAGCAGAATTTTATCTCTTTAAATAATAGAGAGAAATATGCGAAACTTAAGGGTTATTGATTTTTAAAAATTTTATAAAGTAAGTAAACAATTTTTTTCACTATTCTAAAAGTTAAAAAAAAATTATTTCCTCATTTCGAATAACCTTTAAAACGGTATACAATTTATTACAATATATCTAAAAATAATAGAAAAGATATGTTATTTAGAACTATGAACATATGTAATAAGCAGAGAAATCACAAATATGCAATTGCATGTTTTTTCCTGTACGTTGAACGAAACTATCGATAAAATAGTTATACGTTTCTGAACAAATAAAGCATTTTGGTATCGATTTATATGTGGATATTTTTGCATATTTCATCCTTAACGGCATATTTTTGCATATAGTGATTTTAAGAGGAAATTTGTCCTTTCATAGTATATTTTGACATTTTGAAGATAATTTTTTATATCCCATTCGATGGTTTTTGAAATCTAATTTCTGATGTACAAAAAGAAATGAAAAATCCAAAAATATTTATTTTTATTTTTTTTTTTTATTTTAATTGCTTAAAATTTATTTTAATGGGTATCGCCTATGTTTACTAAAAATCGTTGAGAAGCTTGACCTATAGGAACAAATCATGAAGATTTGGAAAGTGATTAAATAATATGCATTAAGCAATTTTTGAAATATAATGTAAAAGGACGATTTAGCTTTTAAAATTGCACACAGTTAATGTTAATGTCTTTGAATGAAAGCTATATATGTAAATTTACAAATGATAATTTCTGAACTAATATTAATGTTTAGAATTAGATGAGTAAGCAAATGGAAAATGAATAAAATTTTATATGAGATATAATAAAAAATATGGTGAATTTACATAAAGTTTTTTGATACAAGTAATATATAAATTTTAGATTTGCCTTATTTTATTAAATGAAAAAAATAATTTTTGTTTAAAATGGAAAATTTTTTGTTTTTAAGAGCATATTTTTTCGGTTTTGGAGCATATTTTTCGTTTTTTAATGCATATTTAATGCGCATAAAACAATTTTTTTAGAGCATATTTATGTTTTCCCTGGTAATAAATATTAAACTACATGTTTACAATGATTAAGATTTCGGACTTCCGTAAGCTATATTTTTAAAAATTATTTACTGCCTGTTTTTATAAAATTTCACAATTTGTTTTTGTAACACAAGCTCAAAAACGACTCGTCTAACTTACATTTAAAACAAACATAAAATTTCACAATTTGTTTTTGTAACACGAGCGCAAAAGCGACTCGTCTAACTTACATTTAAAACAAAAACAGAATTTCACATTTTTTTTTTTTTTTTTAAATGTAAGTTAGACGAGTCGTTTTTGCGCTCGTATTATAAAAACAGGCAGTTAAAAATAATTATATCGACTATTTTTTTATCTTCTACACATACCAACACATACCAAAAAATTCAATTGGTCAACTTTTAATTTTCCAATTTTATTAAGCTAGATTCACCAAATGTCACAGTATGGAAAGGCTGTATTTATCTCTATGTTCTAGAATATTCAAGTGCTGATTAACCAAAATTTTTTTATCAATAGGTTTGACGAATATTTTACAAGATATCACTTCTCCATCAGTTTTAAATTTTTTTTTTATTCTTTTACACGAATTTGATATTTTCACAAAAAAATGTATTGTCTTAATTGACAATTATGTGTATATGACCTTCTATGTTAAATTTGTAATAAATTTATGCCAAAATATTTAATAAATTAGATAAAACGTAATTATTTACTCTTAACTCGTTAACTTTGAGGACGCATCCTTTCTATAATCAATGTCCTTCTGTGATTGTTAGTTTTGGATGTAAAGCTTAACAAAATTAACTTTCTTATAGTAATTTTCAATATTTTAACATTTCGAAAAAAATGATTTAAGTCGTTTTATTAAAAGTTCAGAGCATTTTTTTTTTTTACATAAAAAATTAGTTTAAACTGAAATTTTCACAAAATATGACACAAATTATGGCAAAATATGCAAAAATATGCACTAACAAATCGATTCCATTTTAAAGCAAATTCTCTGATTCGCATAGATATTTACACTGCTCTAGGGGTAAAGGCAAAAAACATACATTTGCATGAACTTCCGGTCCTTGTTAATTACATTTTTTGCAAGCTTCTAAAACATCAAACCAAGTACGTCAAAAACATATTTTTTTGTTGGTAATATGCATAAATAAATAAAATTTGGTTTAATTGTCAGCTCTTAGAATTACTAGAAACAATAAGAATTATTAATAAAAAAAACATAAAAAGAACAAAAACAAGGTGTTGTTCTTTTTTAAAAAACCATAATTCAATATTTATGACTTTGTGATGTTTTTTTTTTTTGAGAATAAAAAAATCTTAAATAAAAATTAAAATAAATATAAAAAAAATTTTAATCATTTTTGACTGGCGCCAATATATGTTTCTTTACTTTTTTATTTTAACTATTAAAGAAAACAAGAAAACCAATGAACCAACAACCAACCCAGATTTCTAGTTCTACGAAAATAGTAATTCTAATGTTTCATATTATTATAATTTTTTTTTTTTTTTTTTTTTGTCACTGTAACTAATGAAGTAATTTGCAAAAATATTAGGCTCTAACTAATATACGATAGATAGATGGTAAAATAAAAAAATATTTTTTATTATTTTTATTTTTTAGTTTATTTTTAAATTAGTTTTTTATTTGGTGTGCTTAACTAATAAATTTGAATATTAAATGAAAAAGAATTGAAAAAAATAAGAATAAAAAAAAAACAAGAAAATTAAATAATGTAAGCATAAACGATAAAAAAAAGAACATAATAAAGAATTTATTAGCTTTAGAATATATTTTAAAATGCAGAAACGATTTCAATTCCAATTATAACTTTAAAATTAAACCAAATTCTTCTCTCTGTTAGGGTATGGTCTAAGTAGGAAAATATTTGACGTAACCACTAAAATATATCTTAATTTGTTTTTTTAATTACAAAAATATCTTCTACTGAGAATTAATCGACTTTCAACTTTATTTTATTTGATAAAATAAATAAAATAAAAATGTTTAATCAAATATTTGCCAAATGTGATTTTAAAATCAAAAAATACCTTTATTTCTAATTTATTTATTATGTTAAATATAATAAATATCAGTCAACCAAGTAATCAACCATCCAACCTATTCGACCATAAATATTTTTATTTGAATTATAATAATTCAAGTATCACTCTATATATTTGTTAAATATTTATTAATATTTATTATTATTATTATTATTATTATTATTATAGTTAATTTAATGGACTAGGAAATGTTTATTAATATTATTTATATATTTAGTATTTTATTGTTTTTTTTTTTTTTTTTATTTCTATGGATTTATTTAAGCAACATCTTGAAATCATGAAATTGTCTTTAAGAACCTATAGTACATATTTGATGTTAATATCTGTCTATTTGTTGATACAATTTGTAGCGGTTGTAGCAGTCGTCGTAGAAAACTATTAGTGTAAATAGAATATAAATCATGATTTTTATGGTATTTAAATAATTTATTGATTTTGTTATAGCTTGTATTTATTAAGGTGTTAAATAGCAATAAATACTTGTTTCTTGTCGATACATACATACTCGTATATTTTACTACTTTTATTTTTGTTTCCAATAATATTAGCTGAATTTAATCGGTTTTTTAATACCCTTCACCAAAAAGTGGGGTTTGTGTAAACTATCTATAGGTTAATCGAGACTACTTCTAATTTTATATCACTTTTAAATTAAAAATTTTTTTATATTCGATGTGTAAATGTTGTTAAAAATCACATATTGAATAAATCACATACAGAAAAATAACACTAAAGCTTTTGCTTTTGGTTCAGTAAAATTAATTACAAGAAATTTGATATTTTTTTATTTAAATGAATATTGAAGCGTATTAAAGGTTCGTTGCCGCTGAATGCAGTATCCCAATCTATTGTTTGCAATATATTTAATAGTAAGAAAAAAAAAAAAAAAAATCAAGTTAAAAAAGTAAAATCACACTTTGAAATGAGTGTTTAATATGAATAAAATAATAATGTTTATAAGAATAATAAAATCCGAAAACTTTGCTACTCAATTAAAAATTTAATCAAATTTTTGATGGAACATTAAAGTACTGGTAGGTTTTTTAAGACTAACTCAGACAACTTACAACTTTCTAAATTACTTAACTAAATTACACTCCGATCTGTATTTGTGTTTTGTGCAGGGATTTATTATGTTCATTATTATGTAATTACAATTCCATTAGTCACTTTTCTACCATAAACTAATTAATCCATTCATTTCTCCTAATCAACTTTTCTATTTTATATTTTATAAATTTTTATTTACGTTGTTTACATCTATTTATGTCCATAAAACAATTTATTAATTAGTAATTTTTTAACAATAACACATAATTCTGGCTTCTGTCTTTTATTTGACTATTGCTCAGTGTATAACAATTTGAGCTTAAATCTCATATGTAAGTTTTGCAGAAAAAATATTTAAATCGTTTTATTGAAAATAAATAAATTATTAAGAATTTTAAATTAAATTATATTGTGTCATATGAGGGTGTCACTGCATGTTCGACTAATCAAAGCAACCAATTGATTGTTAAATATGATAGTATGGCCTAAAGGCAATAACTGAACAACAAAAATATATAACTCATATAAACATGTCTTTAACATGGCTATAAAAATATTAAGCCAAAGAAAAATAAACAACAAGAAACTAGATTACAAGACTTTGTTAATAAAAAAATTGACATGGTTGTAATGGAATATGCTTATACTACGTATAATCAATACTTTTGAATATAAGGCTGCCTGGGAACAAAGATTTTTATTTTTAAAGTTAGTGGTTTTTGCTAAAATTTTTAGCAAAGTTCAATAGTATAAATATTTATTTTATTAGAAAATTATGTTGGAAAATTAATGCTATATAGTTTGTGGCTCCAATGCACAATGACGAAGAATTAAAATATTTTGGAAATAAATTTGTAATTTAAAAATTAAGTCTTAGGGGACCCTACTTGAGAAGAGCTATAGGGTCTTAGAAAGGTACCGCGTCATCCAAATTATTAGAATTTAAATATAACGATTTTTTTATATTTTATATATTAAAAGTTTCCTATAACAAAACAATTTATCAGAAACTGGCATAAAAAGAAAATTTATCAAAAATTTTCTACAGAAGAAAACAGGCAATAAAAAAATTATTGAAGATTTTCTATAAAAAAGTAAAAATACTCAATGTTTTCCATTAAAATAAAATTTATTGAAAATGTTCATATAAAAAGGATATTTATCGGAAATTTCCTATAAAAGGGAAATTTATTGACAATTTCCTATAGAAAATTTATTGAAAATTTTCCTAAAAAAGCAAAAATGGCGATAAAAAGAAAAATTATTGAAGATTTTCTATAAACAAATTTTCTGTATATAAAGAGGAAATTTATCGAAAAATTTCCTATAAAAGGAAAATTATCGAAAATGTCTTATGAAAAGAAAAATTATCGAAAATATCCTATAAAAAAAATTTCCTATAAAAAGGAAATTTATCGAAAGTTTCCCATAAAAAGGAAATCTATCGAAAATTTCCTATAAAAGGAAAATTATCGAAAATGTCTTATGAAAAGAAAAATTATCGAAAATATCCTATAAAAAAAATTTCCTATAAAAAGGAAATTTATCGAAAGTTTCCCATAAAAATGAAATTTATCGAAAATTTCCCATCAAAGGGAAATTTATCGAAATTTTCCTATAAAAAGGAAAATTTTTATTTATCGAAAAAGGAAATTTATCGAAAATTTCCTATAAAAAGAAAATTTATCGAAAATTTCCCATAAAAAAGAAAATTTATCGAAAATTTCCTATAAAAAAGAAAATTTATCGAAAATTTCCCATAAAAAAGAAAATTTATCGAAAATTTAATATAAAAAAGAAAATTTATCGAAAATTTATTATAAAAATGAAATTTATCGAAAATTTATTATAAAAAAGAAATTTATCGAAAATTTATTATAAAATCGAAAATTTCCTATAAAAAGGAAATTTATCGAAAATTTCCTATAACAAGGAAATTTATCGAAAATTTCCTATAACAAGGAAATTTATCGAAAATTTCCTATAACAAGGAAATTTATCGAAAATTTCCTATAAAAAGGAAATTTATCGAAAATTTCCTATAACAAGGAAATTTATCGAAAATTTCCTATAACAAGGAAATTTATCGAAAATTTCCTATAAAAAGGAAATTTATCGAAAATTTCCTATAAAAAGGAAATTTATCGAAAATTTCCTATAAAAAGGAAATTTATCGAAAATTTCCTATAACAAGGAAATTTATCGAAAATTTCCTATAACAAGGAAATTTATCGAAAATTTCCTATAAAAAGGAAATTTATCGAAAATTTCCTATAAAAAGGAAATTTATCGAAAATTTCCTATAAAAAGGAAATTTATCGAAAATTTCCTATAAAAAGGAAATTTATCGAAAATTTCCTATAAAAAGGAAATTTATCGAAAATTTCCTATAAAAAGGAAATTTATCGAAAATTTCCTATAAAAAGGAAATTTATCGAAAATTTCCTATAAAAAGGAAATTTATCGAAAATTTCCTATAAAAAGGAAATTTATCGAAAATTTCCTATAAAAAGGAAATTTATCGAAAATTTCCTATAAAAAGGAAATTTATCGAAAGTTTCCTATAAAAAGGAAATTTATCGAAAATTTCCTATAAAAAGGAAATTTATCGAAAATTTCCTATAAAAAGGAAATTTATCGAAAATTTCCTATAAAAAGTAAATTTATCGAAAATTTCCTATAACAAGGAAATTTATCGAAAATTTCCTATAAAAAGGAAATTTATCGAAAATTTCCTATAACAAGGAAATTTATCGAAAATTTCCTATAAAAAGGAAATTTATCGAAAATTTCCTATAAAAAGGAAATTTATCGAAAATTTCCTATAAAAAGGAAATTTATCGAAAATTTCCTATAAAAAGGAAATTTATCGAAAATTTCCTATAAAAAGGAAATTTATCGAAAATTTCCTATAAAAAGGAAATTTATCGAAAATTTCCTATAAAAAGGAAATTTATCGAAAATTTCCTATAAAAAGGAAATTTATCGAAAATTTCCTATAAAAAGGAAATTTATCGAAAATTTCCTATAAAAAGGAAATTTATCGAAAATTTCCTATAAAAAGGAAATTTATCGAAAATTTCCTATAAAAAGGAAATTTATCGAAAATTTCCTATAAAAAGGAAATTTATCGAAAATTTCCTATAAAAAGGAAATTTATCGAAAATTTCCTATGAAAAGGAAATTTATCGAAAATTTCCTATGAAAAGGAAATTTATCGAAAATTTCCTATAAAAAGGAAATTTATCGAAAATTTCCTATAAAAAGGAAATTTATCGAAAATTTCCTATAAAAAGGAAATTTATCGAAAATTTCCTATAAAAAGGA
Organism: Protocalliphora azurea; assembly: GCA_932274085.1. Taxonomy (NCBI): domain Eukaryota; kingdom Metazoa; phylum Arthropoda; class Insecta; order Diptera; family Calliphoridae; genus Protocalliphora; species Protocalliphora azurea. The sequence continues at coordinate 128,882,980 of OW026521.1, read as the reverse complement.
AATTTATCGAAAATTTCCTATAAAAAGGAAATTTATTGAAATATTTCTTATAATAAGGGAATTCATAGAAAAAATATATTGAAAATTTTCTATAAAAAATAATTTTACTGAAAATTTCCTATAAAAAGGAAATTTATTGAAAATTCATCGAAAATTTCCATTAAATAAAAAAATTATAGAAAATTTTCCATAAAAAGAAAACTTATAGGAAGTTTTCTATAAAAAGAAAATCAATCGAAAATTTCCTATGAGTAGAAAATTCATCGAAAATTTCCTATAAAAAGAAAATTTATCGAAAAATTCTTATAAAAAGATACATGGAAAATTTTCTACAAAAAGAAATTTATAGAAAATTTTCTGTGAAGATAAAATTTATCGATAATTTTCTATGAAAAAAAAATTTCCAATAAAGAGAAAGAAAAGAAAATTTATCAAAAATTTTTATACGAAAAGAAAATTTATCGAGAATTTTGTTAAAAAGGAAATTTATCGAAAATTTTCTATAAAATTTTTTTTTGTCGAAAAGTTTCTATAAAAACAAAATTTATCAAGATTTTTTTAAAAACAAAATTTATCGAAAATGTTTTATAAATAGAAAATTTATATGAATAGAAAATTTATCGTACATTTTTCTAAAATTTTTTACAAAATTAAAATTTGTCGGAAATTTGCTATGAAAATAATGTTTATAGAAATTTGCTATAAAAAGAAAACTCATTGAAAATTTCATATAAGAAAATTTATCAAAGATGATTGAAAAAAAACTAAATTATTTTAAAGAACATTTAATATTTTTTTAAAAAATTAATGAAAACGATGAAAATGTATCGAAAAAATTGCTATTAAAATAAAAAAAAAGTTAGAGATATTTTTCTATAGAAAAAGTTTATCGAAAATTTCATAAAAAAAAAAAAAATTATGAAGTTTCTATAAAAAGTTTTTTTTCTATAAAAATTTCATATTAAAATAAAATTTATCGAAAAAATGTTTCATATCATTGACGAAAACATATGCTGGGTTATTCAATTCGCTTACAATTTAATATGCATGTTTCCTTTATAATTATTTCTCACACATTACCACTCGACCACCCACTATTAAAATCCATCCAGTACGCTGTATAAATGTCAATTATGTAAATTTTCTTCTAGATTACGTTCGGTGTCTTTTGGTCAATTAAAAACAACACAATGAAAATCGTGTCAGCTACAAAATACAATCATAGGTTATGATTTGATTAGAGGTTGTTTATTTTTTCTATGTTTTTAGGAAAATAAAAACATTCATATTCAACTTGTAAACTTAAATTTATATTTAATGTATTAAACTTTAACTACTAGAACAACACATGTAAAGTACGTGTTTAAAACAAAAAAAAAATAATAATAATAATAAAATTAAATTTGTCGCCACCTAGACGCAACATGATACACTCACTCACTGCATTGACAATTACATACATGTGTACAATTACATACTTGTTATGTGTATAAATATGAGCACTGCTTTTATTACTGAGTTTAGATTTTATTTTACTTTTCAACTTAAAATAAAACTTAGTTTTTAAATTTATTAAAAACATGTGTATGTTTTAGTAATAATGTATGTATGTATATATGTGTGTGTTATTATATGTGTAATTATTTTTGTTGGTCTCGAAGGAAGGGAGTTGAATAGATCTAAAACCCATGAATTTCGAATTAATGTTAAAAAAGGGTGTATTCAAATATCTTTTGATTTTGTCGAAAAGAAATTTTAAGCTTAAATTATTTTAAGTAAAAAATTGTCAAAACATTTGGTTTATTTTCTTTATCTTGTAATTTTATTAAATAAACAAATATATATTCAAAATAAAAACGCATTGTCATTTCAAATATGACATTAAGTCCTTAAGTAAACGTATGTGTGTATGTTAAGCAAGTGAATGAATAAGTAGCATCAGTTGTTGTCAAAACTATGTATTTGTATATTTTAATCAAAACATAAAAATCATTGGTATAATGAAGATCATAAACTATACAATATTTACTAGATTTTCTGGTTCTTCTTATTGGTTTGAGTTTTTTTTTTTTTTTTTGTATTTTTTATTAAAACATTTATAATCATAAAACATGATTACTTATTTGACATGTAGTAAATAAGTGGTATAAGTATGTAAACAAATATTAATAATGTGCTGAAACATAAAAATATAAATTTTATGACTTACTGAAGTTAATTGTAAATAAGGGTATTCATATATGTATTATAAATGTTTTTGAAAAAGAAGGAGATTAAATTAAAATAAATGATTTGGAAAATAAATTGAATTTGTTATAAATAGAAATTAAATTTACAGTTAATCAATATCTTTTTAAATATAAAATTAATATTAAGGTAAATACTAAAAATAATCGCTCATGAGTAACCATAATGAATTTTTCTCGAGATTGTTTGAAAATGTGTTCAAGCAAAAAATTTATAGTATATCTTTTTCACAAAAATTAAAAGTGTCCTCTTTTAAGATAAATATAGTTTTTGTTTTTAATATTAGCATACACTTTAACAAAATCAAAATATTTCGTAAATAAATCCGTAATTTTAAATAGGCTTTCACGCAGGCGTATTAGAGAAACATTCGAGTTTAAGTTTTAAAGATTAAATGCACATAGTCCTTTATAAAAAGGGCTATAGGGCATCAGTTAATTACGCGCTACTACAAAATGACAATTTTTATTTTCAATCGAAAAATACATAAAACACATCTTCAAAATAATAACTTTAATTCCTAATAAGTGATGACTTATTCAATATTTTTAAATTTAATTTCCATTTCTTTCTCAAAATTTCAACATTGATGTAATTTTTTCAATTTTTTTTAGACTAAATATATTTCCACATACAGTTTTAAATGAAATTTTGTTTAGAATAAAACAAAATATTTCTCTTTAAAATCGCTTATAGGCTTAAAAACTTATTAAATATTTAATTAAATTTAGCAATGAATTGTTTATATATTATTAGGTGCATACTTTTTGGGGCAAAAAAAAAAATGAAAAATGTTTGGAAAGTTCAAGTTATTCCAGATAAATTCGTATAAATCCTACAGTTCTTGTACAATTTGAAAAAAAAATAATAAATCCTGTTATGTTTACAACAAAAATCTTTTTCAAAATTTTTGCAACGTTATGTAGGTTTAATATATATATTATATATATTTGATAACTTGTATATTGAAATGGATTTTTTGATTCTCATTGTAAAACAAATAGATTTCTCTTTCAACACATATGCGGCATATAGTCTCGAAAATCTTGATATTGAAATTCAGCCAAATCCGTTTAGGAATGGCGGAGCTATAAACGATTTTCTAGAACAGTCTAAAAAATTGTTCTTATTTTCTTTGCCCAAATTTAATAATATTTTCTATTCCACATACAAAAATATATACAAATTTTTCTATTGGAAAGTGTAAAGAAAGTGTTCTAGACTATAAACCGTTAATCCCACCACTCCTTATAAATTTTTGTTGTTCTTAAAAAAATAACAAATATAGAAATTTATCATTATTAAAAAAAAATCATGTTTTCAAAAAAATTGCTATTCAGATTTGAGTTGCGTTTTAAGTTGCTTTTTATATAAAGTTGCTTTTCATATAAGCAATAAAGATAGTAAACATAGAATACAACTAGAAATTTATGTGAGAGACAAAAACCTAATTCACTTGTCTAAAATCTAATTCATGCAGCAACAAAATACATGTAGTCACATATATTTTGTTTTTTGAAAAAAATGATTAAATTTTTTTTAAATTTATTTTGAAATGCCTCTCACATAAACTTCCATGTAGTATACCTCTTGGGTTTGTGACTGATAGACCTTAGGTCCTGAGATCGTTCCTTAGCCAAAACTTCTTAAAATTGCTTTATAATTTATATTCAAGAAAAAATAAAAATTTTGTAATGTCAGATTAAAGAACTTTCAAATATATTTTTAATTAATTAAAAATTGTACTTTCAAATTTATTTAATACAAATTACATTTCTATTCACCAGGATTCGAACCGAAATTACTTTAATTTGTGTAAAAAAATATTTTTCAAAATTATTAAATTTTAAATATATTCAACATTGATTGATTGTCGTAAATTGATTATTATACAGTTCAAATATATTTTTCAACAAAATTTCTGTGGGAGTGTTCTGGAACACAAATCTTTAAGCAATGGCTCGTGTCCTCATAGAATTCATTTGAATTTGATTTTGATATGGGCATATTTTTATTGAAAAATTAATTTTAACAAGGAAATCAGAGAATGTGAGATTTTTTTTAAGTATTAACTGTAATTGTGTTTTAAATTTCAAATTGTTTATAATAGGATGGCATATCATGTATGGTGGTATAGCCTCAAAGTTAGAAATTCTTAAAAATTCTGAAAATTTTAAAATAGCTTATTCAAGTTTAAAATATCAAAGTCTAAGGTATTTTTTTCGAAAAAAATTTTTTGGTAGAAACTGAAAAGGAATTTGCAATTTTGCATATCTCCTCCTTATTCAGCCCTTCAACACAAATATGTTACAAATTTTCGATGTCATGATTAAAAGCAAAAATTTTGATAAGAGATAATTCCAATATGTTTATATAAAATATAGATTTTGTGAAGGGTATAAAAGATTCGGTGCCGCAGAATGCAACTCTTCCACTTGTTTATTTTAAATTTCTGTTGAAATTGTGATAAACAAAATTACTTTAAGACTGAACGAAATCACAAGACAACGGACAACAAACCATAAAATCAATAACAAAACGATTGACCCTACCAATTCAGGCAACAACTTTAATAACCGCTGCTTAAGGTTTAATTTGAAAAAAAAAAAAAAAAATGAAACTTTATTCGTTTGTTTATTCCTATTTGCTTTAGTTTTAAAGCATAATTTGTTGCTTTTTTTATTTATTTACTTAATTCATACGACTTTTTTCTCTTTTCTTGTTGTTCTTTTAATTCAATTAAGAAGTTACAAGAATAAATAAACTACAACAAAACGATAAAAGAGGATTTTGTCGTTAAAAAAGAAACTACATATTGAAATGGGAATGTAAAATACATTTAAACATAAAATTTTACTAAATAACGACATTAGTTATGGCAACAATGGCAAAACAAGTCATTAAACCAAGATCAGAAAAAAAGGAAAACGAAAAAAAGAGAGAGTATGTGATTTAATCCCTGGAGTAGCTGCGATAATAAACAAATGGCGCCATCATATATTTCTACACATATATACATTTATATATATTTTGCACTCACTCACACTCACACATACACACAATATAAATATATATACAACATTCAGTCAAAAAACTTAAAGGCTTAATGTTTTTCTTAAAAACAAGCATAAGAGTACAAATAAATAAAACTTGAAAAATTCCCTTTTTATAGCTGATCACAGTATTCCCCCTAGGAACAGGGATTACAGCTTTTACATTAAATCATCTTATTAACGAAAAAGAAAGATATAGTCGGTCAAGACTGACTATATAATACCCTACACCATTGTGTACCAGCATAAAACTTCGGGAAGGAGACTTATATTACACCTGTGACTAATTTTACTAAATGTATAATAAAATATACAAATACAGAATAATGCGTCGATACTAACATCTAGATGATTTTATGCACTTTAGGGCGATTTCTGGAAGTGGGTATATATGGGAACTATGGTAAATTATAGACCGATTCTCATAAAATTTAGTACAAAGATTGACACTTGTACAGAACTTCTTTGCACCGAATTTCATTAAAATATTATTAGTTTTAAAATATTTTTGACATTTGTACGGGGCTAGGTGAAATAATGAACCGGTCACAACCAATTTCAGTAAGTTTCGATTGGTATACTTTAAGGTGGGTGTTGGATAACTTTTTCTAAGCATTGCAATCATCAGCACAAACGCATAATAATAGTTGTGTAGGGTATAATAACACTGGTCGGCCAAAAACATTTTTTCGACCTTCTTCAAAACAAAAAAAAAAAAAAAATAAGTAAGAAAGATATAGTCGGTCAAGCCCGACCATATGATACCCCACACCAAAGTGCAGGGGTCTTATATTTCGTGGAGGGGTCTTATATTTAGACATGTGGATAATTGTAGACCGGTACATTTACTAAGTGTAAAATAAAATATATGAATACAGGATGTTACGTTAATACTAATATTTTTATGAATTGATGCACTTAAGGGTGATTCCCGAAAGTGGGCTTATATGGGAGCTATGGTAAATTATGGTGCGATCTTCATAAAATTTGTCACTATGATTTCTACTTATATAAAACTTATTTGTGTCGAATATAAACCTGATTTGTAAGTGATTTTCGGAAGAGGGTTTTATATGGGAGCTATGGTCAATTATGGACCGATCTTCATGAAATTTTGCACAAAAATTGAAACTTATACAAAATTTCCTTACACCGAATTTCATTAAAATACTGCTATATTTAATGCATTTATGATCGTTAAACCCCTATTCCGGGAGAACATTTGTATGAGGTCTAGGTGAAATTATGGACCGATCATCACCAATTTCAATAGGCTTCGTCGTTGTATCATAAAAGTTCTACGTGCCAAATTTCATTGAATTATATTTAAAATTGCGACCCGTACTTTGTGCACAAGGTTTACACGGACAGCCAGCCGTCCAGCCAGACGAAAGAATGGACATTATTATATCGATTCAAAAAGTGATTTTGAGTCGATTGGTATACTTTATGGTGGGTGTTGGATGATTTTTTTCTGTGCGTTACAAACATCAGCAGAAACGCATAATACCCCAACCACCTATGGTGGTATAATAAAACTATGTAGACTAAATGGAATTTGACCTCCTAAATAGGAATTTGCTTTCAGTTTTTTTTCCATCTGTCTTGAATTTGTTATAGGCTCTCCCCTTAGTAAAACGAATATACGAACATGGAACAGGATGCCCGATTTGGATAATTGGAACACCAAAAAAAAAAAAAAAAAAGATGCAGACAAAAATTATATTTAAGTCGTCTTAATATTATTTATTTTTTTTCTGCTTTATCCTTTAATAAATAGAAGGTCAGAGTTAAATATACTAATTAAGGTTATTGTTATGAAAACAATCTTTCAGTCTATAGCTTTATATGCATGTCCAATGTGGGGATCATGTGCTAAAACTCATATTAAGAAAATTAAATTTTGCCGGAAAAAAATTTTGAAAATTATGTTAAAACTACCATATCATTTTAGAACGAGAAAACTCCACGAAATAAGTGGGGTCAAATTGATTTTTGAAAGAATATTACATATTACTCAAAATTTTGAAAAAGGTAGTAGTAAGTAGTAGTAGTAGTAAGTATATAAAAAATTTAATGGATTCTTAACTTAATATTACTATTATTAATGTTATATATAAGTGTATATATATAACACAAAAATATATGTTTGTTTGCCATAGATATGTATATGTATGTATATATATGTATATATATGAAAATATGTATATGTAAACCATAGTATAATATATATAAACCATCTCTAAATTACATCTAGTCTTGTAACAAAATCATTATACCGAAATAAATATAAATATATAAATAATTTTTTTTCTGCTCACCATTTTCGGAGTTATTCAGAAATTAGTGCGGGAAAGAAAACAATTTTTCATGTAAAACTCAAGAATTATTATTGTCTTGAAAATTTCTTTTATGGAATAAAACGAGCAGAAAAGTCAGGATTACTATAAATAAAATAAAAAAAAATCATATATCATCAAAATAGATGCAAAAATCTTGATTTTATTCTCATTTAGGTGAAAATAGTCAATTAAGTGGAGACACATTGTGGGCAAAAAAAAAAAAAATATTTTCTTCATTAAACAAAAATAGATGGAATTTGACGTGCTGAATGCGAATCTGCCTACAGTTCTTTTCTAACAGATCTTGATTTTTTTTATGGGCATGTCTAATTTTGCTTTACTAATAAAACCATTACAGGAGTATATTTTACTATAACTCGAGAACGGATTTTCCGATTTAGACAACTGAGATACCAAAAGATGCAGACGAAAATTATTTTCAGGTTATTTTAATATTATATTTTATTCGCTCAATATTTTCGGAGTTATTCGAAAATTAGTAGCAAAAAAATATGTATATAAACTTTTATGAAAAATTGGAAGAATTTTGCTCCGGATAAAAAAAATAAATTTGACAAACTATTCTCGAGTTACACAAGTGTGACCACTGAATAAGGTGGCCAATAAAAATGAATTAGTACATGATAGTAAAAAAATTAAAAACAGATTCTTGTTTACCTTGTCAAATTCATCTACCTATTTTGTTTTACGACGAAAAAATTTTTTTTGTCCACTAGTCTATCTCCATTTGATTATAAGTATACTTGGGTATTTTCACTTAACTGAGAATAAAATAAGAATTTGTGCATCAATTTTGATTATGAGTGGCTTATTTTATTCTTAGCACTACCAGCTTTATGTTAAAGATAAAAAACAGAAACCTTTTTGGGCAATTTCACTTTAAAAGAACTTTTAAGAAATAAAATATTCAATTTTGCAAGAACATTTTTTCGGACACTAATTTCTAAATAACTCCGAAAATAATGTGCTTATAAAAATTATGTTAGGATGACTTGAACACATTTTTAATCCGCATCTTTTGGTGTTCCACTTATGTAAATCTTACATAACATTCTTGAGTTATGGTGAAATATATTCGTGTAATTGCCTTATTATGGACGAACAAAAAAAAGAAATCCAGATTTTTTTTGGCTAGAAAAAACTGAAAGCAGATTCTCGTTTAGCTCATCAAAATCCATATAGTACAACTATTCGCCTTTAGGGTTAGATTTTTTTGCCGACCAGTGTAATTAATGAGAAATAAAAGCAGCTTTCATATTTCTATGTTCAAGCATTTCTAAACATTTAGTGGAAAGACTTACTTTAAATATATATATAAAATAAAAAAAAATCTAATAAAGGGATTACTGTTTTTCCTAAAGAAGTCTTAATGAAAATTTTACAATGTACCCGCAGATCTACAGGTAAAGATTAAAAGAACATGACCAACCCAGTCAGTTTGTGAAGATCAGGCACAACAAAAACTTTGCTTAAGCTTGAAAATAAAAACATTTACTTTACGGGCCACAATGGGGCCAATCTCTTAAACTACTGGTCGGATCGAATTAAAATGTATGGGAGATTTAAAAAATGTTTTGAAAAGTTGACTTTTTAGATAAAATCTCTACTAATCTTTGTTTAATAAACAGCGTCAATGAATTTAAAAAAACTCGAGTGACGTTTTTAACATTTTTCACTGCTAGACGAATTAAGACAATAAAAAAAATGTTTGCATATCATTTTCAAATGTATTAGAAATTATAGAATATTAAAAAAAAATCCTCATACACTTCCGGACTTATTTCCGAAAAACAAAATAAAGTTGAGGCAAAAAATCAAAAATTTAAAATTCAAGCGTAAATATTTTTCTAAATGTAAGAGATAACTTAAATGAGCACGTTTTTTCTTTATCTCGCCAAGCACTTTACATAAATATAAAAATCTTTGAAATCGGACTTGATTTGTGGAACTTTCTTTAAAACTTTTACATACTCGAGGTGGTTTATCTCGTGTTATTACAGGGTGAATAAAAAATTATTTTTCTGAAAACGTAAGTTCTCGTCCACAACTTTCCCTTACTTTTCAATTCGATCCGAGAAGTTTAGAAAATACAAATTTATTACCAAAAATTTTGAGATTGACCCCACTGTGCGGGGGAAGAAAAGACAAGACATCTCAAGAAAAAATAAATGAAAAATCGATCTTTTATGTCGTTAAAGTAACAATTGGAAAAAAACAAATCAATGATCTTTGATTTACATACGACATATTTTATTCTTTTTGCTGTGGCTGTAAATCTCGTTGTTACAGCAAGAAAAAAAATGAAATAAAGGGAATATAAAATGTGTTCTTTATAAACGATTGATGTTTTGTTTTATATTCGTTTTTTGGTCAAAAACTTGTACTTGTCCATAAAATGGTGAAAAATAAAAATAAAAAATAATCAAACTCATTTTTAAATCTTTTTGTTTAAATCAACAAATATGAACGGAACAGCATACAAATTTATCGCAACAAGCTCTTTTTCCAACGTTTTTTTTTTATTTATTCGCTCATTTCCTCCCAAACACTTAATGTTGACATCTTAACAAAAAAAAAGTAAATAAAAATTGTTAAGAGAAGTTTTTATTGATACGTTATTAGAAACCCAACAAACTAAAAGTTAAACAGTTAAAAAAAACTGTATTTTTCATGAGACAACAAGTCTCTAACATTATTAAAACCTAAACAGTTAAAAATGGTTTTGGGTTTAATTTATTTAGTAATACATATTTAAGAAAGTACTGAGGCTAGTTAAAACGAGAAAGAAAGAAGAAAGGTCAAGACCGATACACCACTGCGTACGAGCATAAAAATTCCGGAAGGGGACTTATTTTATATCTGTGGCCAATTTAACTAAATGTAAAATAAAATATACAAATGCAGAATAATGTGTTGATAATAACATCTAGATAATTTTATGCACTTTAGGACGATTCCCGGAAGATGGTTTATATGGGAGCTATGGTAAATTATGGACCGATTCACAAAAAATTTGTCAATGTTGTTTCTACCTACATAAAACTTATTTGTGTCGAATATTAACTTGATACTAACATTCGTATGTGATTTTCGGAAGAAGGTCCTATATGGGAGCTTTGGTCAATTGTGGACTCATCTTCATAAAATTTGATACAAAGATTAATACTTGTACTTTTCCGGGTCGACATTTGTATGAGGGCTAGATGAATTAATGGACCGATCAAAACCAATTTAAATAGGCTTCGTCCTATTTAAAGTGCCAAATTTCATTGAATTATCTTTAAAATTGCGAATCGTACTTTGTGCACAAGGTTTACATGGACAGCCAGTCAGTCGTCCAGCCAGCCAGACGGATGGATGGCCATCGTTAGATCGATTCTGAGTCGATTGGTATACTTTAAGGTGGGTGTTGGATAACTTTTTTTATGCGTTACAAACATCAGCACAAACGCATAATACCACAACCACCTATGGTGGTGGAGGGTATAAAAAGTGACCACCAACCCAAAATTTTATTTGGTAATGTTCATCATGTTACCCTTAAGATATACTATGTTTAGCTGATTAATGTAAGGTCTACATGAACAGTGAGATTTAACTAAATATTGTTGTTTTTTTTTTCTAGGATAAAATAAATAAGAAAGATATTATGATTCTTGAAAGTGAGCCTTACATGGGAGCTATGGTCAATTGTGGACCGATATTAATAAAATTTGGCACTGTGGTTTTTATTTATATACAACAAATTTATTTAAAGTATTTATGATGATTAAAACCCTATTCCGGGAGAACATTTGTATGCAGGCTTGGCGAAATAATGAACCTTATAATAGGCTTCGTCCTTGTGCCTAACTAACTATTCGTACCAAATTACATCGTTAAATCGACTCAGAAAGTGATTTTTGTTGAACAGTATACTTTAAGTTGGGAGTTCTACAACCACGAATATTGGTATAGTACAGTATAGTTAGGGCATAATGAACCCAAAAATTATAACAATATTTTTAAAAATAAAACTTTAAAATACTTTAAAAAACAAATATATTTCTTATCCTTAAACATTTCAATCACTTTTTATTTTTGAAAATTATAAATTAAAGTAAAATAACTTTCATTTCGCACTCTAATAAAAGACTTGTCACAGATTAAAAATCTAACAAAAATATTGAATCAGGTAAATATTATTGTCGTTACAAGCGGTCAACGCTGACATCATTTTTGTCCACATGATTTAATCAGTCATTATTTTTTGTATCATTTAAAAATTAGATTAATTTTAAATAAACATTTTAATTTGTAATTTTATTTTTATAGGCTGTCGCACTTTTTAAAGGACACTGTATTTAGGTCAGACGGTGTTTTTGTCATTTAGAAAATTAAGTGCGAGATGGTGTACTGAGTAAGATGTTAGTCATTAAAACGAATGGTTAATTTGTGCCCAAGTTCAAATCACACTGACTGCAAAATTTTTTGTTTTTTTTATTTTTATTTTCGTTTAGGTACATATTTTTGAGCACCCAACCCTAGAGTCTAAAAATAACTACATGAATTTGTGAACTACTCCAGCAAAAATAACTGGTTATTCAGGCAAAATATAAGTAGTTTATTTTCGTTTTCAATTATACCTGCTAGCTTACCAGGAAAGCAAAATTTTTGCTAGGTAGTTAACCTAATTATGTTTATAAATTTGTTTTTTACCAGCTTGAAAATTGGTGGATGTTTCAAATTTTACTTAGAAACTGTTCTTTATGCTATACTTTATCAATATTAATTAAAAATTATTGCTTTATCTTACTCGCGTACATTCTAAAACAGTTAAACTATAAAAACATAACGAAAATCCGCATTTTTTTTTTTTTTTTTTTTTTTTTTTTGGTGCTGGTGTAGAGGACCTATGGTTATTTATGTACCGATCATCATAAAACTCGGTGATATGTTTTCTACTTAAAACTTATTTATTTGCGAAAAATTTTATCTTGATACTAACAATTTTATGATGTTTACCCTCGTATGAGATATTCTCTGAAGTTGCCCCTATAATAGCAAAATACCTAAAATGTTTAATTAGAAAAAAATTTATTTAAAATAATAAATAGTTTCTGGAAAACAGCAATCTAAGAACATTTTATTGGTTAACCAAAAATTCAAACCGAATTACAAAAATTTCCTTGGAAATTACGCTTATTTTACTAATTGACTAATTTATTTTCTCAATAAAATTGCCTATATCCCACTTTTTTTTTCTATATATAAGCAATTTTTCCAATTTTTAGCAATTCCTAGTAAAATTCTTTATCATGAAATTTCTGGTAATATTTCATTTCAAAACAAAATTAAAAAATTATTTAATTTAGCAATAAAACACCTGTTTGCCTGACTGCCTGTTTTTATTCATTCTTATTTAGAAAGAAAAAAATAAATGTTTTCCAGTAAAATCAATCTAAAAATCAATGATGAATAAATATAATAATTAGAAAGTTTGTTTAATTTCAAATTGCAGGCAAAACGTTGTACAGGCGAAGTGGTGAAAATTGGCAAAGTGTAAAAAATTTTGTGGCAGCCGCAAAATCAGCAGCAGCAATAACAATAAATTGAATAACACAAAAATGTTTACCTTGGAAAATTATAAAAATTCAAAAAGACGACGGAATAGAATACAACAATTTGAGGAAAATGTCTTACAACAACAAACAACAGTAACAGAGGCTACAGAGGCTACAAAGGCAGAGGTTAAAACTGCATTAGAAAAAATGGCTATCGCTACAATATCATTATCACAAATTTCAACAACAACAAAAACATTTTCTATACCACAAAAAGACCACAGAAATAATTTAACAACATCAACAACATCTAGAAAATCGATGAAAAGTATTAAAAATATCTCTATGCCTTGTACAATTTTTCCAACGTCATCATCATCATCATTATCGCCATCATTGTGGTCTTTGTCTTGTTGTTCCTACTTAATTATTTTTGGTAAAACAATATCAAGGAATTTATGGAGAACCACAAAGAAATTGCTAACTCCAGACACACAATCAACAACTACGACATCATTATGGCCACATGTTGCAAGTATTACAAGACGAAATAATTGTGGTGCTGGTGTTACCGCTGATGCTGATGAAAATGATGATTATTGTATTAGTGGTGCTGATGATACTGATGATCGACGATGCCAAAGTCTTAGACGACACAAACATAGACGGCATTTTTTATTGACTTTGATGCTGTTACTAGTTGTCTGCATTGTCAACACTTCATCAGTAAAGGCTGCTGACAGTTTAACTGGTAAGTGCCACATTTCTCTAAAGCTCCCTTTCTTCACATATATGTACGTATGTATGTACATGTATCTGTAACTCTCTAATGACAACAAATATTTTACATTTTTTTAAATCTTGTAATTCAATATTTATTTTGTTATTTTATGGCAGCATACTACAAAGCACACTTTATAGCTGAAAGGAAAAATTCAAAAAAAAAAAAAAAAAAAAGATAAAAAAATAATAACAAAACCAAAGAAATTAAAAGAAAAAACATAAAATTTTCATTACTCTACAATTAAAGTATGACCATTTTGTTCGGTAATGAGTTAAAGTAATTTTGACTTGTGTTAAAATATGGAAGATATATAGGGTAGGTTAAGTTCCCTGATAACAAGTCAACAAAACAGAAGTTATTTGGAACCAAAGAGGTCTCTTTATATAACCATGTTTATAAAATGGAACTCTGTATAGCTGAACAGCATCAATGCTAACGTTATATTTACCCATAAGAATGTCACTGTTAAATATCTAACAATCTCAACTAACGATGTCGGAATTCATGTTCAAATTTTTAATTTTAAATTTAAAGGCACAAAGTGGTCGCAAAACACTTTATTTTAGAAATAATTCTGTAACTTGTGAACCGTTGGAGATATCTAAACAAAATTTCAAATGGTTAGAGCCGAGGTGTTTTTGAGTTGATTAGAGAATCATAGCTCCCTAGCTGGTAATGCGTATAGAGGATAGACCTCCAAAGTTGGTCAGCTTAGCTATGTATTATTATAAAAAATTCGCTAAAAATTCATTTATGACTTGAATGTAAAAAAAATGTATATATAAATCTCTATAAAACCATGCTTACATATGTAGTTTAAGAGATATTTAAGTCGAAGCAAATTTTACCCAAATTTTTAATCTATTTTGTTTATATATATATATATATATATATATATATATATATATATATATATATATATATCTTACAAAATTTTAAATAATTTTGCCACAAGAATTATATAAATATGTATATCTATCCGATAATAAGTTATATCAATCTGAAGTTGAAACTTCAAAATAATTTCCTATTTTTTCTAAAATATTTTTTTAACTGATTCAAAAGAAATCTTAACGCAAATGCGTGTAAGGCAACGGTTTCCCTCAAGCCCTATGCAAACTTTGTCAATTTTAAAAAGCTTTTTTTTTGTAAAATTATCAAATGTCAAAGTCGAGATCAACTATATATTTCACCCTATATGTTTTTAAATATCAATCGATCACCCAAAATAAAACAAAAAATATATGAAATATTATTTGATAAAAATTAAACCTTAATATACCTTAATACCTTAATGGTTAATGGTCATTGCTTTTCTAAATCATTTATTTCCACCTGCATAAAAGTAAATCCGTATGTGAGTCCCAATATCTCTCGTACCAGTTTCTTTTATGTAGAAAACTCCACTCCTCCAACTCTAGCCCTTTCATACTTCCGACGGTATAAATACATGCACTATCTCCCACTATGTCGTTCACTTTGCAGGTACTTTGATTGAGAATTTGAAGTTTCTTCCAAAGAAGGATCTTGGATTGTAGTAGTCGATGTTTTTTTATCTCTAAAATTATGAAGTGACCATAAGCTCCGTATTTGTAATTTTCAATAACATTCTTGTTGCTGTGTGTGCGATCTCGAAAATTTTCTATAAAAAGAAAATTTACCAGAAATTGCCTACAAAATATATTAAAAATTGTTGTATAAATAATTTATATAAATTTTTCTACAAATTTATCCAACTCATTTAGAAAAATATAATTCATCTGTAAAAAGAAAATTTACTAAAAAATTCGTATAAAAAAGTTCAACAAACTCCTCTATACGAAGAAATTTTATTGAAAACTATATAAATTTTCTGTAAAATAATAAATAAAAAAAGAAAATTTGTGAAAAATTTTCTATAGAAAGAAAATTTGTGAAAAATTTTCTATAGAAAGAAAATTTGTGAAAAATTTTCAATAGAAAGAAAATTTGTGAAAAATTTTCTATAGAAAGAAAATTTGTGAAAAATTTTCTATAGAAAGAAAATTTGTGAAAAATTTTCTATAGAAAGAAAATTTGTGAAAAATTTTCTATAGAAAGAAAATTTGTGAAAAATTTTCTATAGAAAGAAAATTTGTGAAAAATTTTCTATAGAAAGAAAATTTGTGAAAAATTTTCTATAGAAAGAAAATTTGTAAAAAATTTTCTATAGAAAGAAAATTTGTGAAAAATTTTCTATAGAAAGAAAATTTGTGAAAAATTTTCTATAGAAAGAAAATTTGTGAAAAATTTTCTATAGAAAGAAAATTTGTGAAAAATTTTCTATAGAAAGAAAATTTGTGAAAAATTTTCTACAGAAAGAAAATTTGTGAAAAATTTTCTATAGAAAGAAAATTTGTGAAAAATTTTCTATAGAAAGAAAATTTGTGAAAAATTTTCTATAGAAAGAAAATTTGTGAAAAATTTTCTATAGAAAGAAAATTTGTGAAAAATTTTCTATAGAAAGAAAATTTGTGAAAAATTTTCTATAGAAAGAAAATTTGTCAAAAAAAAATGTATCGAAAGTTTCCAGTAAAAAGAATATTTATCGAAAATTTTCTACCAAAAGAAATTTTACAATATAAAGATAACAACAAACGTTTTCTATAAAAGGAAAATTTATCGAATATTTCTAATAAAAAGACAATAGAAAATTTTGTATGTAAATTAAATTTATCGGAAATTTCCTACAAAAAGAAAATTTATTAAAAATTTTCTGTAAAAAGAAAATTTATCGACAGTTTTCTATAAAAAGAAAATTTAACGAAAACTTTTTATCAATAGAATATTTATCGAAAATTTTCAATAAATGGAATTTTTATCAAACATTAATAAAAAAAATTGCGAAAATGTTTTATAAAAAAGTCCAATAAAAAATTATATATAACGAAAATTTTCTATCCAAGGAAAATTTATCGAAAGTTTCCAAGAAAAAGAAAATTCATCGAAAATTTTCTACCAAAAAAAAATTCATCGAAATTTTCTACTAAAAGAAAACGTATCAAGTATTTTATCGACAATTTCCAATAAAAAGATAATTTAACAAAGATTTTCTATCAAAAGAAAATTTATCAAAAATTTTCAATACAAAAAAGATTTATCAATAAGAAGAAAATTTATATAAAATTTAAAAAAAAGAAAATTTATTGAAAATTTTGTAAAAAAGAAAATTTTTTGAAATTTTTTTTATAAAAAGAAAATTTATTGAAAATTTTTTATATGAAGAAAATTTATCGAAAATTTTTTGTAAAAAGAAAATTTTATCGAAAATTTTCTATAAAACAATTATTGAGAGTTTACCATAACAAGAAAATTTAACAAAAATTTTCTATTAATAGAATATTTATCAAACATTAAGAAAAACTTAACGATAATGTTTTACTAAAAGGAAATTTATCGAAAAATTTCTATAAAAAATTTATCGACAGTTTTCTGTTAAAAAAAAAATATATCGACTGTTTTCTATTAAAAGAAAATTTATCATCAGTTTTCTATAAAAATAAAATGTATCGACTGTTTTCTCTCAGTAGAATAAGTAGAATGTTTATCGAAAATTTTCTGTAAATATAATATTTATCAAAGATTAAAAAATTTACGAAAATATTTTATCAAAAGGAAATCTATGGTCAAGATTTAATTTAAAAATTTCGAATAGGAAATTTATTACAAATTTTAAGTCAAAACTTTCAAATAAATAAAAAAAAAAAATTTCGAAAATTTTCCAGAAATTCAACATTTACAGATTTCTATAAAAAAAAAGTTATAAAAAAATTTCGAATAAACTAAAAAAAAAAAAATTGTCTACAATTTTCTACAAAGAGAAAATTATTTTATTTTATATTTTATATTTTATATTTTATAAGAAAATTTATGAAAGTTTCATTTAATAGAAATTTGTTTGAAAATTTCGAAGAAATAAAAAATTAGTATATTTTCTAAAAGAAAAAAAAAAATATTGAAATTGTTCTACAAAAAGAAATTTTGAATAAATTATACACTTTCTAAAAGTAGAAAAATTATCGATTTTTT
The DNA here is from genome assembly GCA_932274085.1 of Protocalliphora azurea. Classification (NCBI taxonomy): domain Eukaryota; kingdom Metazoa; phylum Arthropoda; class Insecta; order Diptera; family Calliphoridae; genus Protocalliphora; species Protocalliphora azurea. The sequence goes on along the minus strand of OW026521.1, from coordinate 128,864,943 downwards.
TTAAATCCCTTGTCGTTGTGTCCTCAAATTGAATTTGAAATATACAATTTGTGTACAAATTCCATCATCTGCCAGCACTGAGGAAAAAACAATAAGTAAAAAATAGATTTTAATTTTGTGAGGAGACCGTGTACAAACAACAGACGGTAAACTTAGAACTCTTAAATACCTTTACATTATTTTTTTTTATTCCTAAAATCCATATTTCTGACATGAGTAATATTTTGTTGCATAAAATTATTATTAAATATGTGACCGAACACCTTAAACTCTTTCCCTTGTTAAAAAAAAAGCAAATGCGCCGTATTATATCATTAATACAACTCTGGCGCTAAATCATTAATCACCTATTTAGTATGTATGTTAAAGACATAGTCACTTAAAAAAAATTATGTTTTCAAATTTTAAATGATTTCAATGGAATTTTATATACGAATACACCCAGTGACTGGTAAAAGTTACTTATTTAATATCCTGCTGTGAAAATTGTTTAAACAAGCCCTTTAGGCTAATTAATGTACATAGATTAAAATCAATTTTTATTGATGTTTCTTTAGTTTTTATTAATTATTAACACAATTGTTTTTATGTACTTTTTTTTAATGCACTCAACAACCAGTCGAGCTGAATAATTGAAAATCATCAAAGAAATAATTTACACAGTGGGTGGGACGAGAACAACTTTTTTTAAAAATGTAAAAAAAAGTAAATGAAAACAAATAAATTTGAATTACACTTGGAAAAAAATTGTAAGTGATTTTAATAGTTAAAAGAAAAAAATAGTTAGGGGGGAAGGGTTCAAAGTGGAATACTATTTTTTACTAAGAGATCAGTTGTTTTAAGAACGAATTTTGTTATTAACAATTAGAATTTAATCAGAGATCGAAAGATAGTTTTTATATAAATTAAAACTTTTATTTAAAACATGTTTAATTTTAAGTTTTTTTACGTATATATAGAAAGACCCTCTTCGAAATACTTTACTAATTTTACTAATAAAATTTTGCTCATGAGAAATGGTTTATTAAAATTTCTTAATAATAAAAATATGAAACTAGCTTTGGAATTTAATAAGAAATAAAATATATTTAAATGGATATAATATTAATTTGTCATTGATTTGAGCACAGTATGAGATAAATTACTTACAAATTTATTCTTTTATTTATTAAAAAAATACATAAATAAATATTACACATTTATTTTTAAATAAACAATTGTTTAATAACACTCTAATATAAGTTGTTGATATTTTTCTTTCCTATTTATTTTCATAAACCAAATGGATCGCGTGCCGTAATACTGTAAAAAAAAAGTTTTATATAAAAACAGCAATAATTGAAATTTAATAGAATTTAAAAATTCTATTCGCACTAAAATAAAAATAGTTGAGGTGTTGATGTAAGACCTGACATAAGATTTTTTTCTTCTAATTTATTTTAAGTGCTTTCCATAAGTTTTTTTTTTTTAAGACTTAAATCAATTTTACTTAAATAGGGTGTGTCTTTAATGGTCATCAATCATCAACATTGTAATGTTATGACGGACACCTCCTACAACTCAACAAGTGTGTTGAAGTAAATGACATAAGAGAGATAAGAATTTAAAAACTAAAGAAAAAAAATCCAATTTGATAGGTTGTTAAAATGACACTTTATTTATAATCTTATTTTGGGAAAATAATTAAATAAAATTTTATTTACAAGAAAAAAATAGGTGTGATTATAAATAGTCTTATCAAGTTTTTAATATTACTATATTTGATTTGCTTAAAAGCCATTAGAGACAGGGTTATCAGATTTTTTTGAGTTCCTGTCGTCATATTGTTAATCGAAAACCGCCAAAAATCGACAAATTAAAATTTTGTTTGATTTTTTAAATAAAAAATAAGAATTTAATTAAAATGTTAAAAGTGTCATACAATTTTTTAGTACTTAAATTTTTATATAATTATACAGAATACTAAAAAAGCAGTGTAAAAAATATGTTATAGATATTGTAGGTATAGTTATTCCAATCACCAGAAACATTTCAGTTTTTCTGCATGACATCACATTTTTAACCCATTGATGACTAAAGAAAATATGCTTCCACGAGGAGTTTTTAGGTTTTCTAATTTTCTAGGAAATATGCAAAGCAAATTAGACAAGCTTGTAACATAGGCAAGGAATAGAGCTACAAAGTTGTAGTATAAGTCAAGACTCCAACATGAAACATATAGTCTCCAGAAGTCTCTAAATTTGTAAAAATCAAGATTTTCTCAATTAACACCCATTGGAAAAATTAATTATAAGGAGTGGGTGTAGAGGGAAAATTTGAATTTAAATGGTAAAATTTTTAAAATCGCACTGACAGAAAATGCGCAAGCATCAAAAGTTTGAAATATATATATATATATATATATATATATATATATATATTATATCGTGATTACTTTTGCTTAATTCTTATACCTTTGATTAAATGTAATGAAAAAAGTTAAATGAAACATTTTCATCACATCGTTCTTTTAACCCATTGTTGACCAAAGAAAATAATTTGCTGGCTAATAGCTAGAGAAAATTAGTCACTCGAGCTTCATAGAGAAAGAATAGACAACAAAAGTGTATAACATGACATGCCTCCAACTTGCTCTACATAACAATTGAGAAATTTTTGATTTTTACAAATCTAAATACATCCAGTGGCTGTGTGTGGCGAACAGGAGACTTGACTTATACTACATTTTTGTAGCACCATTTCTTATCTATAAAACATGAGTAAATAATTTGCTCTACTTATTATCAAGAAAAATATATAACTTAAAAACTCCACAGAGAAGCATATTTTCTTTGGTTGTCAATGGGTTAAAAGAACGATGTAATGAAAAGGTTTCATTGAGAATTTGATAAAAAATCGATCAAATAAAAATTTTCATACCCGAGGTGATCAACTTTGGAGGTCCATTCCCTGTCTCCCAGATCTGCCAAGAATCTATGCTCCTCAAAATCAATTGGAATACATCTCAGGATTAACCATGTAAAATTTAATTTAAATACAACCAATAGTTCTAAAGTTAAAGAATTATTAAAAAAAGAAATTGTTTTGGGACCATTGAATGAATGAAAACAGATTCCTATATTCTCTTCATATTTAACCCAGACAGCTTGTCTCTCTTCCTAGCGTAGCTGCCGATAACACCTCTCTTGTATTAATTTATCTAATAATTATAAATTTAGCCGTTTTTCTTCATTTTTAAATTTGTCTTAAATTACAAATTATTAACAAATTTTAATTTGTTTATTTAACATTATATATTTGTATACGGCAATGCATGAATGTATAATTTCCTTAAAATCTCAAATTTATTCATGACTTAATTTATAGACCTTTTGCTTTACCATATTAGATTAACTCACTCATGTAAATACCCGATAGACGCACACAAAAGACCAAGTGTTTTTTGAACTTTAACCAGATGCATTATAAAAATGTTTATTATTGTTGTTATATCTGCATAATATATGCATATTAAAAATGCATATTATATGCATATTCTATAGCTATTAAAAAAAATTTCATTACGATAAACATTTTCCAAAATAAATAAAAAATTGGAAAAAAAGTAAAACTTTATACAAAGATTTCAAATAAAATTTATGAATACTAAATCTTATATTAAACAACAATAAACATTTGAGAGAGAAAACAAAGTTATTATTTAAACAATAAATTTAACAGCAACAATAACAACAATGATATTAAAATTGTAAATTTGTTTCAAAAGGGGCAACAAAATATTTAAAAATTTTGAAAAAAGAAAAAAAAAACTAAAATAAATAAATTAAATGCTTGCACACGTTCTATGGTGAAAGAAATCTGTTTAACATTTTTATAAGCATAAACTATACAAATAGTATATTTATGTATAGTTTTAAATGAATATTCAAATGTATGTCGAATTTAAAATGACAGATTAAGTGGGTCTTTTACAGTTTATGTTAAAGATTTACTGGCTGGCTAAATGATACTTGAACACACGAGGAAAAACAAATATAAATATGTAGAAAAGTGCTGCTAAACATTAATATGAATTAGTGATAGCAGACATTTAACTTTGATTTAATTTAAAGTTATTTATTTTTGAACGATTTGAATTATGATTGCCCGGACAGTTTAATAGGTGCGGATATCATAGGGAAGTGGATATAAATTTAGGGAGGTTATGGTCCAAGTAGAGACTAAATTTGAAATGGAGCTATGAAATCTCGGCTATATAACGCGAGAAATTATTTTCATTGTCTGCTAGGGGCGTTATTTGACCTCTTTATAAGATGATAGCGTCTATATGAGGATCGTTCTCATATCTCTATATGGTATTCTCGTACGCACGAAAATCTTTCTTGAAATGAGGTTAAGGAGACTCCAGTTATTTGATTTTGAAAAATGCTTCTATCTTTAATATTGCAAAGGAAATTTGGTTGTGACGAAACGCTTTTGTATAGCGCGCAGGTAATCATTGTCTGCTATATGCGGTAGCCGACCTATTTAAAAGATTACGTTGTCTTTATGAAGGTGGTTCACATATCTTTGTATGGTTTCCTTATAGGGACAGAGATCATTCCTAATACGACTCCAAGGAAACTGCAACTGTGCGAAATAGAAGTTAAATATCTTTTAACTAAATTGCCCGTATTGTATAATCATAGTCATATATACTTATACTTTTTCTAATTTTTTTGAAAATTTATAAAAGATGTAAAATATTTTTGTTGTTATAAAATATCTAGAAACAATTGTTTTGTTGTAAAGCCTGAAATGTGTAAAGCAGATTGTGGTAATTTCTGAAAAAGACGTGGTATTTATTTCAGATATTAAAAGAAAAACCCGTATTTTTTATATATCAAAATTATTTACATACACGCAGAGAAAAAATATGGTTGTAGTGACCATATTCTAAGAGCAACATATATATATATATATATATATATATATATATATATATAATATAAATAAAAACTCCATATTAAAAAACTACTTATAAACTAGAACACAAAAACATAGAATACAACGAAGTTTATGTTAGAAATATAAACCTAATTCTGTTGTCAGAAACCTAATTCATGAAACCAATCAATCAATCTTTCTTTTTCAAACTTTGTTTTTTTAAAGACCTTATATCCAAGTTTTAAATTTAAAAGAAAAGTTGTCTTTTTATTCGTTTTAAATAAAATTTTTAATATTTTCTGGAATACCCTTAATAAGAACTTTATTGTATTTTGGATTATTTTTTTTTTTTGTAACTATTGTATTTTTTACTCATCTCTAGGTGTTATTTAAATATTCTGGACTGAGCTCTGGATAGTATTGTCGATTGGCCACCTTTGGTACATAACAGCACTTTGATACCAATTAATTGAATTTTTGTTGTAATGATGAAAAGCGAGATAAGGCCAGAAAAATTAGAATTCGTTGTGTTTTCCAATGATAGAAAGGAATCTTTCTTGAGAATACCCATTTCCGTTTATTTTTCTGTTAAAAGTGTTATTTATTAGGAATGAAGTACTTTTTCCCCGGCAATTTTGATTTTTTTTTTTTTTTTACACAAAATAATAAGAATTCCTGACCAGAATATTGTAAAAAGTTTATTAGTATGTACTTTTAATCGCCCTGTAGACAGCATTCATATTTTTGAAAAAATGTCTCCATATTTTTTCTAGCGTTCATATAAAGAACTTTTTTTATTTTGTTGTTTTGTTTTTGTTATTTACCTGAAATCAGCTTTTTTAACTTTTCTGATAAAAAAATACAGAGCAAGTTAATTAATGAGCAGCTTTCCTTCCACGGATGAAGAGATTTTCTCTTCAAGTTCGTATTATTTTTTCTACGATCCTACAGTCTGAGATCTATTTTTTCTGCGGTTACCAGTTTTCTTTTCAGTGATAATAAACTCTTTATATTTTGGTATGGTCCAAAAATCGGTACTTCGCGAAACTCCTGCATTTCTAGCAATTGTTTTATATGGTTGACATGACTTTCCATTATAAATTTGAATTATACGTTTTTGTGTTTTCGGCTCAATTCCCAATTGAAGAAAAAATTATTATGCTTTTGAGTAATTACATTTTAAATTTAAAAAATTTTGACCCTTGTTTACCGATTTATATAAAATATGATGCATGTGTAGAGGAGGATACAAAGGCATGTTTCTCATTTTTATTTTGAGAACTATGGCAACTCTATAGCTTTGAATGTGACTAACATATTTATTTAAATGGCCATAACTCTTGTTATATAAAAGTTATAAAAATAATCTTTTTTGCAATGGACTTGTCAAAGATTTTATTTTAAGATCATATAAAAATTTGAAAATATTTTTGTTAAGAGATTTTCTTTTTAAGAATTTTCTTTAGTGACGTGTATCTAAAAAAATCTTAATTTTTTTTTTTATATATATATTTTTATGGTAGGAAGCCTTATCAGTATACTTGCTTCAGGGAAAATTTCAAAGAGGTCAAAATGTTTAAATTTAAAATGAAATTACTCTATTAAAAAAAAGCGTACAGTTGTTGAGAATAATACGGTACTAGATTTTTTTACCTACAATGAAATTTATAAGCCTTAAGGAGTGCACTAATTTTTTTCATTTCATTGAAACCTATTCCCGTTCGGTCACCAATTTTGGAATCGTGTGTACATAGGTCGGAGTCTTGATTGTTCCGTAAGCTATTTTCTCCATCCCATTCCTTCCGCTCCGGGATTGTGGTAATGCAAATATTCAATAAGATGTTAGTACTCTATAATCTATATGATTTTAGAAATATAAGCAACCTTTTAACACAAAAAAAAAATTGATGCTTTATAGATTTCCTAGTAGATGCGTTAATATCGAAGAACGCTGCTGTTCTGCCAGACAAGGATTCCTAATTATGTTGAGAACTAAAACCTTTATCACATATTTTTAAAATCTTTCCACTCGCTCAGATTAAAAGCTATTTATTGTGAATTATAGACCTATCTACAGAGTTCAGTAAAACCGCCAAACAGTTGTTACTAGATATAATTACAAATGTTTGTATTAACATGACAAGAACCAAAATATCTTAGGTCGATAATGTAGATTTATGTAGATTGTACAAAGAAGTTGGTTAACCGGAAATTATGGAACATATTTATTGTAGTTATAATACAATACTATATTTTGAAATAATTAGGTAAATAATTTTGCTATTAATTGTGTGATATAACTAGCAGCAAACTGTAGAATAGCATTAGTTTTATTATGAGAATTGGTTGGCTAGATGACAGCCAATAGGATTGAATAGTAATTATTGGTCTTAAAACTAAGTAATTTTTTGTTTGTTTTACTCTTTTTTTTCAATTTTCTTTTATTTTAAGAGTTTCATAATGATTAATATAATATCGATCTTACTAACCCAATCTAAATTTCTATATGGTATTTAAGATATTAAAAGGAATTATAAGTCGATTTCAATAGGAAAACAAAAATATGTTTACTATTTTCTAAAAAGTGTCATTAGAAAAAAAATTAAAAATATGCTTTAAAGAAGTGTTTTATGAGCATAAAAAACGCTCTTAAATTCGGAAAATATGTTCTCAAAATTAAAAATTACGCTCTTGATTTTTTTTTTTAGCTTAAATTTAAATTTTATACTATTCTTGCTAAAAATAACTTGATTTTTATTAGCAATTGCTTAAAAAAAAAAACATTTTTGCACTTTTTCTAATAGCAAATTATGTTAAAAATTCTATTGGGTGCGAAATTTTTCTCTTGAGCATAAAATATACAAAATTATGCTCTTTAATGTAATATATACAAAATTATGCTCTTAAATGTAAAATATGCAAAAGTATACCATTTAAATTGCTAAAATATGACCTCAAATAAGAATCTTCTTTGAAAATATGACAAAATATGCTGCTAAGCCCAAAATAAGTAAAAACATCAATGCCAAAATTCCTAAATTTTTTTGCAACTAATAGTTTGGTTCATTTCAAGTCCAGGAAAAAATATAATTTTACATATTTTTGGTTTGGCCCTAGTCATCGGTCTTTAATCATAAAGTTAACTTCGAAGCCAGACTAGCATGAATTCAAACTTCTTCTTACTTCAAGAAGAATATAAATATTTTTGTGGTATTATAAACCAATTGATATAACTAATAATATTAAATTGTTTATATTACAGTTTTTAAATCACTATAAAATATTTCATGTTACTTTTACTAACTTTAAACTTCTGAAATAAAATAGTAGGGTATTATTTTTGTAAAGAAAATCTTATAATTTTTATAAAGTGTGTCGTCTAGAGTGTTTTTATTTAGTGTTTTTTTTTTTTTTTTTTATTGTGTGGCATGCAGCCTATTAAACAATTATGTTGATATAGTAAATTTGGCTTAAAGTAGAATCTTATAACAAAAAATATTATTTTCTCATTTTGTTTGATATGTGTTAGTGTTATATGGCGTCTATTGTACTGTGTTGACTTTGTGGTCTTGTTTTTTTTTTTCTTTTTTTTTTTTTTGATTTTTGTAGATCTCCAACAGCATAAACTTTCCTTTTCATATGTAGCAGACATGTAGGCGGTTTTTAACTCTCAATATAAATATTGAAGTACTCGTATATTTATATTTAAAAACGAACACAATTGTTGATCTTAAGTAAACAGAAACTATATAAAAGGAAACAACAAAGAAACGCATAATATTTTTTATTTTACTTTATTTCTTTCAATATTGTATTTATTTAGTTTATTATTGTACGACGAGTATGCGGTTTATATTTAACCTTTGAAGTGGCGCTTAACTTTTTCCATGTTTCGTTGCATTAGACATTTCACTGTTGTGGTGGAAAAATAAAGAAATAATCCTCTAGCAAGCTCCACAATAAAAAAGCAGACATGAAATGAAAGACTTCCATTCCCATATAGAAAGATCATAAAATCTTTATAAATAAAGTGTGTATAGAATGAATGAGTGGTACTTGTAAAATAAGTACACAAGGTACAGTGGTTAACAAAAGTGTTTAAAATAATTTATTAACTTTTATTAAGAGAATAAAAAAAAGTTCAAATTTTTTCACAATATCGAAAACAATTATTGACAAATTTAATTACATTTCAGTTAAATAATAAATTGAGTATATAAATATAAAATTTTTAATTTAATTTATCTTTAATTATTTGTTTTTATTACTCAGTTTAAATATATTATTCAACATTTTTAAAAGAAAAATTAAATTGCTTAAAATTGTATAACTTTCGTTCTCTACTGTAAATTAATACAATCTCCACTATAGACACTATTTAAAATAAAAGTCTTTGAATATGGTTTTTGTATTTTTTTTTTCTTTAATATTATTTAAAATACTTACTCCACTTTATATGTATACAAAACGTGTTGATTTAGTGTTTTATACTGGCTCTTATTTGTTTATTTTATTTTCTTATAAATAAATAACAAATAGCACTACAAATTTCACGTACTCATTACAAAAGAAATCAAAACGTCATGTTTTATTATAAAAAACAAATTAAGACTACCACTTGAAAAACTTCAGTTAATATACTTACTCGTACGTAAATGTGGTAACATAAAATACGTGTGAGGAAACAAATATTTGGACCACCTAAGATGGCTTTATTGGGTTTTGCTATTAAGCCTTATATGTATAATGATACATATGAAGTTGTTCAAATTAGATTGTTTAATATTTAAAACATAAGGGGAGTCGGAATGTCTTCAATGTTCTTTGAATATGAAAAATATGCAATTTAATATTTTAAAATATATTTTAGAATATCGATTTTTCATTAAAACATTGCAAAATATGAATTTAAAAGTAAAATATGCAAAAATATGCTACTAAGGCCAAAATATGCAAAAACCAATGCCAAAATTCTTCTAATTATACAAAAAGTATAAATAACTAATATAGGGTTTTTTTGGAGTACAAGAAAAAAAAGTATGATATTGCATGTTTTTGGTTGCCCTGGTTATTACCCTAAATTACCATGGGGGTTGGAAAATTATGCTTTTCTGCTGATATTTGTAGCGCACAAAAAAAATCCTTGGATATCTTAAAGTATACCTCAGAATTACTTTCTGAGTCGGTTTAACGATGTCGGTCCGCTCGTCTGGCTTAATGTCTTTCTATGAAAACCTTGCACAGTGAGGCTAGTTGCGAAATAAATGGTAATAAATCTGAACCTTTCAACTCGCTGAACCGCTTTTGTTGAAGGAACATTGATAGAGGAGGATTTAGGTAGAATATTGATTTAGTTAGAATATTGTTTGCTATTTGACTTCAAAAATTTTATTTCCTATTTTTTGCCTTGACTTTTTTCGTATTTGCCCTATAACTTTTCAAATAATTTTTTTTTATATGTTGACAACCTCTATTATTTTCTAAATTATACTAAAAAAATGTTTTTAGTAGTCTCAATTAGATAACAAGAAAAAAATTTGATATTCATAATTTCAAAACAGTTCTCAAAAATTGCAATTTTTTGCCAAAAGAAAAAACTAATTTTATATACATCTCTTTTTTTAAATTTTGTTTAACAACTTCAATATTTTCTGATATTTTCTAAAATACCAGAACCTAAAGAAGCGTATAAGTATAACTCTGTGAAATTTTTAGCGTGCACCCTACATCCAGCAAAGTTTGAAAATGGCCAACTTTTGAATCAAAGTTCAAATTTTTGAGTCTGTAAAAAATGTCGATTGTTATTTTGGCACTTTTTAGAATTAGATAAGATAATGCAATATATTTGTAAAGCTTTTGCAAAATATAATAATAATATGATAACCTACCGGTAAATTTATTCACACGTGGCAATTGTGCTATAATACCCATATTTTCAATAATAAAAATGTTGACCTTAAAAATATACATTAAAAATATATTTTTTTTTCTGATCTTTACATACGTTAATTTATCATTAACTACTTTTTAACACGTGCAAAAATTATTTTTATATCTACAAGCATTTCGAAAATATTGAGGCTAAAATTTATGAAATATGTCGATTTTTCATTTTTTTTTTTTTTTTTTTTTTGTTTCATTTTAAGAAAAGACTTCTATAAATTTTCAAATAGTAAAATTTTTTTAACACAGTATTAAAGAAGATACAATTTCCTTTAAAATTATATGTAATATGTCTATTTTGTGATTGTCACATTTTAGGAACTCAATTTCAAACAAGCAAAATGCAAAAAATATTTCAAAAATGTAATAATATTTGAAATCGGATCATATTTGTAAAAGTTACAAACTCCTCATAAGTTAGTTTTGTAAAAGTAAAAATCTTTGTGGCAAATTTTATGTAGCTTGGTGTATAATTGACCCATATAAACCTTTCTTCAGAAAACGTGCATAAATCCAATATAAATGTTAGTATCCAATTAATATTTGACGCGCATAAGCTTTTCTATCGGAATCGATCCATAATTGACCATAACTCATACATAAGTCCCACTTCCGGGAATTACCCTTAAGTACATAAATCCCTTATAAATGTTAGTATCAGCATAATATAATTCATATGTATGTTTTATAGAAATAGAACCATAGATTCCATATAACATCTCTCTCTGAATTTTGATGCACACACACAATAGTAATCATATGATCGCGCTTGATTCACAATATTTTTCTTACTTATTTTATCATGCAGAGAAAAAATATAGTTGTAGGGACCATAATCTATGAGCAACATATTATGATTGGAACATATGATCACAGAGAAAATATAAATGATATTAAATAATAAATATTATGATTCCATGTTCTCATATTGCGACCGATTTCATAGTTTGTTTTTTCATATTATGATTCTAGTTTTACATACAATTGAACATCATTATCCCATTCTATCAGATTATGATTTCATATAATTATTATTATTATTATTATTATAATATACGTCATATTATGATTCCATTTTGTCATTATTATCTTATGTTATCATGATCACAATGGTGATCATATAGTCACGCTTGATTCACAATATTTTTCTTACTTGTTTTATCACGCAGAGAAAAAATATAGTTGTAGTGACCATAATCTAAGAGCTACATCTTATGATTGGAACATATGATCACAGAGAAAATAGAAATGATTATAAATAATAAATATTATGTTTCCATTTTGTCATATTGTGTCCGATTTCATAGTTTGTTTTTTCATATTATGATTCTAGTTTTACATACAATTGAACATTATTATCCCATTCTATCAGATTATGATTTCATATTATTATTATTATTATTAATATTATTATTATAATATTATACCTCACTGTCATATTATTATTCCATCTTATCATATATTAAAATAAAACGTATTAATGAAAAAATATTTTTTTTATAAATTTTTTATTGAAATCAATAGACAAAAGTGTTAATTAGCCAAATATATATATATTCATATTATTTGTTCATTAATTATATTCATTTGTACCACAATATGTGGTTCCAATGCAAAATATGTTGTTTTAACTGAACCCTTCAATGATATTTAATCAATATCTTATAATACTTGAATCACACCGAATATAACCAAACCTTGTCTATTTATATTTATTCGTACATAAACTAAATGAGAATTACAATGAAGTTGGAAAACAAACATTGAAAACGGAATATATTTAAAAACAAACAAGTAATGAATTTTTCCACTAAGTTTGTGAAAAGGATAAGTATTACAAAAGATTGCAAATATTTAATAGTTATAGAAGTAGTGATATTTTTCATATTAATAAAATTTTGTTTCTGGTAAAAATATTAATAATATATACTTTTTGCAGTCAACAATATTAAAATTTTTATTGAGTGTAAACATTAAATGACAAAATTTAAACAAAAACATTGTTATCATGAACACAGACTTATTAAAATTTAAGAAAATTAACAGTGAGAAAATAATATTGTTGTAGTGATAATGCTGTAACTATGTTTTTTCTCTGCATGAAGATACAATTGCGTGTTTACTAATAGTTTACAAAAAACATTTGTAATTGTGCCAAGTTGAAAGCTTCTTTTATCTTTTGCAATTTAATCTATTTATCTAAACCAAAAATTACAAAACAAGACAATAATAAATTTTCAAATACTGTATTTGTTCTCTTTATTACAGGTAATATGCAATCATGTGCCAATGAAGGTGAAGAAGTTCAAATTGCCATACAAAATTCCAAATGTTTTAAATGTGCCTGTGAGGTATGTATAAGTAAAAAAAAACATTTAAGCGAAGAAATTGCTAACAATTAAAAGCTAATACTAAGTATTTAAAATAACATGCTATAAAAACGATTGAGCTATTGTTTATGTATTTTTATTTTAATTTTATTTATTTCAAAGTAATTTATGCATATTGCTGTAATTCTATTTTAAAATTATATACCGGAAATGTAAGCATATACGGCGTTAGTGATATTACAAAAAAATACAAAATAAAAATATGTATATATATATATATATATATATATATATATAGGAGGGTTATTCTTAATAATGAGTAAATATCTGCAATAATTGATATTGTGAATGTTAAATATAAGAAAACAACCCTCGTTTTTCTGTTTGCAAAACAATATATAGAATGTAGCATTATAGCAAAATCTGGCTGTTGCTAACAATTTATTTAAGTATTTTTTTTTTTTTAATTTTTTGCTACAAACGTGTTTCATTCAAAACACATTTTGTGTTATTTTTGTTTCTTCTTTCGAATTTTTTGGCAATTACATTTATTTCACTACTTGACCTGGCCATGTGCCATTTGATGTTGTCACAAAGTTTTTAGCAGAGGCTGTTGAAAGGGCAAAAGGTTTAAGTTGTTTTTGACAGCAAAGAATAATAATCAATATTTTTTTGTTTGCTTTTGGTTATTTTAGAAGTTGTTGATTCTACTAGAGTTTTTTTTTTTTTTTTTTTGTAGAAATATTCTTTAATTTTTATTTTATTTTATTTAAAATTTACATTAAAATTATAAAATTTTAGTTTTGACAAAATTATATAAAACAAGAAAACTTTACTTTTTTGTGTTAAGTGAGAGGTTCTAAAATAAACAGTATTTAATATTGTTGCAAATAATTTAATCGAAAAATACTATTATACTTTGTTAAGCAAAACCTAATTATTTATTAGAATTTCTCATTTCTTTTTTAAACTGAACTTTTATTATATTTTATTATTTTATTATCTAAAAAATATAATAATGTTCATTTGTATGTTGAAATAGGTTTCCCCATGAGCACAAACTATAGAAATTCTTATTATTTGCAATTACATGTTACTTATGGCTGCGAAAAACTTGCTATTGAAATTCATCGAAATCCATTTAAATATAATGGAATTATAATTCGTCTGATGTTCTATTCAGAGACTGTAAATAACGATTATGTGAAAAAAAAAATTATTAAAAAAATCAGTATGATCCAAAAACGTACATTGGGGTACAGTGTTGCCAGGAGGTTGATTAGAGTTGTACTTTAAAAGAGGTCAGAAAAGTCTAAAGCCCCAAAAAAGCTAACATTTTTTATTTAAAAACTTATTTATTTATTTTTTGATTCTCATTAGTTTGTAATATTTTTTTAAGATATTGTAATAAATTTATAAATAAAACTTGGAAAAAAATGATCCAGTAAAAAGTCGCCTACAAAATTTCTATACAGATTTGGGTTATACCTATTTCATATGAAAAACTACAAAATGTTTTTACGTGATTTTGCGTTATTTTTGAATTATAATTCTTTTTTGATTTATCATTTCCAAAATTTTGAGTAATTTTTCGCTTTTATAAGATTTCTTTTTTTTATAGTCATAAATATTTTCTGTGGTTAATGAATTTGATTAAAAAATAATTATGTATAATAATTAACATAAAATTAATTGTTATTTCTGATTTGAAGACTGAATAAAATTTTAAATATAAATAACCTCGATTTTTTGTGCGAATTAATACACACTAATGCTTTAATGGATGATTATGTAGAAATAAAATATTAAAAGCAAATAAAAAATTATTTGCTTCTTTGTTGAGATACTAAAATTTTAGTCTTTTTAAAGCACTTTTATGCATCACAAAAGGTTAAAAAAATCTAGAAGCTAAAACTAAAATTTTGAGGCTAAAAGTAAAATAAAAAAGCTATATTTAGTCTTCAAAAAGCTGAACTGGCAACACTGTTGAGGTAAAATGTGTCAAATGTGGCGATTAATTGATTTTAAAAAATAATTCTTCATAATAAAATTGGGTACAGAATAAAAATATATAAAATTATGCATCAACAGCGATAAAAATCTTTGGTATGAGTTGCGTTGTTTTTTTTTTTACTGAACTGTCGGAAATAACATTTTTTTAGATACGTGTATCAAAACGAAAAAAAAATAATAAAAAAATCAAATTTCATCAACTTTAGGTCTAGATGTTTTTTTCTTAATAAAAAGTTTCTTAAAGCTAAATTTTAGAACGGAAGCATCAACTTCAGGTATTTTAGTGAATTTTCGTCAAATGTTTGAAAATTTTGTCATTTTCAATTATTTTTTTGAAAATTGCCTTAAAATATACTAATTTTTAACTTTAATGGAATGGAACTTAAAATATCACAGGTTATTTGTTCTGATATTTTTCTGAAAAATAGCACATATTGTCTTTCTAAATATTCTGAAAAAATCATACGCATATATAGCGCGATTTTAGAAATTAAAATTTTTATTAATAAAGTCCCGCTGCTCTAAAGCAAAACATATCTTAAGCGTTCCTTTTTCTTAATTACTTTATCAAAGAAAATTTCTGGAAATAAATCTATAACTTTTAATCGGTTGGTTGTATTTACATAAAATTTAATACATGGGTAGCAGAGGAGTGTACAGTTTTATGTTTGGAAGGAGGAACCTACATACATCTTAGGGTAGGATCCCTTTGACATTAACAATTTTTAAGCACTAGCTAAATTTTTGTTCCTTACCCAATTTTAAAGCTCTTGATAAGACCTTCGAAAAACATGGTTGCTTGTACTATTTATGTCTTATAGTTTTCATTTGTTATTTACATTTGAAATTTTAACTTTTTGCAAGATCATGGTCCAGTTTTTACCATATGTATATATCCCAACATTTCCTGTAGATTTTGTTAGATTTTTTGTAATTACCCAGCAAAAACTTTTTGGTTTTCGGTAATAACAACTACTTATTAAAGTAGTTTCTTGATAATGAGGCGTCATTATTATTTGCCTACTCTCTATTACATTAATAAGTACTCAGTAGTATAATAGTACAGTAATACTGCAACCACGTGGATGAGTTGGCTAGAGCGCCAGATTAACAACCAGAAGGTTGTTGGTTCAATCCCATTCTGAAGCTGTTAGTTTTTTATAACAAAATGTCTAAAAAGATATTTTAAACTAAATAGAGTTTTTGTCGCTTTGATGCTATGTCCGAGATGGTGTACTGAATAAGACGTTAGTCAGTAAAAACGAATGTTTAGTGTGTGTCCAAGTTCGAGTCTCACCGACGGCAAAATTTTTTTGTTTGTTTTCGTTTAGGTACATATTTTTGAGTACCACTAGAGTCAAAAAATAACTACAATTTGTGGACAAGTCGAACAAAAATAACTAGTTATTCAGGCAAAAAATAAGTAGTTTATTTTTGTTTCCAATTATACCTGCTAGCATACCAGGAAAGCAAAGTTTTTACTGGGTAATTAAAGAACAATATTGTGTAACGGATAAAGGAAATTTTAAGTCAATATCTTTATTGAGTTCAATTGCAAAAATTATATTTTTGTGTTTATATATATATATATATATATATATATATATATTTGCAAAAAAAAAAATAAATTTATACTTTTCTGAAAGATATATTCACGGCGATAATTTTTTATTGGGATATCTTAACTAACACAAGTTTTATTACATATAGAATATTTATACTTTCTCCAAAAACCAATTTAAATTTTACTTTAATTCCAAAAACCAGAAAAACTATGGACACCAATTTTTTTAAATAAATTCTGTTGTCTCGCTGACATAATTCTAAATCATATACAAAAAAAATCAAAGTCAATATCTTTTATAGCATCAAAACTACGCTACTTTAAAATTTAATATTTCGTACTTATTCATCCATTTATATAATTAAAATTAACTAACAGGCGGGCGGACGGGTAGACAGACGGACATCAAAATTCTGTCTTAAAAATCTTAAAATTACAAAAATGATTTTGTTTACTTGTTGATCAATATAAAAACAAAGTGTAAACTTTAGAATATTGACATTTACCCCAACGTGAAAAGTTTGGAACATGTTGTTGAACACTTTTATTATTTTTTTAGGTTCCCTACATGGGAAGGGGTTTTAGCGATTTGTTTATAATTTTGTTGCAATAATTAGCTCATTAGTATATAGAAAAAATACACTTTGAATTTAAAACATCTTTTTTCAAGCCTAAGCCGCTATCTGTCCGGCTGTCCGTGCATCAAAAATCATAATTTCTGTTAATCTGTGATTAAAAATAATTTAACAAAATTTCATAATTGAGCTTCTTTTTTTGGACCAATAATGTCATACATTAAAATTGGTTAAAATCAAATCATTATTCAAATGCTCGCAAATGTTTTAAATATAATCATATTTAATTAAAATTCATCAGAGATGAATTTTTGCTCAGAAAAAATCACACTACCAAATTTTATTAAGATCGTTCTATAATTGACCATAGCTCCCATAAAGACCCCCTTCGGAATTGGTTTTACTAAATTGAATTTTTTAAAAAAGGAAACATTTTTCGAAAAAAAGAAATCCAATTTACAAATGTATATTTCAGTATTTAAAAAAAGTTCCAATTTCTACAAATAGTACCAATATTCGAAAAAGTACCAATTCTACAGTAAAATTATAAATTTTCACATGAAAAAAAGTAGCAATTTTAAATAATAAAATACAGATTTTCAAAAAACTAAATAAATAAAAATAATTTAGGAAAAAAAATATTTGTGATTGATGTATATAAGTCAAAAAAGATCAAAAACGAATTTTTGACAATATCTCTGTAACTAATTGTGGAAGCTACAAACGGAATGACAAACTTATGTATTCAATTTACACCTGACGTGTAGGGTATAAAAATGCTTTTCCTGAAAAAATTGATTTTATGTGTTGTAACGTGCTTGCAGCAAATGAGCGAAACAAATGATAACTAAAAAAAAACTTTAAATTTTCAAAAGAATAACACTTTTCAAAAAAATACTAATTCAAAAAAATCTACAAATTTCAACAAAGTATTAATTAGAGAAACGTCATTTCCAAAAAAAAAAGATCAGAAATAAGTATAAATTTTCTACAATTACCAAAAAAAAGTATAATTCTCGAAAATAGTACCAATTTTTATCAACGGGTCTAATTTTTGATACAAATACCAATTTTTTTAATAAAATTTTAATTTTTAAATAAATTACCAATTTTAAAAATAGCACCAATTTCCTGGTCCAGAGGGGGAACAGTCGCTACTCTTTTAACAAATCTACGCTCCTGGTAGATATTCTGCGTCCTAGTCACCAGATGTTTGGCAGTATCTTATGCAGCAATAATATTTTTGTATACTTTAAGTGAATTTATTAAAACAGTTGTTGTTTATTCTTTTTGATAACTAACACCTGTGTGACAGTAAGGAGCCTCACAAAAAAAAATGCAAATGTACCCCCCTAAAAATTCCCAAAATATTACATCTGAATATTTAAATTTATGTGAGCTCGACTATTTTCAAAACGCCTCTAAAAGTACGTATTTCTTTCCATAATATTATCAAAGTTTTAGTTAAAAGAATATTAACTTCAAATTGTAATAGAAGCATGTTAAGGCTTGGAATTTTCATTTAAATAATTGTTATGACACTTTTAAGTCGCAGAACATTAAGATTTTATTAACGTTTTTTGTCATATTTTCTTTATTCAAACTTATAATTTTATATATTTCGGAAATTTATCAATATATATTGGGTTTTAATATACGCTTTAACAGCAAGAAGGTCAATTTTATGCATTTAGTTCACAAAAGGTTAAATTATAAAATTATTATGCAAAAATATAAAAAGTTCCTTTGAAACCGCAACAATAATCTAATTAAACAGATTTTTGAAATTTAGTCATTATTTTACACGAATTTATAGTTTCTATGATAAATGTATGCTTTCGGTGACATTTATTTGATATAAAAAATTAACTCAATCAACAGTGTTGCCAGTTTAGCCTTTTTAAGTCTAAATCTAGCCTTTTTATTTTGCTTTTAGCCTCAATATTTTCGTTGTAGCTTCTAACTTTTTTTTAGCCTGATTGAATCTTAAAATTACCTTAAAAAGGCTAAAATGTTATTTCAACAACGAAGAAAATAATTTCTTATTTGCTATTACTAATTTTATTTTATAAAATAATCTATTTATTCGCACAAAAAATCGAGATTATTTATATTTAATAAAAATTTCAACCTGCGGTACTTCATTCTCCAAATCAAAAATAACAAATAATTTTATGGACTTACTGATTCGATTATTGTAATTATTATTATTATTATTTTTTTTAATATAATTCATTAGCAATAGAAACTGTTTATGGATATAAATTTGGAAATATTCTTATAAAAGTGAAAAATACCTAAAAATATTTAAATTCTTAATCAAAAAATAATTATAGCTCAAAAATTACAAAAAATCACTTCAAATCATTTCCATAAATTTTTGGATCATTTAGCCTTTTCTAACCTTTTTTAAAGTTCAATTTTTTTCTCATCTCCTGGCAACACTGAAATGAATACATATGAGTATATATATATAAAAATATAAACAATAAAAAATGTCCAAAATATTCAAACTTTAATAAAATAGTATTTAAAATAAAATCATAGAAAATTTTACTAAAATTTTAATTTCGCGAGAATGAAAACTAATTTTAAAAATTTAATCTCGATTTCAAACTTTCGAAAGATGCACAATTTTGAAAATATAATAATATTTACAAATATTATATCGACCCAATGTTAAATAAGAGCTATGAATCCCTTCAATATATATTTTTTATTTAATTGTGTAATATTTTATTTATTACTTAATTATACACTTTATATAAAGGATCTGGGTGCCCCGATGGCATAGTTGGTAGTGAGCTAGTCTGTCAGACTGGGGGATGTGGGTACGATTCCCACCAGAGATTCTGGTCTGTTTCACTACAACGAGCTAAGGTCTTCGTTACTCCGCTCGGTTAGAATTAGAATATAATTTGTAATTGTATTGTAATTATAAAATAAAATAAAATAAAATAAAATAAAATAAAACAAAAAATATATGAAGGATCTTTTCTTAACATTTTGTTCTCCAACATTTGAATAAAAACTTTTGTTTTATTGTAGGGATTCATAGCTTTCATTTGACACCTATATTGGGTTGATATAATTTTAAATAAATATTTTTATAATTTTTTTAAATGTTACGTATTTTGCGAAAATGTTAAGCCCTTTTAAGAAAAAAAAATTGACGTTCTGGAGAAAAACTGAGTACGCAGTTTTATTATGTATGAGCTCTAGTTTGATACACGTAACGATTTTTCATGTGTGAAAATTTTTTCTGGAAATTGTTACACAGTGTAATCAATACTAAACAATTTTTTTTTCAATCCCAAAAACTAAGAAAATATTTTCTTAGGTTTCGAAAAAAAAATAAATAATAATTAATCACGTCTGCCTTCGGTCATATTGAAATTTTCGTTTGATGGATGAGAGATCGAATCTGTAAGAGAACAATCGAATAGTTCGTTGTCAAAATAATTGTCAATGACTGATGTGCCTCTATGGTGTATAGTCCCCTTTCTACTCTATCGCTATTAACAAAATGAAACATAGATTCATTTTTTTAATACTATTGAAAATAATTTCTTTTTTCCATTACTAATCTGGCCAATAAACTGCATATTTGTTGTTGTTTTTATTGTTTTTCTATATATAATTTTCATATTTATGAGACCATAAACCATTATCCACATTTAAATGGATGAACAAAATTGTCAAAACTACACACAACAACAGCAATAATAACAATATAACATACATATGGAAATATCATAAAAACAAATAAATGAAATGTTGACAGTTGAATTGCTTAGAATCCTATCCCAGTCCATAACAAAGGCAAAATATATAAAGGATACTCTTTTAAATTCCTTCTCAAACTCCGTTCTATGAATCACAAACAAGAAAATTTGTTAACTGACATAAAGTGGCGCCTCTTATGACAACACTTTGATTTTATTTTTGTTCATCTTCATAGCAAAAAGAATTCAGAATGCATGAAATTTGTATGTTGCTGCAACAACATACTATTGTACAATTAAATAAAAAATGCGTATAGTTGTATTCGCAACTAAATAAAGAAAATAAATTTAAACAAAAATTATTATAGTTTTAACAGCAGTGATGATGATTATAAAAGTTTTTTTGTTCCCTCTTTCCCCAGCTAACGAAAAAAAGGAAAACATTTTAAACTTAAAACAGGTCAATAACTTTGGTCAAACTGACCATTGTACTAAAGCTAAAGCTGAGAATTTGCCAAGTTTTTAGTAATGGAATTGAAATAAATACAAGTAGAAGATTTTGTGTATTTGAAGTATTTCTTTAACAATTGCTTATAATAATTTATATGAAATTATTATTGGCACAAATATATCTGAGAATATTAACATTCTAACAACAGAATATTTTAAAAAATAAATAACGAAGTTTAATGGAATTGATTTAATTTTTATTAAGGGGAGCTCCCTTATTATTAAAAAGCTTAAACTTTTTTAATTTTTTTAAAAATTTGTTCTTGAAAATTATTTTTTTATTCATTTCAATTATCGTCATTGACATTTAATTAAATCTTTAGACTTTTAAAAAGATAAATACACAATTATTACGAAGTTCATGCCATAATTCAACCTTGATTTATCAATTAAATCGAAAAATAAGTGGAAGTGTTATATTCTGCTAGGTCGAATCTACTATACCCTTCAAAAAATCTGTATTTTATAAATATATGAATATACCGGAAATAGGTAATTTAAAAATTTCAGTACTTTTAAGCATATTTAACTATGAGGCTCTCAGACACAATTCCACCAAACATGATGTGCCATCTTATTATCTACATTTAAAAACCTAAAACACAATTAAAGTTAAGTGATAATATTTTAAGAAAAACCATCTCACATACTCAGATTTACTTTTCAAACTTATTTTGTCACAAAAAATATATCCATATATAAAAAATATGGCCAGATACGAACCAAGCCTTCAAAATTTGTAGTCAAGAACACTTCCACTAGACTATCTACACCCATAGAAATTTTGTTGAAAAACAATCATATGTACTCTTCATATATTTTGAATATATTTAAAATTCAACGGTGTTCAAAAATTATTATTATTATTATTTTTTTAATGAATTAAAGTAAAACTATTTTTTGAATTCAGAATTTCAAAATGCAATGTGGTCTAAGGGTAAGAATTCAAATCTAAGAGTGTTCGTTTAGGTTCGAATTCTGCGGATAGAAATGCAATTTTGAATTAATAGATTTCAAAGAAACATTTTTTAATTAATTAAAAATGTATTTGACAGTTGCTTAATCTGATATTTCAACATTTAAATTTTTGTTTGAAGATAAATTTTACGAAAACTTGGCCAAGGATAGAACTCAGAACTTAAAGTCTGTCAGTCACAAACCCAAGCGGTATACCAAACCGATATGTTGAAATTTACTATCTTTATGGCTTATATAAAAGCTTAAAATGCAACTCAATTCTAAATAATAACTTTTTATAAAAAACACATCAAAACGTGCCTAGAAATTCTTGTCAAATTAACTTTTTTAATAATGAAAATTTTTCTAGTTTTTTACTAAAAACATAAATTTATAAGGAGTTCCGGGGATACAATTTCACAACTTTTCAATAAAAAAAAAAAAACATTTATGTATTATTGTATATCAAACAGAAAATATTATTAAATTTAAGTAAAGAAAATTGGAACAATTGTTGAGGCTGTTCTAGAAATTTGTTTATAGCTCCGCTATTCCTAAACGGATTTCATTGAATCTCAATACCAAGATTTTCGAAACTGTATGCCCATATGGGTTGAAAGAGAAATGGGCTATTTGGTTCAAAAAATCCATTTCAACATTCAGACTTGCTGATATCGAGACGTACAGACAGACAAACAGACATACTTAATCATAACACTGGTGAATATTTTACAATTTGATGCCCTAGATATATATTTAAAGACTTTCGCATAAAATGACAAACTTATATGTATATACCCTTCATTTTATGTGAAGGGTACAAAAAATAAACTCAGAAATTGAAATATTGAATTTAATTAATTTTTTTTTAATTATAAACGTATGAACCAAAAGTCAATTGAGAAATAATTGTAATCCCTTCTTTAAGAGAAACACAAAAAAAAAAAAAAAAAAATCTTGAAAATAAACAATATTACAGACAACCAATACAATGAAAACCTTTTAAATAAATTAAATACATCAATAGATTAATAAAACAACCCACAAAATTAAAGTCCACGACACCAAAAATACAAAAAAATGTAAAAAAAAAACACCAGACAGATGAAGCATTTCAAAACAAAAGTTTAATTCACTACAACAATAATTGATCAATACAAAAATAACCACAAGAAATTCCCCCCAAATTAAAAAAAAAGTTGCCGATAATAACAACAACATGACGATTTTAAAGTAAGGTGGCGCCAACACATTTTTTTGGTTACGCCCACTTAAAGAAAGACAAAAAGAAGTAATAAAATTACAACAACATCGAACTTAAAACACAAACCAAGATGTAGACGTCTGCAAAAACAGCTAACAAAAATATACAAAAACAATAACAGTTGTTAAAATCAAAGTCAATAAGAGACTGATCGTGTTGTTTGTAAATAAAACACAAAAAACAGTTTCATTTAGAGAGAATAAATCTTATATGGAGAGGGTTCAAATCGAAGTTAATCAATGATCATTAAAAATAGCGATTAAAAGATTAATTAATTTTAATTAAATGTTACAGCAAAAGAAAAACAAATTTTAATCTTTAAGTAATATAAATTTACTTTTCATATAACTTATTTAATTTAAAACACCTGGCAGCGACATGATCCGTTTTGCAACCAAAATAATAGAAAGTGATTTATAATTTTAATAAAAAAAAATTATATGTCACACAACTCGATCTTTAATCACCGAGTTTATTTCTATAAATAAATCCAAATTAATTTTAAGTTACCAAAAATTTTAAAATTGATTTGGTCTATTTAATTTTAATTAAAAAAAAATTGAATGCGATCGCCGATAAAATGAGCTAAGCAAAAGGGTCCTCAAGGTGTGAGTGATCAAAAATAATTAATAACGTAAAAATCAATATTTGAGTAATTTAAATTGTAATATTGACCTTCATGTAAAACATGCTGCAATTTTTAAATCTGTTATTATTTTTATTGTGTATTTTTTGTTGAAGAGATATTTGGTTTTAAAATCGCCTAAATTTAGTGAGAATGAAAAATAATTTTTGTTAGGAACATTTTTAATATTTCTATTTTCAATTTTTAATAATTTCAACATACACTGCCTGCCACTTGAATAAGGAATCACATTTTTTTAACTTTAATTAAGTTCAGAAAAAATAATTTTTTGCGCAACCAAATTTCAAAGTATTGGCTTTAGCTTCCTGAAGAAATAAAAAATATACATATTTTGTTGTACTAAAATTATGCATTTATTTAAAGACATGTATTTCTGTGGTACTTTTTCGTGTGTCACTTGAATAAGGAATAATTTAAAACTAAGCAAACTGTAATTTATTTTTAAATTTTAGGTTATAAAAATGAAAGTTATTATCTTCTAGCATTCAATTAGTAATGAGTACTGACACCATTTTTGGAAATAACCTCAAAAATGTGATTTGACATCGACTTGTATAATGACTCTAAGTAATTTAGTGAAATTGAACTCCATGCTTCCGTTATTTCATCCTTTAAGGATTCTATCGTCTCAAATTGTTTTCCTCCTTCACAAACTTTTCTTGCAAGCTAACCCCAGACATTTTCCATTGGATTCAGGTCTGGTGAATATGGGGGCCAATCCAAAAGTTGAACACCTTGTTGATTAATCCATTATTTTACTGCTCTGGCAGTATGAATCGGAGCGTTGTCGTGTTGGTACGTCCAAGGTATGGGTCCAAAGAAATTATTAAATTTTGGAAATGCTTCCTCCAGAATGTTTTTGTAAGTCGTTGCAGTCATTTTGTTGGATACAAAAACCAATTCTATTGTATCACAATACGAAATGGCACCCCATACCATTATTCCGTCCTCTCGGCTGTGTCTGCGGCTCAAAAATAATTCCTCCTTATTTAGGTCATGGAAGTAATACTTATACACGTCGAGACCATCAATATTAAACTTTTTTTCATCGGAAAATACAACTTTAAACCATTTGTCGGACCATTTTATCTTATTTTTTGTAAACTGTAGACGCTGTGTTTTGATTTTTTCATTAAATTGTGTTTTTTTATAGTTTTCGTCGTACTATGTATGGGTGAACTGTTCTTAGACTGGCACTGACTCCACTTTTTTCACGTATATTTTTGATACCGACATGGCAGAATTTGATGCAATTCTAAGAATTTTTCGTCTTTCCTTAGGAGTTGTTGCCATTTTCTTCCGCCCTTTCATGTTTTTTCCATACTTTCCACGTTATTTAAATAATTGTACACAACTGTCTTTCCCCTATTAATATTTTGGCTATTTGGACCTGATTCTGACCCTGAGATTTCAAAATCAGAATATTTTCTTTTTCAGAGTTATTAAGAGCCTTATCACGTCCCATTTTGAATAAAAACTATTTAAAAACTATCAAATTAAAAATTCTCTAGCCGTTTATATTGAAAGAAATTCAAATCATAGCCTTCCTGATTAATATTAAAAGAATTCCTTATTCAAATGACACACGAAAAAGTACCACAGAAATACATGTCCTTAAATAAATGCATAATTTTAGTACAACAAAATATGTATATTTTTTATTTCTTCAGGAAACTAAAGCCAACACTGAAATTTGGTTGCGCAAAAAATTATTTTTTTCTGAACTTTAGTTTAGGAGATATACTTACCTAAAGTTAAAAAAAATGTGATTCCTTATTCAAGTGGCAGGCAGTGTATTAATATTTTCCTTTAACAAAAAAAAACCTTTATTTTGATATCTTTTTTATATTTACTCAGACTTTTAACTATATTGCTAAAACCAGCAAAAAATTCCACTCATATGGGTTTATAGTGCAAGTTATCTTGTTTTTTTTTCTTGTATAATTTAGCTGGAAGAAAGTACCAGATTAGATGTAGGAATGCTTTTAATAAAAAAAATCGTGTTGTTTTGAACTTTATAAAACAAAATGAGAATATAAATTTGTTAAGGAAAAAGAAAAGGAACCTCTTCACATACCATAAAAAAGAACATAAAATCAAAAATAACCAAAACACCAATTAGTCTATGTGTTTAAATGGCGGCTAAGTGAATACTCTGACGAAAAACCTCATGTTGACATAAAGGCGAAGATTTGTTTTTATTTTGAATAAAAATAAATGCATGAATTTCTTTCATTTACTTTTTTAATATTAAAAATTTTTGCATTTTTTTTACTAAAAACAGAAATTTATAAGGAGTTCAGGCTTAACGGTTTGTTTTCTAGAACACGTCCTCTAAACTATTCAATCTCACAAAATTTCAATAAAAAAAACATTCATGTATTATTGTATGTCAAACACAAAATATTACTAAATTTGGGTAAAGAAAATTGGAAGAAGTGTTGAGGCCGTTCTAGAAATTTGTTTATAGCTCCGCCTTTTGTTTATAATTTAGGAACAAAGTATGAAAATATCATGAAGATTTATAGACATATGGAAAACACAATAGCGCATATTTACATCCTTTTTACTTTATTTGATAAACATATTATGTTTTAATTATGTCCGTCCGGACATCCGTCTGAAGTTTAGATCATTGACATCTATACGCGTTCCATTGGCATTGTTCGCATTAGTTGAAGTTTTACGTCTATAAGTTATGGACATAGTGCTGCAATATCCCGATCCATACATTTTAAAATTCTAAAGCCTTGAATGAATTTTGCCATAATATGAATGTTATATCATCTTTTCTTTTTTTCTTTTTTTGTATTTTTACAATGCAAAATGTGGAAATATGTAATGATTATTACATTGTTGGCGATAGCTAATTTTGTGCAGAAGAAAACATAAATAAAGTCGTGTACAAAAATTTTAACCCTGTTTAAAAGTTCTTGATTTTTTAACACTAAAAAGTACACTGTGCAGCGCACTTTGGGGTAAAATGTGTCAAAAGTGCCGATTAATTGAATTTTGAAAATAAACTTTTCGTAATAAAATTGGGTATCGAATAAAATAGATAAAATTATGTATCAATAGCAATAAAAAAATCATTGGTCTACGTTGCGTTGTTTTTTTTTTCACTGAGCTGTCAAAGTTAACATTTTTTTTAAATGTTGGAAAAAATATAAATTTATCAACTTTATTTTTTTTTCTTTTTTAATATAAAATTTCTTAAAACTAAATTTTAAAATGAAATCATAAACTTCAGGTACCTCATGAAAGTTTTATTTTTTTTTTTAATATTTTACGATTTTTTTTTAATTGTCCTAAAATACACTCATTATGAACTTTAATGGAATGGATCTTAAAATGTTACGGGTGTTTGTGCTGATATTTTTCTGAAAATTAGTGTATTTTTCGTGCCCTGTTTTAAAAATTAAAATTTTTGTGAAAAAACTCCAGCTGTTCTCTAACAAAAAACACCTTAAGTGCAGACTTTTTTCTTTATTACTTTATCAAACATAACACAGTGGGACAGAATCGCAAAATTTTGATAAGAAATCTGTAACTTTTATTCGGCTGATTAGATTTACATAAAATTTCACATGGCCATAGCAGAGGAGAATCTCAGGCATCTCAGGAGTAGAGCTAAAGGGGCTCAAAGTAGGGTACCTCTGACATAGAAAATTTTAACCAGTAGTCAAATGTTTATTCTTTAACCGATTTCAAAGAATTTAATAGCATCTTAAAGCTTTTGATAACACCTTTGAAAAACACGCTTGCATGTGTTGTTTGTTTATTAGAATTTCCAGGTGATTTGCATTTGGAATTTCAATTAACACAATTTTGCAAGATTTTGGTCCAGCTTTTTCCATATATAGCCCAACATTTTATACCGATGTACCTAGATTCTTCTGTAATCAGTTAAAGAACAAAATTATCAATCGAATAAGGAAAATTTAATGTCGATAACTTTATTGAGTCCGAGAATAAAAGATTCTCAATTTGAAAATTGCAAAAATTATGATATTTTCTATCTTTTTTCCGAAAAATTGAATACACTGGACTACTCAGTTTCTGCTAGAAAAGGCTAAAAAAAAATATGTGTGTGAAAATTGGGCCGATCGATTGTAAATCGACCAAAAAGAGCTCCTTAAAAAGGTCTTTAAAATAACTAAAATCTTTATTGCATAATAACTCTTTAATTTAACATTTTGCGAAAAAAACTATATATAAGCTTTTTTATTCAGAATAAAAAGCAGAAATTTTGGACACATAATTTTTTAGCCTACTTGTTGTGATGTTATAAGTAATTAAAGTAAAACTTTATGCATGGACTTCTTTTAAAAAATCCCACGTCTTAAAATGGACCTAGCCAGTTAGGAACGTTGTTTATTATTTTGTAGATCAAGATTTGTAGTTTTTACTAATCAATACATTTTGAAAATATCCTCACTATTTTAGAGTATATGGAAGAAAATTTGTATTTGGGGTGTTGATTTTTTTACTTATTATATAAATATTGGCATTAAATACAGGTTATTGGGTTAAATAGTCACACGAAATTTAGGTGTTGCCGATTAACCAAAAATTATAAAAGTTTTTTTATTTTTTCTGCTTTAAAAATCGATGAGATACGTTGTAACAAATAAAAAATCAATACCTAAAAGTCAGATTTTGGACGATTTATGCTGGAATAGTTGCATATGCGTCAGAATGTGTTGATTTGTAAAAACTACGAATCTTACTCTACAAAATAATAATAAAACCAAAGTCGACTGACCAGTTTACGACCTATTAACTCAGTTTTTACATACATATTATTTTTTTAGCCCCATCTTCCAGATACTGCCGGCAAAATCAAAACTTTTGTAAATTCCATACAATTCATGGGTGGTCTAGTGTACAATATTTTTTCTTTTAAGTAAAATTTTCCTTAAGAACATTTAATGATTTTATAATTTTCTGAAAAGTATCTTCACGAAGATAGTTTCAAGATTATAAACAAACCCGATTACAGTACAGATTTTGCCAAATCGAAATTTTTATTTTGGCCTATATGTTTTAAAATTGCAAACCATTGATATACAAACAGAATGCAGTTTCAAAAACTTTGATGTGTACTAAAGAGTTTGCCAATGGTTTTTTCTAGACCTATAACAAATGTGGACATGTAGGCAATATTTTTAAAAACCCTGTTTATGGGATTTCTGCCGGTTTCTTTTTTGGAATTTTGGAATTATTTTTACCAAAATCTTTTTTTACTATTATTATTATTATTATTATTATTTTTTTTTTTTTTTGTATTTCAATATTTTAAATTACACTCAAGCTAACAAAGATTCTATTACAGATAAAATATTTATACTTTTTTCCAAAACGAATTTATTACAAAAATTTTATTCCAAAAATAAGAAAAACTATGGAATATGGAAATTTTTTCCATATAAATTGTGGTATTTAGCTGACTTAATTCTTAATTATATATAAAAAGATCAAAGTCCTTATATTTTGCAGAACCAAACTACATCACTTTTATATCTAATATTTCGCATATATCATATAGAGAGAAATACATCCACTTATATAATTAAAACTAACAAACAAACGGACAGGGGGACAGGCATCAGAAATCTCACAAAAAATCTTAAAATTAATCAATATAAAAACAAAATATAAACATTAAAATATTGGTATCATCCTCCCCTTAAGTAAGCGCCATTTTTGACCGCTTTTTATTCTATGTGCGCCGCTTTAAAAACTCAATAAGTTTTTTAAAATTAGTTTATCTATGAAACAACATAACATTATTTATTAGGTCTTTTATTTGGGTACTTTATTGGGTACTTTAACCTTGATATTTTTTACAAAAATAATTTGAATTTAGACCTATTTACGAAATGATAGATTTAAATCAATTGTTTTCTTAAAATTTTTTTTATTATTTATGCGTATTTGCAACTACATTATTAAAGTAGTTTCTTGGTAGTTTGTTGGTAATGGGGCGTCATTATTATTTGCCTACTCTATATTACATAAATAAGTGCTCAATAGTATAATAGCGCAGTAATGTTGGAATCACGTGGATGAGTTTTCTAGAGCGCTGGATTATCAACCAGAAAATATTTTATACTAAAAAGTTGTAACTTAGAAAATTAAGTACATGTTGGTGTACTGAGTAAGACGTTAGTCATTAAGAACGAATGGTTAGTTTGCGCCCAAGTTCAAATCTCACTGACGGAAGAATTTTTTTTATTTTCGTTTAGGTACATTTTTTTTTTTTTTTTTTTGAGTACTCTTAGAGTCGAAAAATATCTATAGGAATTTGTGGATAACTTGAAAAAAAAACTAGTTATTCAGGTAAAAAATGAGCAGTTTATTTTTGTTTCAAATTTTACCTTCTTGCCATTTCACCTTTTTTATACAAGAACAAAATTAATACCCAGATTTTTAATCTTTATATAGATAATATGAGAATTAGGGTCAATTGTAGACCAATAGTAATAATAATTTGTGAAATAGTTTTATGATACCTAAAATTTATTTTCGTATATTTTTATTTTGATACCAAATTGTTTTAAGAATTTAGGAGTAGTGAAGCTGAGGGAAAAATTTATAAAGTCTGTAAAGTAAAATATAACCCAATCTTATTTCTATTCAATATATTGACTATTATGTATAAAATATATTTTATAGTAGTTCTTATATGAGTAATTTTAAAACTGGAATTCTGTCTACAAATTAATTTGGCAAAATCTCACGCTCTGCCACATTTGAGAAACAAAAGTTTTTTTTTTTTTTTTGTAATACATTTTACTTTTATGGGAACTTTGGCCAATTATCCCTGCAAAAACTTTACTTACCCGGTAACTCTAATATGTAAGAGAGGCGCTAGTCTACTGGACAAACCTTAATCCCAATGGCACGCTGTGTAAAATGGAAACAATTTTGCAATGCGACGAAGAATTCTAGGACGAACCCTATTAAAATTAGTTGAAGTCGGTCCATTATTTCACCTAGCCCCTATACAAATGTCTTCACGGAATTAGTGTATAACGTTCATATATGCCTAAAATACAGAAATAATTCTCTATGTCAAATTTCATTGAAATCAGTCCATAATTGATCATATCTCCCATATAAAGCGCTCTTCTGAAAATCATTTTAATATACATAAATCCCACACAAATGTTAGCATTAAGATTATATTAGACACAAAGCTGTTATTAGTTATTAGTTAAAAGCATGGTAAAAAATTTCTTTATGGAGCGGTCAATAATTAACCATAGCTCCCATATAAGGCCCACTTCCGGCAGTCATATTTAAAAAGCATAAATTTCACATAAATGTTAGTATCAACATAATAGTATGCATACGTATGTTTAATAGAAATAAAAATAACGCTTATAACAAGAATCGACCCATAATCAATACACAATAGTGTAGGGTATCACGTAGTCTGGCTTGACCGGCTATTACTTTCTTACCTGCGTTTAGATAAGAGTTGTCACATCAGTTTGAAAATTGAATTGTATTACTAAGTTGTTGATAACAATTCTTGCAATTCTTGCATAATTTTTATACTTCCTCCTTTATGTAGTTTTATGCATTATATCTCCCAAGTGACGAGTCCTTATAATATGATTAGGTATAGTTTATTGTAATCTTGAAGCACAAACATAAACTTCTTATATATAAATACGTTGGAATGTGGTGATTGTCATTATACGAAATTAACAGAATTACGAAATAATTTTGAAACAAATTTATTTTTGAAAATTATCAAAAATATCATTATTTGAAATCAGTATATCATCCTAAATTTCCAACGTGGCATTTTCTATGCTTCAACTTAATTTCTTTTCCTCCACTCCGCCTTTAAGAATTTCATAATTTTCATTTCTTAACAATTCCATAATACACGTTTCTAACTGCATTTTATAATTTATTACATCTTTTTTCTCTGCTACCTTAAAAATAAAAATAACAAATTAACATGTAATTGTTTGTAATACACATTACTTTTATATCAATATTTAAATTTTATTCATTATACTCTTATCATGATTTTGATTGAAAAATTTGAAAATCAATTGACGATAATTTTGACTAATTAGGCTTTTTCTTTTCTAACAAATACTCTTTAGAGCTTGTCTTCTCCACTGCTCTCCAGTTAAGGGAGGCAAGCTCTGAGATACTCTATGTATTTAGAAAATACTCTAAAAAAAATATTTGTATCTTTCTAGATTTTTTACAGAAGGGCCTTTAAAAAGGGGGAGGGAATGTTGGGAGTGTAAACCGTTTATTCAGTTTCCAGTTTGATTTTTTTCTTTTTAGCCCAAGGGCCGACTGACTGGCTGGCGACAGTTAAATAGACAAAACTCTTGTTATTGTGGCCATCACTGCCGTTGGCTATGATCAAGTAGGAACGACGGCTTTTAAGCTCAATCTCCAGTTGAATCTATCTGTACACACGCGCACAAAACGATAGTAGTCGGAGCAATTGTATTCAAAGCTATTGTTACGATTGACTGAGTACTGCTGCGTCTACCGTTGAAACTGTGAGTAGTGCTGGAGCCGGTGCAGCCCAGAGACGGTTTTAAACTCATGTATCAACTTTAATTTAAACACACACTCACATGTTTATATTTTTTGTTTTGTTTTTGCCTTTACCACAGATTCCTGTGTATTAACAGCTTCTGATGTTAACGCTCTTTTAAATCTGTTTCTATTGTTTTTTTTTCGCCAACAAACATTACATTTAGACGGCGTCATTATCTGTGTGGTTTTAAATGTGTTTGGATAAAA
This sequence comes from Protocalliphora azurea, assembly GCA_932274085.1. Classification (NCBI taxonomy): domain Eukaryota; kingdom Metazoa; phylum Arthropoda; class Insecta; order Diptera; family Calliphoridae; genus Protocalliphora; species Protocalliphora azurea. The sequence goes on along the minus strand of OW026521.1, from coordinate 128,831,700 downwards.
TAAAAAAATATATATATTCTTACGTTTATTATTTAAGTATATTTAAAAATTAAATGAGTTTAAAATGATCCAATTGGTTCAGGGTATGGTAGGTGACACTTAAATTGTATAATTGCATTTCTATATTATTTTTTTAATAAAATAAATCAGATGACGGAATTTGTCCCCCAGTTGGGGAATTTCACTTTCATTTGGATACAGATTTTCGTAAAAAAGTATTTAATTTTCTTCTTATATTAATTAAAATTTTCTCTTTATAGAAATGTTTAATAAAAATTATTTTTTGTAAAAAAAAATTTATAATTTCTTTTTATAGGAAATTTTCGAATCATTTTCTGTTTTTTATAAAGTTTCGTTTTATATTTTTCGAAACATTTTTTAAAAATTGTCTATAATTTTCCATAAATTTCTTTTTAGAGAAAATTTTCGACAAATTTTATTTTTATAAAAAGTTTTCGATAAATTTCCTTTTTATAGAAAAATTTCAATAAATTTTCTTCTAGAAAATTTTCTATAAATTTTCCTTTTCTAGAAAATTGTCGATAAATTTTCTTTTTATAGAAAATTGTTGATAAATTTTCTTTATAAAAAAAATTATCGATAACTTTTCGTTTTGTAGAAAATTGTCGATAAATTTTCTTTTTATAGAAAATCGTCGATAAAATTTCTTCTTATAGAAAATTGTCGATAAATACTCTTTTTATAGAAAATTTTCAATAAATTTTCTTCTAGAAAATTTTCTATAAATTTTCCTTTTCTAGAAAATTGTCGATAAATTTTCTTTTTATAGAAAATTATCAATAACTTTTCGTTTTGTAGAAAATTGTCGATAAATTTTCTTTTTATAGAAAATCGTCGATAAAATTTCTTCTTATAGAAAATTGTCGATAAATACTCTTTTTATAGAAAATTTTCGATAAATTTTCTTTCTATAGAAAGTTGTCGATATTTTTTTTTAGAAAATTTTCGATAAATTTTCTTTTTGTAAAAAATTGTCGATAAATTTTCTTTATATACAAAATTTCCGATAAATTTTCTTTATATACAAAATTTCCGATAAATTTTCTTTATACAGAAAATTGTCAATAAATTTTCTTTTTATTAAAAAATTTTCGATAAATTTTCTTTTTATAAAAAATTTTCGATAAATTTTCTTTTTATGAAAAACTCGATAAATTTCCTTTTTACAGAAAATTGCCGATAAAGTTCCTTTTTATATAAAGTTGTCCATAAATTTTCTTTTTCCTTACAATTTCTTTAAAAAAAAAAATATTCCTAAATTTTCTTTTTATGGAAATTTTCTTTACATTTTCCTTTTATAAAAAATTTTCCTTAAATTTTCTTTTAAACAAAATTTTCAAAAAAATTTTCTTTTTGTAGAAAATTTTTGCTTTTTTAGAAAATTTTCCATAAATTTTCTTTCTAGAGAAAATTGTCGATAAATTTTCTTTATATAGAAAATTGACTATAAAGTTTCTTTTTATAGAAAATTGTCGATACATTTTCTTTTTATGAATTTTTTTTTCGTTTCTTTTTATAGAAAATTTTCCTTAGATCTTCTTTCTATAGAAAATTTTCAATATATTTTCTATTTTATAGAAAATTTTCAATAAATTTTCTTTCTATAGAAAATTCTTGATAAATTTTCTTTTAGTAAAAAATTGAAGATAATTTTCTTTTTTCGAAAATTGTCCGTAAATTTTCTTTTTGTAGGAAATGTTCCGTACATTTTCTTTTCTTAGAAAATTGTCGATAAATTTTCTTTATATAGAAAATTTTCGATAAACTTTTAAATTTTTAAAGACGTTTTTCCTTACGTCTTCTTTTTAAAACTTTTTCCCTAAATTTTTTTTATAGAATATTTTCGTTACATTTTCTTTTTATAGAAAATTTTCGATAATTTTTCTTTTTATAGAAAATTTTCGATAAATTTTCTTTTTAAAGAATATTTTCAAAATATTTTCTTTTTATAGAAAATTTTTGCCACATTTTCTTTACATTGAAAAATTTCTCTAGATTTTATTTTTATAGAAAATTTGCAATAAATGTCCTTTATCCATTTTAAAATCTTGTCCATATGTTATGTAGCGTTCCTTCTTCAGTCGTTTCAACTTCACTAAACCACCAATTTGATATTTGTGCTTATTTCCCAGAATCGTATTAATAAATATTTTTGCCGAGTTTATGTATGTTTGTATATAAATGTTTACTAGAATACGTTTCTAATGCGGCGCCAAGTGTGCCAAATGATCATATTTAAAAATTGCTTTTTTTATTTCTTGCTAGATTTTTGTGGTTTTTTAATAAAAAAAAAGTTAAGATTATTGGGTATTTGTTGTTACTGCTGTTGAATTTTTACATTTGTCACACATAGAGAATGTATGACAACATTTCAGTGACCGTTTTCTGTTGTTGTGTTATATCTTCTATCTAACTGTCGCATGTTTGTATATACATATGTGCGAGTATAAATTAAACATCTCAATGTACTTTTTTCCAAAGTCGTATCTCAAATCTAATATATTGATGTTTGCGAATATTAAAACGAAATCTAGATAGAAAAAAAAATTGAATAGAAAAATAATAAAATAGAAAAAAATTCATCAACCAGAGTATTTTATAACTCGTTTGACGACCTTGAGTCGTAAAAATCAATTTCAAAAGTTTGAATGTTTGATTTCGATTTGTTGTTTTTGTTATTGTTCTTATCGTTGTTATTTGCTGACGATTTATTTTTTGTCATATTCAACTCTTGGTTGTTACGGCTGACTTGATTGGTTTTTCAATCTGTTAATTCTTAATCTTTGTTCTCTGGTTTAATTCTAAAACAAAAAATTAAAGATTTTAAGATACTCGTATTTACATGTCGTTGTTGTCACCAGCAAAAAGAGATTAAACAAATAGAATAACAAGATTTTAATTTGAAATTAACTTTAATTAAAATTGACAGAAAATTAAGTTAAATTAGAGTTTGTTGGCACTTAATAATTCAAAAATTATTGAGGTAATAAAAAGAAAAGAAATAGAAAGAGCCATATTTTTGTATTATACGCTTCTTTAAAAGTGACCTCAGTGATGCCGATCGCTGCTTCGATTTGTGATTTTTTACCAATTTTACCAGAGATTTCTGGTTTGAGGCCGCTTTGCTTAATGAGCTATGTAGACATTATGTAAATCAATGGATTGATAAATAGCTATATTTTTGTATTTTTATTTTTTTTTTTTTATATTTTACATACTCGAAAATAAAATATAAAATAAATATATACCAAAAATTACTCGATTAAGTTATCTTAATAAGTTTTGAAACACAAAGACATTGTTTTGTTATAAATATATTTCGTTAATAATAAAATTTAAAAAATAAAATTTATTATGTTTCTTAAGCACTTAGAAAATATAATTCTGTATGATATGTGCAAATTTTTGTTTGGATGAAAATCAATTTAGTACCGCTTAATTTGAATTTATGCTTGAAAATGCGTTATTATTGATTAATGCTGTACGTGGGGTGCAAATCTTTAGAAGTTTTAAATTTCAGTATCAGTAGGCTTTGATATATTTTCTTTCAAAATATGTAGAAAATAATATAAAAAGTAAAATTAAGATACACTTTAAGACAAATTAAGAAACAACACTTTTTTTAACTCATTTAAAAATTTTAACTTTGACAATTTCTTTCTTTTAAACTAATTACGATAATACAAAATATATTTCAATATGTTATTTTGAAATATATTGGGAAATATGTTTATTAAGAATCACAAATTTTAAAATTTATCCAAATATATAATGTACTAATGAAAGCATATCTTTTCTTTGTCTCATAAAAGTCACTATAAAAAATATTAAAAAATAATTTTTTTTATATTTTTTTATTTTAAACTCGAAGTGTACAACTAACTGTTACTCAATCCGTATTATAACAGATCATTTTTCTAAAAGCTTAGGTCCTCCACTATAACTTTCCAATGGCTGCCAGTAAAATTAGCCAAAGCAAAATCGCTGAAATCAAATATAGAGAAATTGACCAAAAAAAAATCCTATAAAAATTTGGGTCATATTTCATATGAAAAATAACCCAAAAATTTTTAGGTAATTTTTCGTCATTTTTGGGCTATAATTCGTTTTTGATAACACACTTCTGATATTTTGGGTGATTATTTCCTTTTATTAATGTTTTTAAGTAGTCAGTCATGCTATTCAAAATACTTTGAATAAGTTAAAAATCCCTGCGTCTGCCCGAAGGTCATCTCTCTAGGGATTCTTTTTAATCCAGACCAGAATTCTACTCAGGCCAAAGTTATTTTGATTCTGAGTATAGCTGTTTTTTTCCAAAAATTTCATCACATGCATTAATTTTCATACCAGAAAGAGTCATAATGGACATTGGATTTTTCGAATTTTTTCACTTTTCTGGGCAATTTAATTTTTTTTTTTTTTTTTTTTTGCTAATTTTTCATTTGTGTGATTTTTCTATATTTGCTTTAGGTGATTTTGCTGGCAGCCCTTTCCAGTACATTACTTTTTGATCGGAAAATTTTAATCAAATTTTCAAATTTTACAAATTCTCTGGAAAAGTAAATTTTTGGTGAACTTTATCTTTAAAACTATGAATAGTACAAAGACTCCGATTAGTGTTAGCTAAAGACGCACAGTGGGGTCAAACGCAAATTTTTTGGTAATAAATCTGAATCTCCTAAACTACTGGTCGGATCAAATTGAAATGTATGGAAGAGTTGTAGAGGAGGACCTAAGCTTTCAGAAAAATCATCTTGTAGTCACCCTGTGATAACACGAGATAAGCTAAAGGGTGTCAAAGTTGACTACCTCGAGTATGTAAAAGTTAAAAAAAATCGTAACTTGTACAAATGAAGTCCGATTTTAAAGATTTTTATATTACTGGAAAGTGCTTGGCAAGATAAAGAAAAACTAAGCTTACTCATCTAAGTTATCTCTTACAGTTAAAAAGTTATTTACGCTTGAATTTTGAATTTTTGATTTTTTGGCTTGACTTTCTTTCGTTTTTCGGGAATAAGTCCGGAGAAATATGAGGCAAAAATTTTTTAAAAATATTCTGTAATTTGCTACATATTTCAAAATAATATGCTGAAAGAATTTTTGGATTATCTCAATTCGTCTAGACGTGAAAAATATTCAAAGTCAGCACTCTGAAATTGGCATGAAAAATGGCTATTTTTTTACAAAAATATAGTACAATTCATTCACTTTTTTCTCAAAGTTCCGTTAATAAAAAAATTTTTTCCTTATTAATTTCAAAAGATAAGGCTTCATAAATGGTTAATGAGGAAATTTTGAATTGATTTAAGTTTGCACCCTACATCCAGCATTGGCCGAAAATTGTCAATTTTAGAAAATAGTTTCATTTTTATCGATTAATAAAAAAAATGTCACGCGAGCTTTTTTAAATTTGGTACCCATATTTTTTATAGAAATAGATTTAGAATGATTTAACACTAAACTGCTTCCCGCCCGGCCAAAAACGAATGCTGGAGTGGAGATTTTATGTTAAAAGTCAGTTTTTTTAACGACTATTTTTAAAAGCATATTAAAAGCATATTAGCATAATATTTTTAATATTATTTCTTATGTAGTGTATAAAACACAAATCAAGCTTTCATTCCTAAAAAAATCAATAAAATAGCTCCAATAACCTATTTTTGGTAATTTTTCAAAAATAATTTTTTTTTTCAAAAAATAGCTGAAAATCCAAAAAAATTTAATTTTTTTAATAAAACCACTAATTTTGCAAATACTTTAAAAATGTTAAAAGAATATAAAAATAGACTTATTTACCAATTCAACGATATATCAAATGTTGATATAGGTCATTTAATAATAGTAATATAATGGCCTCAAAACTACCAAGTCACGTCAAAAGTTGCAAAATTCACTATTTTGTTCTGTATTTCCATATGTGTGTATACGTAACACTAAACTGCATTGCTTATTTTTGTTACGAGATAATAATATTTATTAATGAATTTATTTAAAGTGTTCATAATTTTTTTCTACTGAAAAGGTTTTTAAAATTACCTAAGTACATAAATAAGTATATTTTCCTCCGTTTTTTATTACATTTTTTTAAGTTTTTAAATAATTTACCTAGCTACTTAATTAATGTATTATAACAAAAATGATTTTTTTACAATCGCATAGGTACATTTTTTGACGTACCTGTTTAACACTACAGGTCATAAAAATAAACTGAATGAAATTGGGGGTTTTGAGCAAAAATTTTAATTTTTTAATTCATTTTTGCCTGTCACCATTTACCTGATATAAATATTCTTTTTCTATATAAAAGTATCTTTATAAATATGCAGATTTATTAGTGAATTTGCCATTATGGAGATTACATTAAAACACTTTTCTATTTGCAAAGTAATCTGGGATAATCTATCTGATATTATAAATCGTCCAAAAAAAATAAGAAAACTCATTGATACAGTAGTATCTTTTGGTTTAACTCTTACTGCAGAAGACAGTTTAAAGCTCGAAACTTTTTATAAATCATACGAAAAAAGGATGCAAGCTTCAGATTGGTCAATACCAAAGTTCAAGAAGAAAAATGAAGAGTGGTTGGAGGGAGAAATACCAATTTTCATCGGAAAGCAGAAAAAGGGTCGACCAAAAAGAAGTTACGATGAAGTTCAGCTAAGAACAAAGAGGACCAAACAGGAATCTATTCTAAATTCACATACGAATGTCGAAATAAAAGATACATAATTAAAAAAGGAAAAAAGTAACAAATCTAAAACTAAGGTGTGCGTTCAAATATAACATCATATTTTGTATTTATAAGATATGAACGAAATAAGTTATTATTAAAACTACATCAACTATTTGTAGCATTTTTTCTCCAGATTTCTTCTGATATATCATTTTATATAAAAATTAACTGCTAACTAAATTATTTTTAATAATTTTTTCGGTATGATTTCCGAAAAAATTTAAAAGTATTTTTATGAAATTTTTCGCGTTATCTCTCTATAAGAATTCAAAATTAATAATCAAAATTGAACACTTTTGGGACCTTCTTAAATTCGCTTTTAACTTGGATTCCATTCCTTTACAATTCCTAACTAATACTCTGTGGGCCTAAAATAACGTTCCCAAATCTGGGTGATTCTACTGTAACGGCAAAATTCTAAATCTGGCCAGAAAATGTTAAAAGCACTGTTAAATTTCACAAGCCTTTTTATGACACTCTTTGTTGTGATTATTCGAATTTATTCAGGCTAAAGAAGCAAAACAATCACATATTTTGTAGCATTTTAAGTAAACTTGTCATACGACAATCTTATACCTTGGAACATGAGAAAAGTCAACAATAACACACGCTTTCCAGGCTAATACAAAATATTGAAAATATTTTTTATATTTTTATTAATTTATCAATGATCCTAATAATTCTTTGCCTCAGAGTTTTTCTCAGCTTTGTGATTTAAAATTTTTTAGCTAAAGCTTAGACATAGCTTTAACGTGGCTCGTACTTTATTTTTAAGAAATGAACACAACGAACATCTTTGAATTAACTCTTAGGAACTTCTCTACTTTATCAGCTTGGAATTCATTCTTGTGACTTTTTCTTTTTCTGAATCAAGTTTCATCTCATTCTTTAGGTCCTTGTTAAGGTATTTTTATTACCCTAAAATGCAATACTTTTGTCAAAATTTACTCGTTCAACATTTTGTAGTAACTTAAGAAAAAAAAAAAAAAAATTAAAAAAAAATTATTATGTACATTTTGACTGCCATCTGCATGAGGACAAACGACCGGATTTCAAAAATTCGATCTCTTGATAATCTCATATGTCTATGAAAGATATTGTAATCAAGAAAGATATTTAAAATTAACGGCAGTTAGAGTTGTTACAAAAATTTTGTGTTATGTTTTATTCGAACCCGCCTTTTTGAGGAAAAAAAAAAATAAAATTAAAGATAGTCACACGAACATACATTTAGAAAAAGTTCTTAAGCACTACAAAACTGGTTCTAAAAGAATTTTTAAAAACTAGTTTTAATTTCATTTTCATACATCAAAATTTCCAATAGTTAATAAAACATCATTTATTATGCCAAATAGTTTAGAATACAATGCCTCTTTTGTTGTATAAAGACTTTAGAAGGTTTTTTTTTATTATTTTTTTTTATTTTATTTTTTTTTTTACTACCTCACAAACATTATTTTCAATAAATTTCGCATAATTTATGACACTTTTATGGATAAATTTTAATAATACATCTTTTGTGTTCTTTTGAGACAAGCATCTCAATACACATGGAGAAATTAAAGAAAAGTGAGATCAATAGAAAGTGTAAATATTAGAAAATTTCTAAGTGAAAGATTAATTTCAACTACAGTCGGTAAATTTTGATTAACCAATTTTCTGAGCACTTTATTATAACCTTCACATAAAGTGAATTGTATATATAAGTTTGAAAATTTATACGAAAGTCTTTAAATATGATTGATTGTAATAATTATAAATAAATTTTTAGAATATATGTCTGTCTGTCCGTCTGTATGTTGAAATGGATTTTTTGAAGTCCAATAAATATATTTTTCTTTCGACACATATGTGGCATATAGTCTCGAAAATCTTGGTATTGAAATTCAGGGAAACTCGTTTAGAAATGGTGGAGTCATAAATGATTTTCTAAAACAGTCACAAAAGTTTTTCTAATTTTCTTTGCCCAAATTTAATAAATGCTTTTCTATTGGGAAGTTGTGAGATTGAATATTCTAGACTACAAACCATTAAGCGTGAGTTCGTATCCCCGGGACTCCCTATAATTTTCTGTTTTTTTTTTTTGAATATAATTGTTATTAAAAAAAAAAAATATATATATATATATATATATATATATATATATATATATAAGTCACGTTTTGTATTGTTTTCTTTATTTGATTTGAGCTTTTTATATAAGCAATAAAGACTTTAGGCCTTGAGCTCTATCTTTGGCCAAGACTTCGAACATTTTTAAATGTCAGATTAAGGAACTGTCTAATATATTTTAAATTAATTAAAAATGTTTCTTTGAAATTTATTAAATAAAAATTACATTTCTATTCACTAGAATTCGAATCCATATGAACACCTTAAAACTCCTAGTTTTGAATTCCTATTCCCTAGCCTACATGACATTTTGAAATTCTGAATTTAAAAAAGTAGTTCTACTTTAATTTGTGTAAAATAAAAAATAAAAAATAATTATTTTTCAACATTATTGCATTTTAAATATATTCAGCATATTGAGGAGTACATATAATTATTTTTCAACAAAATTTCTATGGGTATGGGTTTAATGGAAGTGTTCTAGATTACAAGTCTTCAAATTATGGTGAATTTTGTTTTAATATGAGCATATTTTTTTTTTTTTTTTTTTTTTTTTTTTTTGGAAAAAAATAAGTTTAACAAGTAAATCTGAGTATGTAAGATGTGTTTTCTTATAATATTGTCACTTATCTATAATTTTGTTTTATAATTTATATATAATTTTGTTCATGTTTGGTAGAATTGTGTCTTAGAGCCCCAAGGTTAAAAATACTTAAAAATTGTGAAAATTTTAAAATAAGATATCTTTTTTCGAAAAAAAAATTGTTGGTGAAAACCGAAAAGGAATTTACGGTTTTGAATATCTTTTCTATATTCAGCTCTTCAGCACAGATGGTCGGAGCAATCACCCCAAGTCATATGTCCAAGGAGTTTTCGGCGACTCTTTATATTACATATTTCCGATAACATGGTTAACACCAGTTTACAAATATTAAGTACATTTTCAGATTAAAACAAAAATTTTTATGAGCTAATTCCAATATGTTTATATATTTATGAAATATAGACTTTGTGAAGGGTATAAGAGATTCAGCCCAGCCAAACATAACATTTTCACATGTTATTTTATTTATTTTAAAATATATTTAATTTTTTCCATCGGTCCCACAATGGGTCATTTCTGTATTATTTATGCTTAAAATTTTTAAGTTGCTAACAAAACATTATCTTGTTACACCACCAAGTTGATCGTATAAATTGTTAAACGAACAAAAACAAAACATTTAAGATATTTACATAATACGTATCAAAATTCAACGGTTTCCAAATAACTATTATACATATGTAAAATGATAGTTCTAAAGAATAAAGAATTATAAAGAATTGAGTACTTCTTCGGTAGAGACTGCCAAGACACCAGATAGAATAAAGAAAAAAACATAACTTCATAACTTCATAACTTTTTTCTTATTTTAGTAAAATGTTTAAAATCTCACACAGATACTAACCGGCATAAAACGCACTTGCACACAAACTTAAAAAAATGTAAACGCAAGGTCGTTAAAGGCCGTTTGCATAAAAGAAGAAAAAAAAAGAACATAAAAACGCATACACCCATAAACACATATTAACTGTTGTTTTTAATACTCTTATCAGTAAAGAGAACTCCAATAACCAGTGTGACCATTTTAGCATTTTTGCAGCTAAATTTAGCATTTTTTACTTCGATTTAGCCGCAAATTTTAATAATATATTTCTAGCAGTTTTTCAAAAGAAGAACAGAATTTAAATATTGAAATTAAGATTTAATGCTACTTACTGTCTGCAAAATATAGACAGCAAAAACTGATCAAATTAAAAAAGGGGAAAGTACTAAGTGCTTAGTTCAAAATATTATTTTAATCCGCTTCGTGAACATAATAAAAACGAAAATTAGAAACCCTATTAAATACAATTAATGTAATCCTTAATATTATATACGGTTTGAAAATATTAAATACATTTTTCCAATGTTTTGAAATTGAGATATATTTACTTGATACCTCATCATTTAGTTTTTAAGAAAATACCAATTGTTATTTTAACATGAACTTGGAGGTATAAAATTAGTAGATCGTGAACAGAACTGACCATGTATGGAAAGTAGAACAGTTGGCAAGATGTCAAGGGCTTTGTGGATCGGTCTATAAATCTATATAATCTAATGCATGAACAATAGAAATTTAATTAAAATGGGTATTATCATGGGACATTGTCCGATATATCTAGGTTAAGTAGATGGGACAACGGCTTTTTTTAGGTTACGCGAGTATATTGAATTAGACGGTGCTTAATGCCACGACATACTAGGTGATCCACAGTACTGCAGAATGGAAATTTTATGGAAATTACCATTTTAGTTGACTAAATCAAAAGTCATTATAAAAAGTATGGACTACAATTAGAAGTTACAGATTTATTTAAAAAAAATCGTTTCTGTCTCACTGTATGAACTACATAACTATTATTATGTGAATTGGATGACTTTTTCTTATTCTTCGTCTTATAGTATTTTCTTTCTTCTTCTTTTTATATAATCTATTCTGCTTTTGTAATTACATAAGGTCAACATTATGAAAAATTAAAAAGAAATAAAAATATACCACTGAAAAAAGTACTTTATTAATTTAGCATTACTTTTTAGCATTTTAAAATAATTTTTAGCATTTTTTAGCTTTATTTTAAACACAATTTAGCTGAATAATTTTTTCGCATCTGGTCACACTGCCAATAACTAATAAATCGTTGGAAAAAGAAACATAAAGTGGTGACCAGAATGAAAATGTTAACATGCGTAGCTGTATAAAATAGCACTAAAATCAATCATTTTAAAAGATACAACAAAAACTCAATTACTACTATGATAATTATACACTTAGCAAAATGTTTATGTTGCTTTATTAAATATAGATATTAACAACAATTTATATAAAAAATTATAGTAAACACTAAAAATGTGAGGATTTTATTAATAATAAAAAAAAGTATTTTTATTAAATAATTACATTTAAATATTTAATATAAAATTTCCTTTTGCATGTTAATATAGTTTGTAAAAAATACAAGAAATGTTTAAAATAAATTAGCTTTTGACATGAAAAAAATTTTTTTAATGGAATTATGAAGTTTAAATATTTAAGATAAATTAATAAAGATAGCGGATTAAAGTGTTTTTTTTTAAGGATTATAAAAGAATATCTACTGCACAAGGTGTTCCGTAATGGAGGAGCAAACAAATTTTTTATAATACCTTGGGATTCCCAAAATATTTTAAAATGATATATTGAGTTCTTTTATTATTATCTTAATCTGGTTACCAGCAGAATGATCCAATGAAAAATTGCTAAAAGCAAATATAGAAAAATCGCTCAAAAAATGTCTATACAAATCTGGGCCATATTTCATACGAGAAACTACCCAAAATTTTGGGGTGATTTTGCTTTAATTTTTGGGCTATAATTTGGTTTTGATAAAGCATTTCTAAAGTTTTAATTTTATATCTTTACTTTTTACAATATGCATGTGAAAGTAAAGTAAACAGTCATCCTACTCAGAAAAACTTTGATTTAGTGCCTGAAATACACCGAAGTTGAAAACCCGACTGAAGGCTGGCCGTCTAGGAGAAACTGTTTTAAGGCCAAAGTTAGAAATATTTTCATTTTGAATATGGCTGATTTTATCATATAATATATAAATTTTATTACCAGAAATTGTCATAAAGTTCAGGACATTGGATATGGGTGATTTTTCGCGAAGACTTGGGTATTTTTTCACCTTTTTTGGGAAAAGTTTAAATTTTTTATTTTCATATAAAATAATAATAATTTGAAAAAGGTTATTAAGAAAAAATCTAAGGGACATTTCAGTCTGCAACTTTTTTGCCATTTTTTTATTTTTATATTAATTTTTGTTAGACAAAACTTAAAAGGTCCCACAAACTCCCTTCATCTAAGAGGTACTATTGTAATAGGTGGTCTTCCAAAATCAGTTTGTTCCAACTTGCTTCTTTTGAATTCGCAAAGTAATTACTGATCATATGTTAACGTATTTCTCGCCAAAAAATTTTAATGTTTGATTGCTTGTTGGAAATATTAGTACAAATTCAATTAAAAATATTGATGACGAATCAATAAAATTATTATCAAATAAAATATCTAATAAAATTCAAAATGGTTGTTAGCGAGAGAAGAATAAAACCTCCATTTTTACAGAAAGAAATTGGTTGATTAGAGAGATAGATTTACCAATGTATGTTAGCACCTTCGCTAAACACTTGTGGCAGGCCCAGTAAGAAAAAGCTAGAAATCTTCAAAAACTACTAATCCCTATCAGGTAATGATGCGTTCAGCACGAAAAGGTTCACCTGCTGCAATTGTTGGTGAACTCATAATTAGTATTATATTGAGTCCTAACTGCGAAAATATATTAAGTGCAAAATTCTAAACATCACGTTTGTGATTGTTTAATATTTTTATATGTGTAGAAAGTTTCACTTACGATTAAAATGTTTAAACTATAAATCTGAAACGGTTCTAAATATATTGAAGAAGTATTGGCAAAAGTGGCAAATGATGTAAATGATTTTGAGTTTTAGATTTTTATCATTAGGTCTCGATATGCTCGTTATACTATGTAAAATTTTATTTCACGGGAAAGATATTATCGAATAATGTATTGTTCCTATTGGTCAATTATCCGAAGAAGCGCAGGAGGCAAGAAATAAGGATTGTAAAAACTTTTGCGAACATTTTACAAAAAAAAAAAAAAAAAACATCTAGAGGGAATTCCAAAAATTATTTGATTCATACACTATTAAGCATACGATAACCATCAAATACTAAGAGGTCTAATGTAACAACAGCAGTTTTGTTTCAGGTGAATAATTTTTATTAATTAATATTTGTGTAGAAGTCATATTACATTTCATTTTGCATTTAAAAGTACATACATACATACATACATAAATACATACATATATACATACATACATACATACATAAATACATACATACATTAATACATATATACATACACATTAGAGTGTCCCGTGGAAACTCTTTTTTATTAATGAGTTGAATATGTAAAAAATATTTTAAAAAATTTTAAAAGTCATCTTCAGTTTTCTACCAGCGATTGAAAATCTCAAGTCTGATGCATTTTGGTCAGAAAAATTTTCCAGTTTTATGGCGAAATAGTCTCAAAAAATTCATAATTTTAAGCTTTATTCCACTATAGGATTTTTCAGTGCATTTTTGTGAAAAAAAAATTTGAAAATTATTTATTTTCATACTTATTTTTCATACATATTTTTCATACATATTTATTTTTTAATATCCTACATACATCATAAAGGATCAAAACTATCACATATTTATCCATTTTGCAGTAAAAAATATAGAAATTTTTTCACAAGATACTAACGAAAATCACGGTTTATGGACCAACATTTTTGCACATTTTTTTTTTTTTTTTTTTTGATATTTTTTTCATAACTGGCTCAAAATTACGAATTTTTGATACCCATTTCATGGCGAAACTTAAAACTTTTTTTTGGTAGGAAACTGAATATAATTTTTAAAAATTTTTTAAATATTTTTTACACATTTAGTACAGTACGAAAAGGGTTAATGCAAATTTCAACAATATGTATGAGTAACTTTCTTAATTACTCTTAATCATGTAGAAACTCACACTGTGCAATTCCACTGATGCTCTAAATTGCGATGTAAAATGTTCGAATTAAAGAGTATTTAAAAACATTCTGAGAAAATTTTACTAAAATCTTCATTTCACAAGAATGAAAAATAATTAAAAAATAGTTTTTGCTTACTACGCATTAGTTGACATATGTCTATTGTAATTTTTTTGGCAAAAGTTTATCAAAAGCTATAAAATGGTCCAGCTCACGCGAGCGAAATCATTGAACCGAAATGTTTTGGGCATTAGTATATAAGGTAACAATCTTTAATTTAGTGGGGTACATTTGCAACATTTATAGTCTTTATACAAATCGATGTACTTTAATATATATTTTCTTAAATTATAAATACTAATAAATTAAATATTTTGTATCCAAACTCCTTTCATTTCTTGTGCATGTAAAGGAACAAAATATGAAAAAAGATCTATTTCTCTATCCACTGTCACACATAATTTCTATGAAGCTAGGCGGCCTCTAATCATATAAAATTTCACTATATTTTTTTTAATAAACTAAAAGTGATGCCAGGAGCAGAGAAAAAAAAGAGGATAAATTATACTTTAAAAAAGTCAAAAAAGACTTTAAAAAAGTCAAAAAAGACTAAATAATTGTCTCATAAAATAAGGCCACAAAAAAGTTAAAATTTGTTCTTTAATTTAAAAACTTATTTTTTCTCGTTCTCATTACTTTTTTATACTTTTTAAAGATATTATAATAAATTTATAAAAAAAAAAACATAGAACAGCTGTCAGTAAAATCACCCAAAAAAATTGCCCAAAAAAATTCCCATATAAATTTGGATTATATTTCAAATCAGAGAAACAAAAAAAAAAAAAAATAGGAACATAAAAATTACCTAATGTTTTGAAGTGATTTTTCGGCATTTTTAAACTATAATTCCTTTCTGATTAGGCATTTTTAAGTTTTTTTTTAAATTTAAGCAAATAAATACACAAAAATAGTTAAATGAACGATTTTGTAATACTAAAATTAGTAGTAGATAATAAGAAATTACTTTCGTCATTGTTAAAATAGTAACATTTTAGACTTTTAAAGGCTAGAATTTTGAGGCTAAAAGCATAATAAAAAGACTAGATTTATACTTAAAAAGGCTAAACTGGAAACATTGTAAGTTAACATTAATAGATATTGAACAGAGTTTTCTGATAGTTGAATAAACTAAAATTTTGGCTGATTACAACTAACTGTCCATTTCTGAGCAGTGATGACATAATTTTTAAAAAATATTTACTCATTTGGAAAATTAATAAAATTAACAACCATTGACCAATTGAAATTTGAAGCCATTTTTTAAGGAAGATCAACATATTATATAGAATTTGACTTTGGGAACCTCTGCATTTATAGTAATAGATACTTATGTATGTTCTTGCTGTTAATATGTTTGTATCTTTATTATTTTTCCTCTTTTTTGGTTTAATAATACTAAGCAACTGTCGTTTTTAATTTATTATTTTAACGTTGTTATGAATTTCAACGCTTAATTATGGTTTATAAGTTAGAAACCAAAAAAAAAAAAAAAAAAAATATATATATATATATATATATATATATATATATAATTCACCTGAACAGCCAACCACAGCCGCCAACCAAACTGCATTTGGTTTGTTTGAGTTTTTTTGTGTATTTGGATCAACAGTCAGGTGCAAAAATACTTTTTTTATATATTTTAAATCTCAAGTTTAAATCAACTTCAATTTTGCTACAAAGTGTTTGAAATGCAGTTGTATTTCAAATCAATGTCTTTTGGCATAAATCATATATTTTTGTTTTTGCTACAATTTTGACTTGTTGCCGTAATCGATCAACTTTGAGTTGAGTTACTTATTTATGATTTATTTTTTTTTATACATACACATATTTTTTCTTATTGTTACAAACAATTTATTAAAGTAACACACAATTATTTGTAGCAAAAATAGTTTGATCATTAATAAAATAAGTAGATTTGTAAGGAATTTTTAAAGTACCCTACTTGGATTTGAAAAAAAATAATAATAAAAATAAAAGATAATAATATAATATTAAAAATTTTATGACGACAATGTTTTAATAATCATCCATATCCCCAACAAAAATTACTTATTTATATTAAGAATGATTTTTCGTTTGCAACACATTCAAATATTGGTATCAGTGTAAATGTTCTGGACTCTTGTGAAATTCTAAGAGCTGCAATGTAGTACGCGATCGCGCGTGCCTAAAAGGACTGGAGAGTGATATTTTTGGTATATTAAATCAACATTGGAAATAAGCAAAATCAGTGAAATACTTGTCCATCCCACAGCAATTAAATAAATTAAGAGAATAAAAAGATTAAAATCAAATTGATTTTAACGAACAGTTCGGCAAAACATGACGATATTGACAATAATCTTAAATATTTTTCGATAATTATTTAATCTTTTCAATTATGGTTAGTAAAATAGCGATTTGTATTCATTTCCAGCCTGGTTAACAGTGTTGCCAGTTTAGCCCTTTTAAGGCTAAAATGTTAATATTTCAACAAAAAAAAAAAAAAAAAATATTATTTTCTATTACTAATTTTATTTTAACGGAATCATCTATTTAAATATTTTTGTGTATTTATTTGCTTAAAAAATCAAGATTATTTATATTTTTTAAAAAAAAGTGCTCTAACTAAAATGATTACAGTGCTGCCAGGAGGTGAGAAAAAGAATGCTAAAATGAACTTTATAAAAGATAAAAAAGGCTAAATGCTCCAAAAAATAAGGCCAGAAAAAAGTTATTATTATTTTTTTTTTTTTAAATGAAAAAATAACTTTTTCTCCTTCTCAGTAGTTTTTCATATTTTTTTTTTTTTTAAAGATATTGTTATAAATTTATTAATAAATCATAAAACGTCTGCCAGCAAAATAACCCAATAAAAATCACCCAAAAAAATTCAATACATATTTGGTTTATATTTCATATGAAAAATTATTCAATATTTTGAATGGTTCCTTCGTCCTTTTTGGACTAAATTTCCAGCATTTCTACATTTGTGTGTAATTTTTCACATTTATAAGATTTTTTTTTAATTATATTCGTAAATAGTTTCTAAAGTTAATGAAGTATATCATAAAATAATTATAATAATCGATACAGTAAGTCCATAAAATTAGTTAAGTGATTTTTGGTTTGGAGAATGAAACGCAGCAGGCGAAATTTTTTATCAAGTGTAAATATTCTAAACTTTTTGTATAAATAAATATACAAAAATGCTTAAATGTATGATTCTGTAAAGATAAAATGAGTATTAACAAATAAGAAATTATTTTCCTTCTTGCTGAAATACAACTTAGCCATTTTATGATAATTTTAAGAATCCAAAAAGGCTAGAAGCTAAAACGAAAATTTTGAGGCTAAAAGCAAAATAAAAAGACTAGATTTAGCCTAAATAAGGCTAAAGAGGCAACACTGGTTGATTATTATAATTAGTTTTTAATATACTTCATCAACCGTAGAAACGATTTATGAAAATAATTTTAAAAAATCCTTTTAATGCGAAAAATCACCCAAAAATTTGGAAATGTCTAGTCAAAAAGGAATCATAGTTCAAAAATGACGAAAAATTACTTCAAAATATTGGCTAATTTTTCATATGAAATATAACCCAAATTTGTATGGAAAGTTTTTGGACAATTTTTCATTGAGTTATTTTGATGGTTTTTATTTATAAATTTATTATAATTTCTTTAGAAAAATATCAAAAACTAATGAGAACGATTAAAATAAGTTTCTAAATTAAAAAAAAAACAAATAATAATTTTTTTCTGGGCTTATTTGTTTGACCTTTTTTAAAGTTCAATTTTACCTCTTTTTTCTAATCTCTTGGCAACACTGCCGGCTAGTGTAAACGCCGCACAGTGCTTTAACCCACAGACAAAAATCAAAATAAAAACATTTTTCAAATTGTATTAAAATATACGTTTTTAGAAAGGTAACAATATTCCTTACATAATTTTAACAGAATTTTTTAGAAATAATTACTTTTGTGGCTACGAGAGGGCGCCAAAGTCAGAGAACTTAAAGCAAATATTAATGAATAAACAAAGATGTCAAATTACAAATTTTTTGCTCAAATTTAAACACATTTTTTATTTAAAACCTAAAATTAATTAAATTTTATGAAATATTTAAAAAAATTATAACATTTTTCTTACCGCTTATGTAATTATTTATAGTTATTTAACAATTCAAAAATAATTGGTGCCTAGTTTTTACCACAACTTAAAAAAAAAATTAATGCAAAAAGTGTCTGATTTCCTAGTTTAATTTCAATTTAAAAGAGTTTTTAATGTTAAGGTTATTATTTATTTTGTTAAATTGAAATAAAAACTTAATGAAAATTATTTTTAAATTTAAAAAACAATTAAGAAAGGGAAAAATATAGTTTTTGGATATTTTAATATATAAAAGAATAACTACTTCCTACTTTTTGCCACAACTACAAAAAATAATAATTTAAAAATTTTCTAAATTTATTTTTCTTACACAAAAGTCTAAGAGTTATATATGTTAAAATATTTCGTGATATTAAAAAGATATTACTATAATATTTAAACTAATAAAAATAACATATTTTTATCAAATTTAGGCAAATTGAAATAATATCAGAAGATGACAGGGTTTAAATCAAATATTGTCTAACTAATAAAAAATATATTTCCAATGACTTTCGCAAAATTTTGATACAGTTTTGACCATAATTTTAGAAGGAAATGCGTTTTACCCATATTAAGATATATGGGAGGTAGGCGTGTTCTTGACCCGATTTTTTTCAAAATTTTTGTATCCAAAATAATATGGTTAGCGAATTTAAATTTTCTATGACATCTCATTTTATTTTTAAAAAGTTGAGACCAGTATTTTTGTCAAAAATTATTTTTCCAATTTCGGAATATATGTATGTATTTGTATCCTTTTCCGATACAATTAAAAATTGACAGACACATAAATAATCTATATTTAACTGCAATTACAAATTTTGGTAAAATTTTGACAAGCATTTTAGCAGTAAATCGATTTTTTAAATTCAGGATATTTGCGAGATAGGTGTGTCCTTGCTCCAATTAAAAAATAAATTATCAGGCTCATAAACAATTTATTTTTAAAGGCGACTGCGACAACTACTATTTTTGTCTCATCGTTGTATGGTGGTGAAGCACCGTGTGCACTTTTCAGGGGGGAGAAGTAAATAATCACAAAAATAAATATAATCTTGCATTATTAGGCTTTAATGACTAATATTGGACTATGTAATGAACTATGATTAAAGCTACCCTAAGAGTACTAAGGTCCTGAATTTAGGCAATTTAAAAAAGTGCGGTTTAAGCCAATCCAAAATTATATAAAGACATTCCATTATAAATAACGTATAAGGTTGTAAAGGTCTACGATAAAAGCTAATCTTAGATTGCATGTGGACCTTCAGTTTGCTAATCTAGGATTATATCAAGAATTTTGCTTAAAGTTAATGTGGAATTATATAAAGACCCTTGAGGGCTACATAGAAATTTGAGCTTAAAGCTAATCTATGATTATATCAAGGCATTTTGTTAAAGCGTATCTGTCATTATATTGAGTCTTTTGATTAAAGCTAATGATTAATCAGCTATAATTACCTAATGATTTGGAATTATATCAAATTATATCTGTCATAGCTTATCTATGACTATGTAATAATCTATGATTAAGGCCATTAGAGAATTATATTTTGATATTATTCAAAGGCATTTGATTAGAGCTAATCTAGAACTATTATATATAAAGACTCATGATTAAAGCGAAATGTTAACCTTATTAACAATTTCAATTAGAGAAAGAAAGCTAATTTTGGATTATATAAATCTATAATTAAAACTATTTTAGGATTATATAAACACCAATTAAATCAATTAAAGTTAAGCTAGGACTATATGAAGTCTAAAGATAAAATCTAATCTGTGGTGATATAAATTCCTACCAAAAAAGATATATCAAAGATTTGTAAAGATTAAATGTTAAAGATAATCTTGTGTTAAATCATATTCTTCGATTAAAGATAATATAATAGACTATGTATATTCAGGCCTTAATTATATATACACATCAAATTTATTTCCAAAAAATTTCTATTCTGTCCCACTGTGGAATACAAACAATTCCTGTTCTTAGCACTTTTTTCTAGAACATTTTTGTTATTTTTAGCACTTTCTAGCATTTGTCTTCGTAAATTCTAGCACTTTTTCCCACTTTTGGCAGCACTGGCCGTCAGTTGCAGTTGAAGCAAAAGTAATGTATGTATTTGGGCCTTAATTACTTTCTTCCAATAACAACATAATGTTAAAATCATTTCTTTTTCAGCTCCATTTCAGTTCTTCTTTTGAAGTGGTGAGAATGTTATTTCTTTAAAAGTATTTTTCTCTATGTTTGCTGGAAATGTTTTAAAGTAGAAATTTGGCTTTGTAACCTTTTAAGAACTATATTTTCTTAGCGATTTTAATTTTTGATATTTTGTATCTTACACTATTTGGTCTCCTAAGACCCTCCTTTTTTTTATACAAAATTACATTTTATCACTTTCATGATCTGCGATCTTAAATCAGTTGCGATCAATGTGATCATGGCAATTGTAGGTATTGCATTGAAATTTTTTCCTCAGTGTATATTAGACGAGAACTCCTCGTCAAAAGGGTTAAAATACTTGAACGGAATTTCATCCTGGTCTAGTTATTCATATAAAGCTAAGTTCACATTAGGCAAATATTTAACACGAAATATTTGGTCGTATTTTCCTGCAATCTTTGGAACTAAATACAAAGAGTTGAGTTTTTTGTTCACATTACGCGCATTTATTTAACGTTTGATGAAACAGTTATAAAATTTATGATAGGGGAAAAATATTTTAAGCCTGTTCAGATTAGATGCAACTTTTCAACTCCAGCATTCCGCCGCATCAGCTATTGTTTTCTTGTTTGATCTTACATTTATTTTGCCAAAATAATGGCAAATATTGTATATCTTATTTTCACATAACAACTTTGTTCCTGTACTCTAAATTGGGTGCATGCGGTATCCCAATGTTACCGAAAAGCGTTCCCGTACTCGAAAATTCGGCAAATGAGTTATTTTGAGACAATAATCTTCTTCTTACACAAAACAGCCCAGAAGATTTCTTCGGTTAGATTATGTAAATTGTCAAATAATTAAAAAATAAAAATATACAATAAAAAAAAACTTGAACGAAAATGAATAATTATTTGTTTTTGTTACTAACAGGAAAGTTTAATTAAAGAAATTAAAAGCATTCAAATATGCTGAAAAATAAAATTACATTCACATACGAATTTTCAAAACAGTTTGATGTTTTATTTCTGGGTAAACATTTTGGATTTTTGTGTTGTCATACTTTTGTGCGTTGTTGAGAAAAATGAGCTTTTCTCATTTTACCGCACTTTACCAAAAAAAGTACGGAAACACACCTAATAACACTTACCAGATTTTTAACACAAGGCAAATATTTTTGCTTGACCAAAATCAGCTGTTTTCTTGTTTGGTTCGTAAAAATATTTGGTATTTATATATTAAGCAAATCAAATCTTTGCAAAAATGTTCAAATATTAGCCTAATGTGAACTTAGCTTAAGAAACATTGTTTACAGAAACATATTAACCTATATATGTTTTAAAAACCCAAAACGATTTATATATCTATGTATATTAAAACATGAACTCCACAAGACTGCCCGTGTTCCATTCGACAAAATAAGTAAATATTACAAAATTCAGATCCATATAGAAATTGATTTTTTATTTATATATAAAATCAGTAATTGTAAAAATATGTATATAAACTTTCACAATTATTTTAGTGTAAAAAAGAAAACGGTAATTTAGTATCACATTCTTAAATTCATATAACATTATATGGAAAAAAGTCACAAAATATAGCAACTCCTAAATATTCCCCGATTAGTCCAATTTTTGGTATACACATTTGTTTTTATAAATATAACAGGGTCGGCCTTGTGGAGCCCTAAAAAAATAACGTTTGCAAATCCCATATATTTTTGAACTAGTCTAATGTATATATATTAAAATTCTATCTAAATAAAATTTTGCCTTAAACCTTTTCAAAATAGCATGCTTTAAAAGTTACATACAATTTAAAATATCCAGATTTATTTCTTCCAACTACATAATTTATTTTTTCTGACTTTTTCATATAAAATCTATTAATTATGAGTTTAGAAGTTGGAAATTCCAAAAACAAAAGTACAAAAAAAGAAATAAATATTTTACATTTTTATTTAAAAAAAAGCATAAATATGCATAATTTAACATACAATTATTACGATTGAAAACAGCTTTAAGATATAAAATTAAAAAAATAAAAACAAAAAAAAAATTTGTTCAAAAATTTGCTAACGTTAGTTGAATAAGGTTTTTTGTTCTAAATTTTATTATTATTATTTTTTTTTTTTTTTTGTTAAATTGTCGTTGTAATGTAGATCACCTTGTATGATTTAGTATTAAAATATGGTGAACCAAAAAAAGTCAACATGTGATCAAACTAAACCGAAAAACTATATGTATAAATTGTTAATTGTTATAATTTTCATAAATCAACAGTAATAAATTATAAATATTTTGGAGTAATAAATAAAAGCTCTTGAAATATCGGAAATTTTTATTTCAAACAAATAATTTAAAGAAACCTTCTAGATCTTCTTTAACATTACAGCAAAAACTTTTTGGTTTTCGGTAATGGCAATTACTTATTAAAATAGTTTCTTGGTAATGAGACGTCATTATAATTTACCTACTCTGTATTACATAAATAAGTATGTTGGCTAGAGCGCTGGATTAACAATCAGAATTTTAGTGGTTGAACCTCATTCTGATGTTGTTAGTTTTTTATAACAAAATGTCTAACAATATATAATTATACTAAAAAAGTTTTTCTCACTTAGTAAATTAAGTGCGAGATAGTGTACTGAATAAGACGTTAGTCGTTAAAAACAAATTAATTTGTTCCCAAGTTCAAATCTCACTGACGACAAAATTTGTTTGTTGTTTTTTTTTTTTTAAATAACTACATGAATTTGTAGACAACTCTAATAAAAATAATTAATTATTCAGGCAAAATATAAGTAGTTTATTTTTGTTGCCAATTATACCTGCTAGCTTACCAGGAAAGCAACATTTTTGCTGGGATTTAACACAATTTCGTTCCCATAGCTTTTATAATCCTCAATATTTATCAATAAAGTTTATGTTAAAAATTACATTTTAAATTATATTATTAAATATTTGCAAATAATTACACGCTGCTACAATGATAGTGTAGTGTGTAGGTATGTATGAGTAAGTATGTCACTTTTAGAATTTTCGATATACCCCCAAAATCGGGAGTTATATATATATATATATATATATATATACGATTTTCCTACTTTGCGACTTTAAAATTTTTTATCTTGTATATCTTAAACGGCATTAGAAAGAAAATAGTTTATTTTATCCATTTATGTTCTTAGCCAAACTGTGTAAGATATTAAAGACATAAATTAAATCTTTTATTTTTTATTCGTATTTTTTGGATTTTATTTTATTTTATTTTTTTTTACTTTAATAGAAAATATATAAATATTAATATATTTTCCAAATACTATAATTTATTAGTTTGCTTCATAAATATGGCAACAACAAAATACATGTAAAATAATAGATTTTTATGAGTTTTACAACTTCGAAAAAAAAGCATATGTTCTACAATTCTAATCCAATTTTATTAAATGATAGCTAATTTTGCTCCTAATAAATTATAGTATTAGGAAAAAATATTAAAAAAATGCCATATATCAAATGATGGCTCATTTTACTCCTAACAAAACACAGTATTAGGAAAAAAATTAGAAAAATTATGTGTGGGTCAAAAATGTCTGAGAAGTTCAAAAAATAAAAGTAAAAAATTAAAATAAAAAAGTTTTGCTATGAATAAAAATGTGTAATTAGTTTTTAATAAGGATAAAATCATTTCTTTTGAATGCCGTTTAAAAAACTTAAAGTAGATAACAGTTTTTAAAGTCGCGAAGTCCGAAAAATCGGATTTTTAGAAATAACTCCCGATTGTATATTGTATATTGAAAATTCTAAAAATGGTGAAATAATCTTCTCACCCATAGCTACAAACTGCACTATGTTACATTACAAGTGTATTAAGTTTTTGTTTTGTAGCACCGTGTTATTTAGGTGATATATTTCTTTTTTCTTACATTACGAAAAGCGTTTGTAATTTGCATAAATCTTATTAAATCAGGCTTAAAATTATTCTGCTCATAAAACTTGTTACTCATATGGAAATGGTTTTTAAGTTTGTAAGCAGTCGTATGCATTAAGTCACCTTAGATGAGATTTTAACAAACTTGAATATAATTTTTATCAACTGTCGACTATAATGGATTTTCCTAGTTAGGAAAAACTAAAGTGGAAAAACATAAACCAAAGCAAATAAATAAAAACTATAGTGTTAAATGGACTGCGTTGGAGCCAGCTGCTGTAAATGCTGCTATTTAAATTTTGATGATCACAGTGGAAAGCAAACAATATTACAAAACAATGAAATGATTTGGAATTAACCTAGGGCAAGAAATGCCCGTAGTAACGTAGCAATTTATGACGTAATTTCATAGTCAAATTAGAATACATGCGACTGAAACGTAAGACCATTTTTACGACATAAGAAAAAATCAATAACTAAAATAATTTTGGGATTGGAATTAGCCATATATCTTATGAATTTACAACATAAGGATATTAAAGCACTTTAAAATTGCTTAATTTATCTAAAATCTATTCATAAACGTAGTTTATTTCATTTAAAATTAACATTTGTCCTTATATTTGCTAAAAACACTTTTGCTTTTTACTGTATTATTTGTAAAAGATTATTACCCACCATAAAGTGTTGTAGTTAAACATTTTTTAAATCTCTTTTTCTTTTTTTATTTTCAAGCCAAAATATTATTGCAAAATATTTTTATAACGTAGTTTTCTTGTGAATTTATGTATTTTTTATTTATTAACTTTTCGCTTCAGCAGTTTTAAGTAAACCAAAGAAATAAATTTGTTAAAAAAATTATTTAAATATATTGTACATTTATACATTTACATTTTTCATATTCTTTATACTTTGAGGCTGCTGATTAGCGTGTTGATGCTTAAATGTATTCAAGTTTATATGAAATTAAAAGCCTCTGGGGCTTTAAGAATTAGTTTAGACAGATAAAAGGATTAAGTTAGTATTGTAGAAAAAATGAAAATAAAATTGGTTTGTAGGAAAAATTAGTATTAAACAATATAAATAATATATATATATATATATATATATATATATATTTATATATATATTTAAGTAGGTGTTTAAACCCTAATTTAGTGTTTATCAAAAGTTAAGAATTAGTGTTTTTAACCCTTCATATTTATGGGGAATATGTCCGTGGGTTTAAGGAATTTTTTATTTGGTCTCTAGCATTATGTAGAATTATGTTCCCTTACTCCTCTACTAGCATCTATGTCCTATTTTCACTATACCAACGGTCTTAAAATGTTGGCCCGCGACTCATAAGGGGTCCGTAAAAAAATTTTAGTGTGGTCGCGAAGATCATTTACTTAACCATAGAAGTTGAAGAATTTTTTATTTTAAAGGGAATAATACAATTTCACTTCTTTTTATGTTCTTATAAAATATCTTGAAATTTAGTAAAAATATCAAGGAAATTGCATAGTGGTCGAAAGTGAACAAAATTTATTATTTTGATCTCAAATTGAGTATGAAAAAAAATTAAACTTTTTTTCAAATTTCAAAGGTTTGAGAACAGCGCTTAAAATTTTTCAACTGCTACCGAGTTGTTTTGAATGCCTAAAACTACAGCTACTGAAAATAGTGAGTAGATGTAGCACATTAATATATATATATATATATATATATATATATATATATATATATATATATAAAACTTGAAATGGAGCAGAAGCACAACGAAAAAACAGTTTTGATAACGTTAACATTTTTATGAAATGTGTGGAAATATTTTCGTATTATTTCATTATATTATATGTTAATTGGACTATTAAATTTTTTAAACTTTATTTTATAATATGAAGGACTATTTTATTTTTAAATACGTTACGTTAAATTCTTTTTTATTTTTATTTATTTTTATTTTTAAATTAAAAAGGATCTCGAGACTGATATGTCATAAAGATAATAAGTGTCACCATATAGCTTAATATTTTAATATTTTTTTTTCTTACTATATTTAAATATTTTATAAATCAGACAAGAAATTTTATAAATTAAAAACCAAAAACATCCTTTTTTTATTTCGTTTTCCACCAAAGTAGTCATTGAACTTTATGTAAAATGCAAAAAAGAAAGTTTTCTAATTATTATGAGAAGACCACTTCCTCTTAAATATGGGCATTTTCACCATTTCCAGAGTAGAATTTGGTGCAATTTTGCTCTTTTTTTTAGAAGCATAATTACTTCTAAAAAACCAATAAATTAAAAAAATAAGAAAATTACGATTTCTTGAACTTCAATGTATTTTATTTACTTTTGCCAAAGTAAAAATAATATTTTTACAAAAAAAATATAAATATATAAACATTACTTTTTGAACTTTACATTTTGTAAGTAAAGAACAGGATCCCGGATTTATTTAAACTATAATTTTGTTTTATGAAATGTTGACGACCCAGATGGCAACTTTAATATATTTGTATTGTATTGTAAGTGGATATCGTTGCCATATTGTTGATTGTTTTATAATCATGTAAACATTTTAATTAAAAATGTTTAATGCATAAAACTTCATATGTAAATTTTAAAAGAACAAAAAGTACTGTTTATTCTGTTAGAATAATCAGAATATTGAAAAAATGTAGTTTTTTAGCAATGTGTAATGATGACATATTGAAGCATATAAAAAAATCTGGCAACATATTTATTAACCATTTTGAAAAGCTCTATAAATAATGAAATAGAAAAAGCGAATAATTCTTTAGTTTTAAGATATATTTCAAAATTAATTTTATGAAATTTCATTTAAAATTTTAAACATATGATATTGATAAATATTAATTAAATTTAAAATAAAATATTTTAATATGTAAAGAAATAGTAAGTGGTTGAAAAACTATATTTAATAAATAAATATTATTTATCATTACTATGAATTTTATAATTTGAATTAGTATTTGCAAAATTGTAGTTTTTGACTACAAATAAAAATAATGCTGCAAAAAAAGTGAAAGTAGCAGTAGTAGTTTAAGACAACGAACGACTACAAGTTTTAAATATTTTGTATGCTACAAATTTAATTATTTTTTGCTGCTACAACTACTTGGAGTCTAGTTTTTAAAACACTGTTTGAGAATAAATAAAAACTTCGTTAACAAGAAGAAAAATTTATTTACAAGTTAAGAAATGAACTCATTATGAAAATAGTTTAAACCGAATTCTTAAATATATTTCAAATGTGGCTCTCAAGCTTAAAAATATAGGTTTATAGCTTTGTTCCAGTATTAGTTTAATAATACTTTTTTTATAATTCTGTTCTCTAAATGATCCATGGAAATGACATATATCAGGTTATTTTTTTCCGCCCTATCTTCATGTTCAAAATTCATTTTTATATATGTATACTAGTTTAAGCCGGAGAGCTTTGCTACCACTATTAATGTGATAACTAATATTTACTTTTTAAGGGAGCGACAAAATTATTATATGAGTGTGATAATAATGATTTAATATGCTGCCACTCTCCTTAGGCCTATTCTTTAGATATGCAAAGTTTAAGATTTACTTTATATGATGGTTACTACTCCCCAGGGACCTACCCGCCACTTTTTAAGTTCAGTAGTGTATCTTAATAAGAATAATATTCCCACAAAATCTTAAGACTTTGTAATGTTTCTTTACCTTTCCCCTAGATCTTCCCGCCTTATTTTTATCTCAATTGTGGAACTTAGTTACAGAATTATTCCCACAAAATTTCAAGACGTTTAATACAATAGTTCTTTAGAACTTTTTTTATCGATTATTATTTTCTTTATATGAAGGTACACTTTTCCCTGCTCCGATCGAAAAGTAAAGTAGTCTATTTTACTTTCGGGGCCTTCAGGACGATGCTGTGAAAATTCAGAAAAATCAGAACATTGAAAAAAATAATGCAGTTTTTAACAACGTGTAATGACATATTGAAACACGTAAAAAATCAGGCAACTTTCGTGGCCTTCAGGACGATGCTGCGAAAATTTTAAGAAACTTGATCCAACGGTTTTACAGTCTATAAGGTACAAACAAACACAATATATTTTTATATGCTTCGCCACCCCTTTTGATGCGATAACTAATATGTACTTTACTTGGGGCCACTAGTCCACCTGAACCTATCCGTCCTATTCAAAAATTGATATGAAAATGATTTCTACAAATGTTTAAGACTTCCACTGTAATACTCCTTTAGATATGCAAATATATATATATATATATATATATATATATTCTACGTAAGGGGGCATATATGAACATATTCATCCTATTTTAATTTCATATATGCAATATTATATGTTTGAATGCTCTCACTATAAAAGTTCTTTAGATATTATATAATGAATATTTGCTTTATATGGGGCTTTTATCTTAAATTATGGATATGTAATAGTAAAATTTAAATGTAAAATTTACGTGGTGTGTTTGATATCATTTCCCCTGGTTCTATCGTTCCCATTTTCATTCTAAGTTTGGAGGTTTATGAGAAAAGATTTTCGCATAATTTTAATACTTTTGATAAAATAGTATTTAAGTTATCCAATAATAGGTTTTTTCATTGTATGGGGGATACTATTCTCCCAGATCCTATTCTTTCCATTTCCATCTTAATTATAAAGGATGATATTTCATAAAAATTGCAAGACTTTTGCGATAACAAATATTTTCTTTGTATGGGAAGTACCACTAGTCCTGGTCCTATTGAAAAATATATTAGTCTGTTTTAATTCTAGGATTCACAGGTTGATACTGTGAAAATCGGTTTAGCCGCTTATAATGTACAAACAAACATAATTCATTTTTAAATATGTATGTATTATATATAGATATAAAGTTTGGGAAATTAGGAATTCTAGTTCGTTCAGTCGTTCTACGTTTTCTTGCTTGGATCGGTTATTTCTTAACAAAAACAAATCAACAGAACACGTAAAATCAAGTTTAAAAAAGTTTACGCATCCGAACACACCCTTATCAATTTATGTTTTTTTTTACTCTTGAAAAATTTCATCTTAAATTTAAAAATTTTCTCTGTAGCAAGTATATAGATAAGGCTTCCTACCAAAAAATATAAAAAAAATAATTAAAGATGGACTTTTTTAGATACGCGTCACTAAAAAAAAATATGTTGATAAAAATATTTTCAAAATTTTGATATGGTATCTAAATACAAACTTTGACAAATCCACTGCAAAAAAAATTATTTTGATATCTTTTATATAATAAAAGTTACGACTATTGAAATAAATACGTTATTCACCTTCAAAGCTATAGAGTTGCCATATTTCTCAAAATAAAAATGAGAAAAATTCATTTTTCTCATTTCTGTATCCTCCGCTACATATGCACCAAATTTTATCTAAATCGGCAACTAAGGGTCAAAATTTTTTTAAAATTAAAATGGAATTACTATCTTTAGAGTTTTATAATTTTGTTTGAAGATTTAAATAAATTTTTTATTAATTTTTTGGTTTTTTAATATTCAAAATATTTTTATTTTTCAGAATGGATTCGTTAAGTGCCAGCAAGAAAGTTGTCCACCCATTGATGATTGCTATTTATTGGAAAAGAAAACCTCCGATACATGCTGCAATAAATGCAAAGGTGACATATTAGAAGTTATAATATACATATAAGAATTCACGATAGAAATTAATCTTTAAACTGGACTTTTCTTAACCTTAAAAAGTTACACATTGTCAAATAGACGACGCATTTTATAATGTTATCGTTTTTACTAACGAAGTAGTATTTTGAAAAGTTATCAAACATATTTACTTTTTATAAAAATGCTGTCTTCAATTCAAAGAACTGTAAACTTTTCATTATAAAAATAATTGTGACTTTTCAGGATTAAAAAATATATTTATTAATTACAGAGTGAATATTAAATTTAATCAATTTCAAAGTATTACTCTCCAATAAGCATTTTTGCATTTTGGAATTCAAGTTGAAACCAAATGTATTTCAAGCCTTAAATCCAGTGTCAAGGATTAAATTAAACTTGTATTACACTTTAATTCAGTAGCGTTCTCCAGTAAAAAGGAAATTTAGATTCAAGTCAAATTTATTCTCCTCTGAATTTTTTGAATCATATTTCATGTTTAAAATATTTTTATATTTGAATTCATGTCGAATTCCAGCAAAATTTTCAAAGGCTTGAATTTTTGAAATTGATGTGCTTATTGGGTCCATTTTTTTTCAAATTTTATATCTTATTTTAATTTATATTTTTTTATTATTTTAGGTTGCATTTTTCGGGGCATTCCATATGCTAGTGGCTCGGAATGGACGGACCCTGATGACCCGTGTAAATCATACAAATGCGTTGGCAGTGTTGTTACCGAAACAATAATGAAATGTTATACGCAGTGTGATGACAGTCAATTGACAAAACCAAAACCCGGAGAATGTTGTCCAACATGTCAAGGTAAGTGTAAGAAATTTATTTATTTTTGTTTTTTAGTTGTAATGCATTTTTCTTTGCCAATAGATAATTAAAAAAAGTCTTCTTTAACTGGATGCGATATTTATAGTTTCGAATAAGTGGCTATTGAATCATTGGGATCTTTATAAATATTTCTCGGAATATGCTATTTAATAAAAACGATGTCTCAATTAAATTTTAGTATCATTTTAATATTTAAACTTCTCATAAGTTTGTGTCCACAAACATTTTAGCATTTAAACGTTGTGAAGTAAATATTTATAACCTACACCACCGTAGGTGGTTGAGTTATCATACGTTTGTGCTGATGTTTGTAACGCACAGAAAAAATCTTCTGACCCCCAATCTCATTCTGAGTCGACTTAACGATCTCCGTCTATCCGTCCGTCTGGTCGGCTGGATGGCTGTCTGTCCATGTAGTACACATTGTGAACAAAGTAGAGGTCGCAATTTTAAAGATAGATTTATTAAATTTGGTGCGAATAATATTTTGGCACAAGGACGAATCATATTGAAATTTGGTTATAATCGGTCCATTATTTCACCTAGACTCCATACAAATGTCCTCCCGGAATACAGGTTTAACCATCATAAGTGCCTTAAGTATAGCAATATTTTAATATGATTCTGTGTAAGAAAGTTTTGTATAAGTATCAATCTATGTGCCAAATTTCATGAAGATCGATATATAATTTACCATAGCTCCCATATAAGCCCACTTTAGGGAATCATCCTAAAGTGCATAAATTCATATAAATGTCTAACATAAGACCCCTCAATGAATTTTGATTTACATACACAATGGTGTAGGATATCATATGATCGGATTTGACCTGCTATATCTTTCTTACTTGTTTTTATTGTTATATTTTTTCCTTAAATTAAGACAGTTGTTTATTGTCTAATTTCATTTAAATCATGTTAAAACATGTAGCAACTTGTTGTGGTTTTGTTTAAACAAAAATCGAAACAGTAACAACTTCAACTGCAACTACTGTTCACAACCATGTCTTGTCTTAATTCCCATATTAATTTTCATTCATGTTTCTATAAACAAGCAGTAACAATAATAACAAAAATATAAAAAAATAAATTAAAAAAAATATTTTTTTATGTGTGGTCTGTTGCTGTTGTTCTGAAGGAAAAAAAAGTACAAAAAGAAACTTAAGAACAATAAAATCGTGATTTCACCATCGAATGCAACATGATTGAAAACATGACTCTTTGTTTTGTTTTTGTTGCTGTTGTTGTTGTCTTATTATCCCTTTTTTAAGACTCATAATTAACTTAACAACAAAAGCAACCGGGAAAAAAACAAAATAAATAAGACAACAGCAGACATAATGTTGCTGACTTATTTAGTGTTTCCTTTGCTGGTTGCAAGCATTTTTTGTTTGCGCTACAAGTGAAAAGGTTACAATAATTTAATTTTATAATACTTTTGGTAACATTCAATGTTACTTCCCTGTAATAACTTTACTTACCCCGTATGCCAACATGTTACATTGCCAAAAGGCGGTAACTACTTATAATTCGGAATAAATACTCATTACTTTTATATGTCGATGTCCACGAATTCATGAGTCCCCATTACTAAAGTAATTATTTCAAACAATCGAATAAGTAGCTAATGAAATACTACAAAATTGCTAAAAAATATATAAAAAATAGGCTCAACCGAGATTTAAACCTAAGCAAAAACTTTCTTTCATGTCTTAAAGACTACTGTCTTACTCACTACGCCATATATATATTAAATTTCCTAATGAAAAAATTTAGCTTTATTTTGGGGTCGAACCAACAATTTTCTGAATGCTACACAGTCGCTCTAGCGAACTGAGTCATTGCAGAACTAAATGAACTTATTTTTACTGGTAACTAGTTATTCCACTACTTAAAGAAATATAAAAGATGACAACTCATTACCAGGTAATAAGTCTATCACGTAGTAGTCATTACCAAAAGCCAACAAATTTTAGCTGGGTTATAGTTAGATTGAGTATTGCCAGAATCAATATTGAAGTTTGCCAGTAATGCATATATGGATCGTTTTTAAAGATGATGAAGAAATACTAGATGTAGAAAATAAATTTCAAAATGTTTTTTATAGTGTCTTAAAAATTCGTTGTAGCTATTACTTATTTATTAAACATTTCCTTTCATTTAATTCATTTTTATTGTTCTTCTTTTTTCTCTTCTTTTAAAACAAACAAAAGGCTGCAAGATCAATGGACAAACAGTTTTGGAAGGCCAAGAGGTTGTCGCCTCAATCGATGATCGTTGTTTGGTGTGTCAATGTACGGGTAATCAATTAAAGTGCGCCAAAAAAACATGTCCTGTTTTACAGTGTCCCATTTCGAAACAAAAACTGCATCCCAACGAATGTTGTCCTCGTTGTACGGAACAAAGGGAATTTATGCCATTACCTGGTAAGATATTTAATAATAATCCTATTTAGGTTTAAGCTTTTTTATGAGTATAAGTAGCCTTTTTCAACTTAATTTAGTTAGTCAATAAGCACACAATTTTAAAAGTAATCCATCATTGGAAGATTTTTTTTGGAAATCCAACTTGAATTCAAATATTAGATTACACTAAACCAAACTAAATATAACGAAAAAGTTCGTTGATTCAACAAATTTATTCCCTAATTTTGGCTGAGCCAATGTACTGGTACGTTGAAACAACGTATTGCCATACGTTAATAATTATACAGTCTTAAAATTTAACGTACAAGTTCATTAATTCAACTTATTCGTATTTTGTTTTAATGAAAATATTCGTTAAATACATAAACATTTACTTTCATCCGTGGATGAAATTTTAGATTTAGGGGTTTTATTTGATAAAAAATTATCATTTAATAATCACTTAAATTATATTATACCTAAAGCTTATTCAATGTTATGCTTTTTATGCCGTAATTCTAATAATTTTGATCATTACACAAAAAAAGCTCTATATACATCCTTTGTGAGATCTATGATTCTATGGGGACTTACGGTCAAAATTCAAAAGTCGGTAAATTTTGGTGTAGTCTAATTTATATATTTGTCTACATTATATGAATTTTTGATGAAATATTCTAAAAAAATATTTTTAATTTTCTTTTATTTCTCAATTTTTTCAACTTCTGCGGCATTTTTTTTTATAGAAGACCCTATTTTTAAATCTGAAATCTGCAATACTTAACAAGTGGTACAAGTCTTAAATCAATTAAGAATTGATGCAGTTACAATATTTTTAACTTGTTCATAAGAAGTATTACCTCAAACATAATATAAAATGAAAAATAAAATAGTTCTAAAATTATTTTAAAATCTATTTTCTTATAAATTCCTAGATATTTATTTAAAAAAATATATATATATCTGTGCTAATAAGTTTTGCAAATTTAAAATAAATTTACAAAATGATAGGGTTTCATATAAAGTAATAGAAAAAAAATGATGCGAAAGTTGTAAAAACTTTAAATGAAAATGAAAATTACAAACATTTCTAACAATATTTCAGCAAAAGTTCGTATAATGTAAAACAATGTATATATATATATATATATATATATATATATATATATATATATATATATATATATATATATATATATATATATATATATATATATATTTAGAAAGCTTGGCTTTTCGTCTATCTTAAATCGTTAAAAATTGAAAATTGGTAAATAATTATTTTTTTATTTCGTCGTTTTAAAAAATCTTTTTTTTTTTTTTTTTTGAAATATTGTGTTCAAATTGAAATACATAAAACATAACTTCAAAAATTTCATCATCTTCTAATTTTAAATTAAGAACAAAATGGAAATGAAACAAAATTAAAAATATCGATATCGAATACTTCACTATTAATACGATAAACGAAATTTCGAGAACGGAAGATTTGCTGCCACATAGTAAGCAGCTCATATTCGATTCGCACACGACAGTGGTTCTCGAATGTATTATTAGATAAATGTTTGCGAAACCTTCAAAGGCAATATCATTAACGAAGTTTGTGATCAGCTGAGATTTAACGCTTTTGTATGGATGTTTTCATACTCACCATCAAAAATATTGGGGTATATATTGTGTTTGTCATTCCGTTTGTAACATATCGAAATATTCATCTCAGCCCAATAAATTATATAAGTATGTATATATAACGTGCCCTCATGAAGTTCTTAGCTATTCTGGCTATATCCGTTCGTCTCTTTGTTGAAAGCACAGGGCGAATCACCTGGAGGGACCAAATTTAGCTCAAGTATTCACTTTCGATTGACTATAGGTTAAATCAGCTAAAAGTTATGGGTCGCAAACCAGAAAAAATCGAATCAGGAAATTTCAAAATACTGGAATCCATAAAAACGAAACAAAGTCATGTAAGACAACGAAATTTTTCAAGAATAATTATAAATTCGGTAACCAAAAATGTTCGTGGAGCACCCACTTTGCCACCCACCTCTCAAATAATATCACTTTTTTTAATTAATATAACGTTTGTATATATTTATAAATTTGACTAAAAGTAAATTTTTATTTCATCAAGATTCATTTGAACCACTGTAATATACATCCCGTACTGATGGTGGGTATTAAAGATACGATCAATCGGAATAAAAAATTCTTACTTGTTAATTTTTTAATGAGTTTTTCACTTTCTTTATGGAAATGTAGTTAACTCTTAATTAAAATTTTTCTATTTGTTTCGGCATGGATTTTTTTCTTGGATTTTTTCCGAGTTATTATGTGTTCACATACGGTGAAATTTTTCTCTTCTGAAATTACCTTTTTGTTTTATTTACTTTGTTTTTATTTTGAAGTATATTCCCTTTTATACTCCCTTTTTTCCCTATCTCACGTACTCAGAATATTTGTAAGAAAAATGGACGTGTGTGAACGCTGACTTAGTACACTATTTTACTTCAAACTAAACTCTTTTATTTAAAACTAAATTAATTTCGTAATTGTCTTTCATTTTGTTCTAATTTCAGGAAAATGTATTTTCAATCATAAAATCTTCAACGATAAAATACAATTTATGCCTGATCGATGCACGAACTGCACCTGCAAAAATGGTACTAGTATTTGTGAGCGGAAAACCTGTCCCATACTCGAATGTTCACCGGAATATCAAGAACTCGATGGTTGTTGCCCACGCTGTATAACTTCCGAAGTACGCAGTGAATGCATCTCTAACGGAGTCAGCTATCAAAATAATGAAACCTGGAATTTAGGACCTTGTCGTTCGTGTCGTTGTACAGCTGGTAATATACGTTGTTCGGAAATGCGTTGCCCAGCCATTAAGTGTCGTTCAAATGAGGAACTGAAAGTATTGCCTGGAGAATGTTGTCCCAAGTGCATAGAAACCGCAGGAACATGTACCGTCTTTGGAGATCCACATTTTAAAACATTTGATGGTAAATTTTATAGCTTTCAAGGTTCATGTAAATATCTACTGGCTTCGGATTGTCGTGATCATACATTTTCCATACGTCTAACAAATGATGGACGCGGTACAAATACTTCATCATGGACGAAAACGGTAACATTGAAAATGCGAGGCATTCGAGTAAATTTAGGACAAAAGATGAGGGTTAAGGTAAATGGTAGTCGTGTGGTATTGCCCTATAGCCAAGGAGCTATTACGAGTATAGAACGTTTAAAAGAGAGCATAATACTTAAAACAGAATTAGGTTTGAATATTGAATGGGATGGTAACAACTACTTGCAAGTTATGGCTCCCTCATCCTATAAACGACGTCTTTGCGGCTTGTGTGGCAATTACAATGGATTGGCTAGAGATGACCTCACTAGTAGAGATGGTGTTAATCACACTGAGGTATGGCGTTTTGCCAATTCCTGGAAAGTTGGTGGCCCCAAAGCATGTTCACGTAAAAAAGAGAATATAGCCATACAACCCGTATGCAAGCAAAGAAAAACTAATGCCTTATGTCGTCCTCTACGCATAGCCGAAGTATTTGGCAATTGTAATGATCGCTTAAATCCCAACAATTACATAGATTCCTGTAAAATGGATGTTTGCGAGTGTCCCGATGGTATGTGTCATTGCGATAGTTTTGCCGCTTATGCACGTGAATGTCAGCGTTTAGGTGTTATTTTGCCAGATTGGCGTGCGCCTACTATGTGCCCGTATGGTGTATGGAAAAGGGATTTCAATACTACTCTCCATCTACTGCGTGATAATCCCTATTATGGAGATTTGAGTTTTCTGCGCAAACCTTTGGCAAATCAGAGATCACAGCGAAAACATAAAAAAGGTCAACATAATTACAATGAAATACAAAGAAATTTCATTGATAAACATGTACCAAAAGTTTTATTAACATCAAAGTCTTCAGAACGCACACCGCTACCGTTGCACTGAAAACGATAGCGTTAAAGATGTTGGCAATGTATTGCCGCAGTAAAGAGAGATAAGCGTTACGGTGTTGTTAACTATACTCTATTGTAATAATGATAATGATAATAATAATATTAATTATAAAATATTAAATTAAAAGAAAAAGAAAATTGTCTCTTGCTATGATTAAAATAGGGAGGAGAAATGGTTTTGAATTAGATTTTTCTTAAAATTATTTAAACTGAAAACGAATTATTATTTTTTTTTTTTTTTATTGATCGTTACATTATTAATTTATATTTAAGAGATTTAAAACTATTTCTCTCTCTCTTTATTTTACCCTAAATAGAGAAATATTTATTTTTCTAATAACCTGATTATTAAGAGCATATTGCTTTTTTGTTTATTTCTTTTTTTTAATTATAAATTAATTATATTTTTGTTTAAGTTTTAGTTATTTAAGACCTTCTTAGAAATTTTTTTGTTTAATTATTGTATATTTTTCTCTGAAATGGCTCTCATTTTTAAAACACCATTTTGAAAGCTATAACTTTTCATAATATGCAAATTATTATTTCAAAATTAAAATTTTACTAAATGCTTAGTTGTCCCATTCACGACTTGTGTTGGTTGTATCGATGTATGTCGTAAACATCTCTAAATTAATTTTTCTTTTTTGTTTGAAGTATATTTTCGTCTACTCTACAACGATATAACATTTGTGAATTTTGTATACCAAGAACGTTTTATATAAAAATCTTGGTACAAAAATATTTTAAATTCCATCAACTAAAAGCTTAACAAAAAAATCTCATTATTACATTTAAATAAAGCTTTTAAAACATATTCATCAAAATTCTTATTAAAAAAGCTTTATAAATCATCTTTCTGAATCTTAGAATTAAATTCCTTATATCGTTTCAATACCTTTCTTTCATGTTTAACTTTGTTTTCCTTTGTTCATCATTATATTATAACAGAGCTTTTGTAAAGCTTTGAATTTATTCTTTAAACTGAGAGCTTTTCAATATTTTATTTTCATTTACTTTATAAAAAAAAAAAAAACTTAAACTAAAATTAAAAAACAAAAAAT
Source organism: Protocalliphora azurea (assembly GCA_932274085.1). Classification (NCBI taxonomy): domain Eukaryota; kingdom Metazoa; phylum Arthropoda; class Insecta; order Diptera; family Calliphoridae; genus Protocalliphora; species Protocalliphora azurea. Next base: position 128,792,912 of record OW026521.1, on the reverse strand, counting down.
CAAACCTAAAATAGATCTCAATTATATTAGAAAATATTATAATTTTATATTATTAATTATAGTTTAATTAAAACATCAGTCTGTAATTGAAAACGCATACATAACAAAAATAATAATTCATCAAACATTTCCATTTATAGAACAATTAAACTAAAGATCAAAATATAGGTAAACGACCTAGCAAAAAAAGAAATCCAAAGAAGTTAATAATATCCTAAACTTGTGATCCAGAAGTAGTGTAAATTCCGGTCATTTGCAATGAATTTAACATAGGCTTGTTATTGTGAATAGGTATCTAATTTTTGATATCTATTCACTGAGTAGGAAGTCATGTTCACGACGTTATGTAAAATTGATTTTTTATCAATTCAAGGAAATTAATTTTAATTTTTATATAAACCAAATATATTTTTTATAAAAAAGAAATATGCATAACAACACTTTTCATTTGATTAAAACAGTTATTATTAAGTAACAAGTATTTGTAAATTCTCAACGTATTTTTTTTATCTGAATCGCTTTTTAATGACATCTTTGGATGATGTTTATATAAATTCTTAAGCTCAAGAAACCATACACTTACTGAAACTTTGAAAGTAATGAAAAAGTACTTCCTCAAAAGTGAGTTTTTGCTGGGGATAAACTGAGAGCTTTTAAATATGTATATTAAGTTTTAAGTAAGAAAACAATAAAAGCTTGATATGTAAATTTAAATTTTTAACTTGTAAAGTTCCAAGTCTTAAGTTAGCATTATATTCAAAAATGTAGCTCTTATTCGTAACCAAAAATTTTAAAAGTAAAAAAAAAACAAACTTTTTTAAGTTCCTACTCAGAATTAATGAAAGCTAATAGTAGGGCCGGAAGATTTTTTCCGTTCTTTTTTTTTAATTTTCATCATAGATAGTACTTGCAGTTTCATAGAGTATATTTGACCTAGAATAATGAAAGCAACTTAATGACCTTAAACAGGCTATAGAGATAATACCCACCATTTAGTTTGGAATTCTTTTGTCAAAATATTATTTATTCAGTCCAGACAACATACGTGCTTCCGTTCTGGTTTCATACTGGTACATGAGACGAAATAATGACGTCCATCAATTAATCTATTTGTCTCTTTGCAATCAACTTACCGAAGGCCCTATAATATTACTTACCAACTTTAATAAGTCGAGCTACGCTCTGAGAATTTTTCTACTAAAAACTGGTTGTTCAAAAATTGCTGAAATTTTCGAAAAAGTTTTCTTTTTCTAAAAGCTCTATTTTAAGATTCTCTCAGATAAATTACAGATTTCGTTCTTGCATTAATCTGTCGGAAATATTTTCTAGATAAGGATCATAAAAATCCATATACAACCATCAAATGTTCTTTAGATTAAAACCATCCATCTTTGAAAAAAGTACAATTAAAAAAGTACCAGCTTTCAAAAGAGTACAAAAAATATTGTTTTAAAAAGTTAATTGGTACTTTTTCAAATAAATTCGTAGTTCTTAAAATAAATGTCTTCTTTTTTAAATAAATCTGAAATATTTTCTAGATCAGAATCATACCAAACGATATACAACCATTAAAAGTTCTGTAGATCAAGATCATCAAATTCGGTTGCTGAGCAAAAAAGGAAACTCTAAATAAAGTTTCTCTTTGAAGAAAGTACAAATTTTCCAAAAAGTATCTTTTAAAATAACTACAATTTAAAAAAATACTAGTTTTCAAAAAAATTCTGTAAATAAAGAACAATTTTTTAAAGATGTGATATTTTTTTAAAGAGAAGTAATTTTCTAAAAAGAACTAATTTTTGGAAAAGTACCTTTGTTAAAAAGTTCAGTAATTCACAAAAATTAAAAAAAAATGTGACATATTTTTTTTTAATTTTTAAAGAAAAAAAAGTGCCCTTTTTGAAAAGTACAGTAATTTTCAAAAAAAAAAATAATAATTTAAAAAAAAGCTAACATTTTTTACAAAAGCACTATTTTCCTATAAGAGACATCATTTTCAAAAAAGTACAATTTTCCAAAAATATAATATTTTATAAGAAAACAAATTGTATAGAAAAAAAGGTATAGTTTTTCAAAAAGAATAAAAAAATAGCTTTAAAAATTAATTACTTTTAAAAATTGGTAGCATTTTTCTTAAAATACTATTAATTTTCAAAAAGCTCCTATGTTTAAAAAAGTAAAAAAGGAACAATCATTCAGCAAAGAGAAGCATTTTTTCATTATGGTACTATATTACCAAATTGTACTTTTACTTTCTTTTAAAGAAGACGTTTTTCAAAGAAAATTCAAGGAAAATTTTAAACAAAAAGATTAAAATTTGTAACCAAAGTACATTTTTAAAGAATACTATTTTGCAAAAAAAAAAAAAAAAAAGTACAATTATTAAAAAGTAAAATGTTTCCCCAAAATATGTTTTTTTTTTCTTTTTTTTTCTTAAGGCATTATTAAAGAACTTTGTTTCTATACATAAAATGTACTATTTTTTTTAAGTAGTAGAGTAGTATTTTTCAAAAAACTTCTATGTAAACACTAAAAGATATAAAAATATTATTATGCAAGCGAAAAGAACTTTTCTTAAAAGAAACAAAATTAAATAAATCACTTTTGAAAAAATGTGTTACTTTTTGAAGAAGATATTATTTTACCAAAAAAAAAATTTTTTTTTTTTTGTAAAATAATATATAATTTTGTATATTTAAGGAAAATGTCAATTTTTATAAAAAGTACTATTTTATTAATTAAAAAAATATATATTAATTTTTGTTTCAAAATAAGTTGCTTTTAGAATTTTCAAAAAAAAAAAAAATATATTTTTTATAAAAGTTGAAATTTTACAAAAAACAAAAAAAAGAAAAGAAATATATATTTTTTTTTCTGAAGTTCAGAAATTAGAAATATCACGAAAAGTAATTAAAAAAAATAATTTTTTGCTTAGTTTCTTTTTTTAATTTTTAACTTTAATCTCAATAAACTTCTTTATATTTTTTTTATAATTGTAAAGAAGTTTATCAAGATTAGCAAGGTCATTGTAAAATAAAGAAATATCATCAACAAATTTTAAATCCTATAATTTTTGATCTTTAGTTTAGCTAATATGTTTCTAACCAAGACTAAATTTAAAAAATAAAAATAAAAAAACAAATCATACAAAAATAAAAACCCCAAACTAAAAAAAAAAAAAACAAACTACTTATTCACCTCATAAACCTTATTTATTTTCATTTAGCAATTAATAAAACTTCAACATAAATTCAATTATAAACTATATAAGCCTTAAATATATTAAAAAAGAAAACAAACAAAAAATCAACTAGATAAACATTCTCTCATTGTGGTAAATAAATATTTATATAATTAAACTAAAATATGCATTGCATAAATTAAGAAAATAATTTTATTTTATTATATATTTTTATGAAAAAAACTTAGTTTTTTCTTTTTTTATATTATTAAATATTTCTGCACAAACAGTATTTTTTTGCTTAATTATACTTTAAAGAAAATGTATTTTATATTTTACTTCTAATGTTTATATTTTTATTATTTAGTAAGTTTTAGCCAATATTTTTTTTTTTTTTTTTTTTTTTTTGTAATTTTAATTTCACTAATTACAAAAGAATAACACTTAAATATTAAATTTAAACAATTTACCTATATTATATACCTATACTATATAATAAAAATAATGAAAACATCAGCCATATTACTTAAACAAATTATATGAGAAAAAAAAAATAATTTTGCATAATTCCATTTAAACTAAAAGTAAAACGTAACTTGTAAAGTTCAAAAAATATATATAAAATTACCTAAATAATAATATGAAAATGAAAACAAACAAAAAAACTATTTTACTTAAAATATTTAAATAAAAAAATATATATTAAACAAAATATTTGTTTTTTTTTTTCTTTCCTTAATGAAAAGAAACCTTAGCTTTGAAATTATTTAAATAAAAATAGCAGAAAATAAAATTGCAAAATTCCAACAAAAAATTATAGATTTATTATTGTAAAAGTTACTTTCATAAAGTTTGAATAAAAAAAATTATAAAAATGAAGGAAAATAATTAATAAAAAAAAAAAAAATAATAAAAAATTATTAAATAAATTTGGTGTTTTATTATACAGCACATTGGGGTAAAATATGTCAAAAGTGACAGTTAATTGAATTTTGAAAATTGGACACCGAATAAAAGTAGACAAAATTATGTATCAATAGCAATAAGAATCATTATTATAAGTTGTGTTGTTTTTTGTACTGAGCTGTCAAAGTTCAAAATTTTTGTTATATTTTGGAAAAGGAGCAAAAAAAAATTTGATTTTCATTAACTTTCTTTTAAATAAAAGGTCTTTTAAAGCAAAAATTTTAAATGGAACCACCAAATATAGGTATTTAGGTGTACTTTTTCTCAAGTGATTGTAAACAATTTGTTGTTGTAGTGTTTTTTTTTTTTCTGAAAATAGTCCTAAAATACACAAAATTTCAAGTATCATAGAGTGCAACTTAAAATGTTACTTGAGGTTTGTTCCCGATTTTAGACATTAACATCTTTGTTGAAAAACTCAAGTTGTTGTTGTTTTATACAATTATTTTTAATATACAAAACAATAATACTTCTTCATACATGTATGCATATACAGTCAAAGTCAGTTATAATGAATACCCTGTCAACATTTTCTATCCAAATTTGCACTAAACACTAACCTCAAGTTGTTTTTAACATGCGAATATGATATCATTTTCTCATCCAAGAAGGGTCACCGTGCGGGAAGAGGTATGCAGCAGTTCTAATACTTTTTTAATGACACTATTTAGTGTTTTTTTTTTATGTGTCAAATTGGAGGAAATTTTGAGGAACAGAAAAAGTCACAATTTCTGTCGAACTTCTAACTTAATACTATCAATATTATTATCCAAATTTTGACTAAATAGTATCCATTTTTATTTTAAAATAGTAAAAGAAAAAGAAGTTATTTTCCTATCGAAGAAGAGTCATCGTTCGGTCAAAACTGTACCGCAGTTTTGATACTTTTTTAATGACACTTAAGTTTTTTTTTTTTTTTTTTTTTTTTTTTTTTGTGAGGAATTAGAGTCATTTACGGTTATTCAAAATCGGTTTTAGTTGTGCTTAAGAAAATCTGACTTTAAATATAAAACAATATAAGAGAAGAATTTTTAAATATAAAATTACACCAAATTGCGGATAAAAAAATAAATATTGAAATCAGGCGCGAATCCACTGGGGTAGGTAGGGGTGGTATAGGAAATTTACCACAACAAACCTATACCTAAAATTTTCATATTTAAGAAATAACACACTCTGCTACAATGTAAAATCTGTCGAGAAATGACATAGCATACGTTATAGGCCATCTTGCAATATAGGAATCCATAATATGTTTTTAAGGATTTTGAATCATAAACTCCAGAAAAATGTGAATTTGTAGGCGAATATATGAAAAATCCCATTTTTGGGATTTTCAGTTTTTTTTTTGTGAAATATTGAATTCCTTCTACAAAAATCTTAGTTTTTCTACAATTTCTCATTTTAAGCAATCAACGAAAATTTCGTTAAGATATCCTAACTAACAAAGATTTTATTACAGATATAATATTTATAGTTTCTCCAAAAAAAAACATGTTTTTTTCAAATAAATTACGTTACTTAGCTAACATAATTATTTATTATGTAGATAAAAATTTAAGTCAATATCTTTTATAGAACAGAAATTACGCTGGTTTAAAGTTTAATAAGATGTAAAATATTTGAAATCGGATAGAAAACAAAAAATTAGCTATCAATGAAATATTTTCTATGTCAGAGGTAACCTATTTTGAGCCCTATATGCGCCATATGCTCCTGAAGGGCATATGGAGTCTCCATCCAAATTAAAAATTATACGAAATAATAATTTATATGAAATAATAATTTATAAGAAACAAAAAAATTAAAACAACTTACTTTAGTAAAAAGATATACATATATTTTGATAATTTGGAACAAGATATTTTTGATTTCAAAAAGCCTAACAACTTTAAAAATTTAGTAGAAAAGTTTGATGAACATACATATATATGGGTTCACTTTGACTAAAAAATATACATATTTTTATGAGCGAAACGCAAATTTATTTCGACATTTTATATTATTAAAAACAAGATATAAATCCAATTGTTGTTTTCTAAGTAAATTTTCGCTTCGTTTTAGGGAATAACATTTTTTTTTAATTAATTTAATTTAAAATTTCTTTCAAATTTTTTTTTTCACAATATTTCATTTTGTTTGCATTTTAAACAACATACAATATATATATATATATATATATATATATATATATATATATATATATATATATATATATATATGAATATATATATCTTTTTTATTTTTTCCTCACTTTATCACTCTTTTTTTAATTTTAAGAAGCTTTCTTCAAATTTTTTAAAAAAAGGCTAAATAAGTACCATCGTCTTCTTCAAATTTTTTGTTTTTAATTTAAAAACAATTTAATGGTTTTTTACTTTCAGAAGGTCGAAAATCGAATTTAATGTTATTTGTTTTCGTAAAATTTTTTACTATCAGGAAAATAACATCCTGAGAACACTAATGGGAGACAGTTTTTGGTAAATTTATATTTATCCAAAATCTAACTTCTATGTAACTTTTTCGACATTTTATATATATATACATATACACTGCCTGCCACTAGAAGAAGGAATCACATTTTTTTATCTTTAATAAAGTATATCTCCTAAACTAAAGTTCAGAAAAAAAAAATAATTTTTTGCGCAACCAAACTTCAAAGTGGCTTTAGTTTCCTGAAAAAATAAAAAATATAAATATTTTGTTACACTAAAATTATGCATTTCTTTAAAGACATGTATTTCTGTGGTACTTTTTCGTGTGTCACTTGAATGAGGAATATTTTAAAACTAAGCAAACTGTAATTTATTTTTAAATTTTAGTTTATAAAAATGAAAGTTATTATCTTCTAGCATTCAATTAGTAATGAGTACTTCCACCATCTTTAGAAATAATCTCAAAAATGCGATTTTGCATCGACTTGTATAATGACTCTAAGTAATTTAGCGAAATTGAACTTCATGCTAACGTTATTGCATTCTTTAAGGATGCTATCGTCTCAAATTGTTTTCCTCCTTCATAAACTTTGCTTGCAAGCCAACCCCAGACATTTTCCATTGGATTCAGGTCTGTTGAATATGGGTTCCAAAGTTGAACACCTTGTTGATTAATCCATTGTTTTACTGCTCTGGCAGTATGAATCGGATCGTTGTCATGTTGGTACGTCCAAGGTATGGATCCAAAGAAATCATTAAATTTTGGAAATGCTTCCTCCAGAATGTTTTTGTAAGTCGTTGCACTCATTTTGTTGGATACAAAAACCAATTCTATGGTACCATACCATTATTCCGCCTCTCGGCTGTGTCTGCGGCACAAAAATAATTCCTCCTTATTTAGGTCATGGAAGTAATAGTTATTCCCGTCGGGTCAATATCAAACTTTTTTTCATCGGAAAATACAACTTTAAACCATTTGCCGGACCATGTCATTGTATTTTTGGCAAACTGCAGACGTTGAGATTTGCGTTTTTCATTAAGTGGTAGTTTTTTTGCAGTTGTCGTCGGACTATGTATGGGCACGACTTTAAAACACGGTACACTATTCTTGAACTGGCACTGACTCCACTTTTTTTTACATATTTTTGATACCGACATGGCAGAATTTAATGCATTTCTAAGAATTTTTCGTCTTTCTTTTGGAGTTGTTGTCATTTACTTCCGCCCTTTCATGTTTTTCCCATATCTTTCCACGTTATTTAAATAATTGTACACAACTGTCTTTCCTCTATTAATGTTTTTAGTTATTAAGAGCCTTAACACGTCCCATTTTGAATAAAAACTATTTAAAAACTTGGTCCCGCAAAAAATTATTTTTTCTGAACTTTAATATATACTTAATTAAATATATAATATTTAATAATATACTTAATTAAAGTTAAAAAAATGTGATTCCTTATTCAAGTGGCAGGCAGTGTATATATACATATATATATACATACATACATATATATACATACATACATACATATATATATATATATATATATATATATATATATATATATATATATTGTATATCTCCTACCCTCCCAAAAGTTTTTTATTCACGGCCGGGAAATTATAAAACATGCACTTCTACAAATTGGTCAACTTTCTGCGGAAGCCCAAGAAGCAAGAATAATTTTAAAAATTACCGCTAACATTTTTCTCGAAAATGTAGTAGATAAAAATCCAACAAAGATATATTGAATAGACTTTTGTTAAGTTCCGATCCAATTATATCTAGTATGGGAAAAAAATATGAAAAAAAAACATATAGTCCTACCTCAATCCGCAGTTGATTTGACTATTCTTTCAGAACACGAAGAAAACGATAAAAGTTATATTGATGGCTCAGATGTAGACAATAGCAGTGAATAAAGTAATAATTTATAAAATTGTTTTATTATTGTTTTTGTTATATAAAAATATTTAAACTAAATTCAAAAAACTTATTTTTATTGTTTAATTTTTTCATGAAGAACCAATATTTCTTTAAGGGTTTTTTCAGAGTTTTAACTGAATTTATGGAGTCCATTTGTGTGAAAACTTAATAAAATAATGAGTCGTTTAGAATGATTTTTGTATACTATATTCCTAGATAAAAGTTATCATGCCATATACCAAGTATCATTACTTAATTCTTAAATTTAAAATAAATTCATCCATTAATAAAAATAATGGAAATTAATGAACAGACGGACGGACGGACATTAGCATGCTGCCAAAAAAAGCTTTATAATTTTAAAAGTGCATTTTTTTACTTACAAATAAAAAATAAAACGTGATCGCTAAAGTTCTGGTATCATTTTTTTCCTGAAGTAAGCACAGTTTTTGACACATTTAACCCCAATGTATGACGGACAGACATTATCATTCAGTCAAAAAAGAAAAAAATCCCTGGAATTATAAAGATACACTTTTTTACTAATTAATAATTAACAAAATAAGTCGTGGTCATTAAAATATTTATATTACATTTCCCTGAATTAAGCGGAAATTTTCGACCAATTTAATCCCATTACCACTCTTCTAAAAAAAAAACTCGTAGTATCTTAAAAATGCATTTTTTACTAACTAATAAATAAGAAAATAAATCGTAATTGTTAAAATATTGATATTATTTTCCCTGAATTAAGCGGCTACTTTAGACCAATTTTACCCTAATATATACGCGGACGGACATTACCATTCTGCCAAAAAAATCGCAGAATTCTAAAAATACTTTTTGATCTGTCGTTGATAGTTAAAAACGGTACACTTTCGTCAAAAAAGATTTTGCTAAGGCACATCGCAGTAACAGCACGAAATTGACCATAATTGGCATAATTAGGTGATGTTTGTAATGCTTAACGCAAATGCAGAGGTGCATCAAAAATTTTATAAAAATTTTATGGACCAAAAAAATTTACTTGGTTTAAGAAAAGGATCACAATATGCTATAGGGTGCTTTTCAGTTAGATAACACTGGTCAGAAAAAAAAACACTAATCTGCTTTCAGTTTTTTTCCATCAGGTGGTGATTTTTTAATGGGCGTGTCTAATATTTCGCCTTTAATAAGGCGAATACATGATTTTTTTTACCATAACTCGAGAACGGATTGTCCGATTTAGACAATTGAAATACCAAAAGATGCAAACGAAAACTATGTTTTTGTCACCTTAACATTATTTTAAGTTGACTTAGAAATTAATATCGAAAAAAATTTTTTTCAAGCAAAATTAATTTTTTTTTTCTGAAAATTTCTTTTAAGAAATGAAACCGGCAAAATTATGTAGTTTTTAATGGTTTATCATAAATCTGATAATTTTGTGAATAAAATAAAATTGATTTAGAAATCTCGATTTTATTCAAAATCAGTGAAAGTACTAGGGTGATCGATTATTCGACTTTTTAGAGAAACCGGTTTTCGAATAGTTCGAATATTTGCAATTTTAAAAAAACTGGATGCTTTTTTTTAAATTCCGAAAAATCCGATTAACCGGTTTTTTCAGAAGTAAATATTTTTATCAAAATACTATAAGATTTTGGTGATTTAGGCGGTCAAGTATCAATATTTTTATAATCATCTTTAAAACGTAAAACAGCTATAACTTTCGCGCACAAAATGATTAACGCGAACTGATTCTACTTGCATTCGAGTCTTTTTATATTTATATAAAAAAGGGATAAATATATGGAGACATATGCACGTAAATATTTATATTATCACCTAAAATGCAAAAGGCCATAACCACAACTTTCAATTTTTTGCTTTAAAAATAAGCAATTAAGTAAAAGTTTTAAAATAAAAAATAGATAAAGCTTAACTCTCTTCAAATCAAATTTTTCTTAAATGGAACAAATTTTACGACTGTTTCATTTATGAAGTTATTGTTACGGCCTTTTGACTTTTGTTAATATTTAATGTAATTTTTAAAGATATGAATATGAAATTTTTGTGTAGATGTAGTTTGGTTCAGTACAATATGATACACTAAAAAACCAACATTTGATTTTACAGTGGTTACGGCCTTTTACATTTTAGGCGACGATATAAATATTTACGTACATACGTAAATTATTCCTAAATATATTTATCCCTTTTTTGTAAAAATATAAAATGAATCGAATGCATTTAGAATCAGTTCGCCTTAATCATTTTGTGCAAGAGGCGCGAAAGTTATAGCAGTTTTACATTGGACATAAAAAGCTTTTAAAAACTTGAAGTTTAGGTATAATTCTAAATAATTACGCGCAATATCAAAATCTACTGAGTTCTTCAAATAAAATGTATTATATTTATAATGTTTGATGGTAGCATATTATTCTATGTAGCATATTTTCCTACTAAAATTTAAAAAAAAATTTCTTTATACTAAAAATCGTAATTTTTTAAAATTTTACAAAAATTGAGGTACGAATCTAAATTACATACCCATATATTTTAAGAAAATACATTTTATTAAAGTTTATTCCAAAGAAATGCGAAATATTAGACACGCCCATTAAAAAATCACCACCTGATGGAAAAAAACTGAAAGCAGATTAGTGTTTTTTTTTCTGACAAGTGTTACTTAACTGAAAAGCACCCTATAGCATATAACTCTATACTGAGTTAGTTGACTTATTTGACCGTTACGTAGCCCTAATAAAATTTGGTAAATCTCGTGCTCCTAAATGGATTTATTAAAATAAAGTTTCTTAGGGAAAATTAGTTATAAAATATACATAGAAATAATTTCCTCACTACAAGTCTAACAAAAGGTGGGGACACTTTTTTAGCTAATGGATGATATTAAACATTCATCCGAATGAAGAAGGCGCAATAACTTCAATATCGACAATAGGCAGTAGAAATATAACTACTCAGCCAAAACTTGGTAATATGTCATTACCGAACGACATACTTTTCAACTCAACGGCAACATTGACATCAAGTTTGCATTACCTAGAAGTTGTTTTATATGTCAACGGTTGACTTTTCTCTGTATTACATGTAACTAGTAGTGAAACTCTTGGGCAGATTAATATGCATTTATATTGGAGTAATTAATTATTTAAGATCCTATTTGGAAGTATATATGGTATATAGTTACATCTAATGACTTCACCATTTTAAAATAATGAGTTAAGTTCCTAAAGTTTAGGTAGTTTAGTATTATTATAATAGCATTTGAGCTCATTATTTAGTAATGGAAGTTTTTCCTGGGTATTGTATAAAACGCCAAGACGTAACTATGTATACGTCAAGTTTCGGTTCCCTGTTAGGACATAATTATTTTCTATTGTGTATGAAAATTTAGCAAAAATAACATAAATTAATTGGAAACTAATATGCTGATGTTTTTTTAATTTTTAAATTTTTTTGTTTCGAAATCTAAAGATCACAGTAGCAATATAAATTTAGAACTGCACAATTTATCTTATTGAATACTCTTTTTATTAAAATATATATGTACACAGAAAAAAGTTTGTTCATAAATAAAAGAATTTACTTTCATTGATTTTAGTTCATAATTTTTAAGAATAATTTATTAAATTCTAACACTTTTTTACATTTTTTGAAATGAATCAAAAGTCCAGAAGACTTAAATAAATTGTTTTAATTTTCATTTATATTTTCAATTTGTAAATGTATGTTTGAAATTTTCTTTACAAAATTTTTGGTTTTCAATGATTTTTTGGAACATCTTAGGGGCAGAAGAATACAGCAGATGCGTCTTTTATAACAACGATGCATTTGCTATAGAATGAGAGCAAATTTAAGCAAATTTCTAATCTTTACTTTTTAATAGCTTTTTATTGAAAAATTGCCATTTAAAGTTATTTATTATTAATATTTTCATGCATAAGTATTTTTATTTAGAATTTGCATCAAATCTAATGAAACTAAATTAAAAATTTTAACAGAATTTTTGCAAAATTCTCAAAATTATCATTAAGTACAATTTAATAATATCTATGAACAAAATTTTATTTATTATGAAAAAGTTTGGGAAAAAAAATCAAGTTCGATTCATAATTTTTATGAAAAAATTTTCAAATATATGATTTTTTTCTCTGTGTATTGAGCATCCTTGTTCTGTCACCAAATGACTAATGAGTTTATATAATAAAAAATTAACTTCAGCTGACATTTCTGCATACTTCCCGGAAAACCTACGCACTTTTTTGTCATAAAAATAAAAATTAAAAAAAAACTTCTAGGTGCTCCCTTCTAATTTATGATAAACATAAATTTTGAAAATGTAATACAGTATTCAATACCAATACAAAAAAAAAAAAAAATAACATCGTAAATATATACAACCGTAAATTAAAAAAAAAACAAACTATTGAACAAAAACTTACACATGTAAATAGCAACAGACCTACAAACAATGTAGTTTGCGTATGTTGGTATCGTAAAATATACAATAATTATTTTTACAGCTTTAGTAAAACATACTTGTAAATTTATTTTAGTTTGTCGTATTTATTGGTTTCATGATTACAATAGCAGCAAAAATATCAGCAACAGCAACCGCGGATGACAAACTTGTTACAATTGTACATTTTTTGGTACATCTTTATATCTGTTGGTACCGTGGTACTACCACAGCTCATTTGGTAGAATTTGATATGAATATTATTTACATATTTTTAGTTACAAAATATTTTCGGAAAATATTATTTAGCGAAAAACGTATTCAGCTGTTCCCCCATCGTGTAATATGTTCCCAAATAAAAAAAAACAAATTTTGAGTTTATAAATAATTAATATACAGCAGTAGACAGTGCACAGTGCTATATTTGTCAGCTTTAGAATGACAAAAATCCAGTTTTGGAGATATAATATTATATTCTGTTAGTAGACAAGGCCGCTAAGCACTTCCACTAAAAATGAGCGGGTAGAATCGCTGCAACTCTAATAAAAAAACAATAAGGTAGGTGTGATTTGATCTAACCACACCTATCTTAGTTCACTATATGCATAACAAATTTTTAGTAGTTATCTTAAAGTTTTAAAGTAATTCTTCACAAATTTTTAATATGAGTTACGGCACATTTTTTTTCTAATATTTTAAAAGATCACATAAAGTCACCGCCAATATTTTCAAATATAATTTTATGGATGGTCTTTTATATACTGATTATACAGTATCTTGAAATTGGAATTCGATGAAAGCTTTTAGTTCAAGTCCATTAAAAATAGAATTTCAAAAAAAAAAAAATAATAAAATAAAAAAAATATCTAAAAATAAATAGTAAAATAATAGGGATACATTACTATATTATTAGATTATATTATATTATATTATATTATATTATATTATATTATATTATATTATATTATATTATATTATATTATATTATATTATATTATATTATATTATATTATATTATATTATATTATATTATATTATATTATATTATATTATATATATTTAGCCAGCTACTTTAAAAATTGTTTCAATTACTAAGCTTTTATTTTCGTATTTTTGTCGTTCCAATATGGATAAATATGACACTGTGCGCCGTGGAGGAAGAAAGACTATTTCTGGCCAGAGTATAGCGAATGCAAAATTGACTAATTAAATTTTTATTTCCAGATATATCTAGAGTTATTTCAGGAATTCAGTCTATACCACATTTGTAAGCGAAATTTCCCTACTATAATATTATTAAAACAAAAGAAAAAAATTGTAATTAATTTCTCTATTGTTTCGAGCTGAACTCAAGAAATTTGTTGCTGAAATTTTAAAATTGCAGGTAATATTTTTACTAAAATTATTTAATAAAAATATGTTTAGAATTTATTAAATATATATTAAAAAAAGGGTGCAATTATAGTTGAAAAAGTACATTTTATTTTTATGTGTACTGTAATATAAAATAAACCATTTTCCATCCCTGATAGCAACTATAGCAGCAACAACAATATTAATAGCATGTGTTAGATTGTTACCATTTTTAGTGTAATGGTTTTATTTTATGATCTACTCATGTTAAAAATAAACAAATGTTTTTAGAATCTTATAATATTTATTGAATTTAGATTTTTGTACCCTACACTAAAATTATGAATAAAGTTTCTAGAATGTCACAATATTAAAGGTTGAACACTAAGAATGAATAAGACATCAATTGGAGATTTAAATGTAATATATATTACAAAACCACATCCTTCCTTTAATTCTTAAGCCACTTATTACAGAGACCTCTTTTTTCGTGTTGCCAACTCTAATGAACATAAACGCGCAGAAAATTAAAAAAACGCTAAAAAGGGCTAAATTAAAAACACTTTAAACTTTTTTTGAAAAGTAGAAAACAAAAATATAAACATTTCTACAACGAATCAATATTTCGTATATGGTGCTTCTTAAAATATTAATAACAAACTGAGTAAGTTAAAATACAGGTTGTGGAGTTTTTGTTTTATGAACCTCAATCTAACATTTTTCAGTTCTTCAAAAACATTTCTATTCAAACAATTTTATTTGTTGAAGCTTGTTTAAAAAAAAATAAGTTCCTTTAAAAATTGTTAAGATCATTTTAAAAATTGGCAATGAACTATTAATGTTGTTCGAAAAAAAATATTTGAAATCAGAAAAAGAAACGATATATTAACTATCAAAAAAAAAAAAAAAATAAATAATAATAATAAAACCTGAGCAAAGTTAATATTACCCCATTAAAAAATTACTCAAACAAAAAACGGTCGTAATATTGAAAACATTTTTGTCATATTTGGAAAAAAGGGCTAAAGTGCTGTATTTCCACCCTTTTTAGCTTCAGGCTAAAAAATAATTTTCGAGTTTAGTACTACTAAAACCGGACTAAATCTACCCCGAAAAGGGCTAAGTTGACATTACTGATCAGTATTTAAACTAAGAAACAATTAAAAAAATTTAATTATGTTTTATTCCAAATATTACTCAGTATCTTTGCAATGATTATGATAAACCATATATTAATTAATATAGATGCTAGATCCTACAGAGATTCAAAACTCTAACTAAGCAAACAATTTAAATATAGAGTATTTTGAAATCGAGGCTGGTATCGATATTTTAATGATCAATTAAGTTTCAGGAAAGCAATCAGAAAGGAAAAACTATAAGTTAATTTTATTAGTAATAAAATGGGAAACTACAATTTAATATGGGAAGCTCTAGACGTTAAATAAAATAAATTCTAGCAATTTGCAATGGTATGCGTAAACACCTCATGTATATCTTATGCAAACCCAGCAAACACAAAATGATCGTAAGATATATATACATATATATATTAGCTTTTCCCGGTGCGCTTCGTTATGCTTTTTTATGCGATAACTAATATTTACTTTCTATTTCTTTTTATTCGCTAACTAATATTTACTACCTAGTCCTACCCATCGTATTCTTAATTATGGAGTCTGATGGGAAAGTTATTCCTACAAAATTTTAAGACTTTTGGCCTTAAGGGTTCTTAAGATATGCTATATTAAGTATGTTATGTGGGGGTGCTATTTCCCCAGGTATTCTCCATCCCATTTTCATTCTAAGTTTGGAGATTGATGAAAAAGGTATTGTCATAAAACTTTAAGACTTTTGCCGTAAAAGTATTTCAGTTATCTGATAATTAGTATTTTCTTTGTTTGGGGGATACTGTTTTTCCCTAGTTTTATCCTTTCCATTTTTATCCCAATAATAAAAGATGATGAGCAAGTTATTTCCAAAAATTGTAAGATATTTACAAAAACATAAATTTAACCCTCAACTGAATATTTTTTGGAAACACCCTCCTTTCTTGAATATATGAAAATTAAATTTTCTTTAACTGATATCATGGACAAAGAAAATTATACTTAACTCGTTTCACCATGTTAAAAGTTATTCTAACAAAAAAAAAATCTTAAATATATTTTAGTTATCCTAATTGTGTTATTTTTTTGAAGATCTTTTAATTTGGATTACTATTTGCTTATGGTAATCCCAAAAATCATTATAAATATCAAACTTACTTTGTTGGGCAATAAATTTTTTGATGCCACCCTAAGGTGGCTTCAAAATAAAATAAATGAACCAAATATTAACAAAAAAAAATTAAAGAAATCTTAATCTTATAGACTGTAAAATTAAAAAGGTGTTGGTGCAAAGAAAATATATATTTAGGGCGTATTTTGAAATCTTTGTAATATTTAAAATAATTTTATTCGATTTTGTGTTCTGATTTATTTTTGTTCATTTACAATAAATATTTTTTAAGACGTCAAACAATTTTTACACTTAGGAAAAGCTTGAGAGATGGAAAAAGAATACTTAAGTTTTCAATCATAAAACAATTTTAAGAATTTAAGTACGATTTTGCCTCTAAGTGAGCAGTATAATACCGGGGCTTAGAAATTGCCTTTTCATCGAAATAACTTTTGAAAACGGTTTTTAGTATGAGTTAGAGATCGAAATTTCCCGAACTTTTTGATTTCCCGGAAAAATTATTCAACTTCTCGGAATCTCGGATTAAAAACTATAATTATCACTACACTCTTTAGTTAAACAACTTAAACCCAAAGAGGATATCAGTCTTTGCATTATCAGATTTCGTAGCTGTTCATTGTGAATATTTTCATTAAAAATATTTGTTCAAAATAAATTATTTTTATATTAAATTTCTGGTTTAAGAAATAAAATTGTTTGAAATTAGCGACTGGTAATTCGAATTCGATTATGGTCGAAAAACGATTCTCTTTGCCAAAAAAAAAAAAAAACGATTATTTTGCGTTCGATTTCATACGAGCCAATTTTATACTGAAATCGACTTTTAGCCTTCGACTAATCGAAAAATCAACCCTGCACATTGTAAATTTTCCAAAAAATAAATATTGGGACAAATTTTTAAAAGATTTTGATAAAAAAAAATCAGTAAAACTACAATTCAAGAAATTATTTTTAAAAGCAACTTTGAGTACTAGTTATATAAAATCTACATTCTTAAGAGAACGGTACTTGAGCATTCGTTGCCGCTCTGCCGGACTTTGCAAATCCTCAACTTTGGCAGTAATCCTTTTCTCAAGCCCCTAATTGATAGTTCGAGTGTTTAATGAGTAAATTAAAAATTTTACTCCCAAAAAACTTGTAAACTAAAAAGTAACCGAACGGAAATTTTGTAAAATATAGAAAAACAGCCACTACAAATAAAAAATTATAAAACACCATAAAAAAACAACAGAGTTTTTATCGAAATATATGCACTTAAGTGAACATGACTTAATTTTACGTATATAATTTTACAATATATTTATTGTTTTTAAAGCACTTCTAGTAAAATTTGAATGCAAAAATATATATTTTTTTAAAATTTCGAAAATTTTTAACAAAAGTTTAATAAATTTTATTAGCCTCAGAGATAACATTTAGTGAATATAAAAAAATTGAAAGACATTGGTCCAAAAAATGTACTTTTTTATGTATAATTTCGTGGAATTCATGATAAAAAAATTTATTGAAAAATCACTATAAAAAAGAAATATTGCAAAAATGTTATATAAAAAGATAATTTATCGAAAAATTTCTGTGAAGAGAAATATTATCGAAAAAAATATAAAAAGAAGCTTTATAGAAAAATTTCTATAAAAAGAAAATTTATCAAAAAATGTTTATGAAAAATACATAGAAAAGTTTATAAAAAGAAAATTTATCGAAAATAGTCTATAAAAAGAAAATTCATCGAAAAATTTCTATAACGGAAAATTTATTGAAAAATGTCTATAAAAAATAATAGAAAAATATCCATAAAAAGAAAAAATCTATAAAAAGAAAATTAATCGAAAAATGTCTACAAAAAGAAAATTAATCAAAAGACGTCTATTCTATTGTCTATTCTAACGTCTTTTCTATAGAAAGAAAAGAAGATAAAAGAAAATTTATCGAAAATTTTCTATAAAAAGAAAATTTATTGAAAAATTTCTATAAAAAGAAAATTTATCGAAAAGTGTCTATAAGAAGATAATTTATCAAAAAATGTTTATAAAAATAAAATATATCGAAAAGTCTATAAAAATAAAATTCATCAAAAAATTTCTATAAAGGAAATTTTATCGAAAAATGTCTATAAAAAGAAAATATATCAAAAAATGTACATTAAAAGAAAATGTATCGGAAAAAGTCTATAAAAAGAAAATTAATAAAAAAATGTCCATAAAAAGAAAATTAATCGACAAATTTCTACAAATAAAGTTAATCGAAAAATATTTATAAAAAAAAATCGAAAAATAACAAGAAAGACACAATTATTTAAAAAATGTCTATACAAAGAACATTAATCGCACATTTTCTATAAAAAGAGAAAAAGATAAAGGAAAATGTATCGAAAAATGTTCTATAAAAAAATAATTTATCGAAAAAGTTTCTATAAAAAAAGAATTTATCGAAATTTTTCTATAAAACTAACTTTGTCGGAAATCTTCTATAAATTGAGAATTTTTCAAAGATTTTCTATAAATCGAGAATTTATCGAAAATTCTTCTTAAAATTCTATTCTAAAGATATCGAAAATTTTCTATAAAAATATAATTTATCAAAAATTTCCTATAAATAAAAAAAATTTCTCAAAAATGTCTTATAAATAGAAAATTTATTGTAAATTTTCTATAAAATTAACTTTGTGGAAAATTTTCTATAAATTAAGAATTTATTGGGCATTTTTTTTTAAATAGTTACTAAATGTATTCTATTATAAAGAAATTTTATCGAAAATAATAAAGGAAAATTTATCACAAATTTTCTGTAAAAGTGAAAAGTTATCGTAGATTTTCTTTTTAAAAATAAATTTATCAAGTTTTCTATTGCGGAAATTTTTATCAAATATATTCTATATGGGAAAAAGTTATCGAAATTTTTTTATTCATTAAGGATATATGAATATGTATTTTTTTTTTTATCACAATTTTTTTATGAAAAAAAAATTTGTCAAAAATTGTCTATTATTATAACTTTATGTTTGCTGGGTTATTTAGTATAGCAGAAAACTAAAAAAATTGTTGTTTTTTCAATCATTATATAGTGTTGCTTGTGGATTTTATTATTATTTTTATATTTTTTTAAAGTTCTATAACGTTGTTGTTTTAGCATAGACATTAATGTGTCAAGTCAATATTGAAATGACAGCTTATGATGGCCAAAGACGTACATAACAAAAAAAAACAATAAAAACAACTGCAACTAGTTAGTTACATGCATGCAAAAAGCGACATATAGACTTCGTAATAAATACTTACAAATAAATATTCAAGTTTAAAATGTAAATCACGTATTTTGTAAATATGAGACTTTTAAATACGAACGTTGACAAAAACTGTATATGAAAATGGTCAATAGTCAGGTTTGGGAAGCAAAAGTTAGAGAGTGTAAAATGATCCTACTAACATACTCTATGAATAATAGTACAGACGTAATGAAAGACGAACAAATGTATGTATATATAGATGCCAGTAAACGGTTTAGTTATTCTTCTATTTGTCATGAATTTAACACAGATCTCATATCATAATTACATGTAGACTTGAAGGATCCTACACAGATTGTTTTACTATTTTGATAAGATCTAGAAGTATGTTGACTAGAATCTCGGATTCACGTTCGCTCATATCAAAAAAAAAAAATCCTTCTAATCACAACTTTACTGGAAATGTACTTCAAAATTATATATGTTTGAATGCATAAAATTTCTAAAAATTTCAAGCAAATTAAAAAAAAAATAAGAAAATCTTCCAACTAATATCTTTAAAATGTCATTAGAACGTTTGCCATTATTATTCGTAAAATATTGAAGAGGTCAACTGTGTAGCGAATAAAACAATAGTTAAGATTGACATGTGACAGGCATCTATCATAAAAGTGTCAGGCGTTTCGGTCATTTAGTAGTTCAAGAGTATATGAGTCGTAGTATGTTATATTATTTTCAAGAGTTGTAAATAAGATTTTCTACACCAGGAAGCATTTGTAAAAATTGTTTGTTTATGACAGTTGTTGTTGACACTCTCCTTCCTCCCTACTTCTCCCGCAATTGCTTTAAGACATATGTGTGTGGTTAGTTTTTTTTCAAAAAAATTGCTATGAATTTCAATATTATTCTTTTGATTTGTTCTTCTGGCGTTTTGAAACTTTCGTTATGAGTTGGAAAATAAAGAAAATAATACGCCCAAATTTGGCAAACACTGGCGCCATTAACAATGTCAATAAGTAAACGCTTTGATATGGAAGTGTGTGTATGCTTATATGTATATCTTCTTCAATTGTAATGACACAAGTAATCGTACACACTCTAACCATCCATACATCCATCCTTACTGTGGATGGAGGTAAGGTATCGTTTCCTATGTGTTGTTTAGTTATGGAAGAACGTATGTTAGCGCCAATTAAGTTTGTAATAATACTTTTTGTACTTGTATTTATTAGTTGTATTGGCATAAGTTTGATTTACTTTGTATTCGAAAGATAAACTAAATAAAATACAACGATACAACGATAACAACAATATTCTGTTGATACTCGAAGGAGTAGATTTTTGTGAACCTGTAAAAGAATACATAAAAGGAAAAAAACTCAACTGACTGAATATGTTTGTGATACAATTAAGGTTGCCAAGTTTAGGTCAGAATTGAAAAGCACAAATCATTTCTGTGTAATTCTTAAAATCTCCAAAGTTTTCTAAACAAAAAAATCCTCTAATCAATCGATCGATAACAAGATTTTATAAAAACAATCCTCTTAATCGACCGATCGATAGCAATATTTTCTAAAAAAAAAATCCTCTAAACGATAGATCGTTAACACTATGCTACAATTTTTGGATCATCAAATATTGCCTCAATGATTCTAATAGGAAATTAAAGTATAACATCCCAGCAAAAAATGTTCAATATTTAGAAGCAATAACAACTGATGAAAGCAAAAGATTGCTTACTTAATTGCATAAAGCCTCCAAGAATGCAATAGTGTGAAATATTAATTGAGTTCAAAAGACACTCTTCTTTACCATAATGCTTCCGGGAAGTACTGAAATCAATTTCTTTTGCTTCTATCTATATTTCATAAATATATAAACATATTGTAATTATCTGTTATAAAAATTTTTGCTTTAATCTGGAAATATACTTAATATTTTTAAACTGGTGTTAACTCTGTAACATAAATTGTCCTCGAAAAATCCATGACTTAGGAAGATAGTTCAGACCCTCTGTGTTAAAGAGCGAAAGACACTTTTCCATACCATAGTGCTTCAGAGAAGCATTAAAAGCCACTTCTATTGCGTATACGTGGCTCATCTCGAACAAAAGGAATGCATTATAAATGCGCTTCAGTAATGCATATATCATAAAACCTCCTACTAAAATTGTAAAGCGCATTTATAATTTTTATTTCGAGATGAATCGCCTAGAAGCAATAGATATGAATTTTAGTGCTTCTCCGAAGCACTGTGGTAAGGAAGAGTGCCTTTCGCTCTTTAACACAGATGGTCTGAACGATCTTCCCAAACCATATGTCTATGGAGTTTTCGGGGACTTTTTATGTGACAAAATTCCGATGTCATATTTCCGATGCCATAGTTAACACCAGTTTACAAATGTTAAGTATATTTCCAGATTAAAGCAAAATTTTTGATAAGATATAGAACCAATATGTTTATATATTTACGAAATAGGAAAACTGTTGATGTATTTTGGTAGACTTTATAAAATAACCAAGATGTCCAAAAATTTAGATAATTTACCTGAAAACTAAAGGAAATAACATCTAAACCTAAAAAGTATAAAAAAATTGAGTTAAAACTTACGAGAATTTTTTTTTTTAATTTATTTAAATTTTGTACTGACAGTTCACGTCTTTTGGATTCAAACTATTAACCAATCGAGAGACAACAGTTTGGAAATTCATATGCTGTATAGCAAGTACCGTTTTACTGGTAAAAAATTATACGATCGTAAAAATAAAGCGAAACATTGACGATTTTTTAAATTTTTCAACTTTTTTGATAGAAAATTTGTCCACATAAGTAAAATCAAATTAAGAAAACTGAATTTTAAAGGCGAAGTAATTATCTATTGAGGTATATCGCGTTGATGTCAAAAAGCCAGGCATAGGATAGCCTCATCACAAACTTTCATATAACTAGTAAATATTATCAAAATTTATGTTTTTCGTTACTGACAAACGCTGCTTTTATAGAAATTACCCAAAATATCGCGCAAACAGAATTTTTAATATATGACGCTTCCGAGTTAAAGGGGCATTAAAAAAATTTAAAATGCAAAAATTATAAGCACTTTTTAAATTTTTTAACAAATTTTCAAATTTTTTTCCGCACTTCTTTTTCTAATTTAAGATATAACCTAAGTACCTGTAAAGAATCATCTTAATGGCATATAACAAGATTTTCTAAAGAAAATCGTCTAATCGATCGATAACAAGATTTTCTAAAGAAAATCGTCTAATCGATCGATAACAAGATTTTCTAAAGAAAATCGTCTAATCGATCGATAACAAGATTTTCTAAAGAAAATCGTCTAATCGATCGATAACAAGATTTTCTAAAGAAAATCGTCTAATCGATCGATAACAAGATTTTCTAAAGAAAATCGTCTAATCGATCGATAACAAGATTTTCTAAAGAAAATCGTCTAATCGATCGATAACAAGATTTTCTAAAGAAAATCGTCTAATCGATCGATAACAAGATTTTCTAAAGAAAATCGTCTAATCGATCGATAACAAGATTTTCTAAAGAAAATCGTCTAATCGATCGATAACAAGATTTTCTAAAGAAAATCGTCTAATCGATCGATAACAAGATTTTCTAAAGAAAATCGTCTAATCGATCGATAACAAGATTTTCTAAAGAAAATCGTCTAATCGATCGATAACAAGATTTTCTAAAGAAAATCGTCTAATCGATCGATAACAAGATTTTCTAAAGAAAATCGTCTAATCGATCGATAACAAGATTTTCTAAAGAAAATCGTCTAATCGATCGATAACAAGATTTTCTAAAGAAAATCGTCTAATCGATCGATAACAAGATTTTCTAAAGAAAATCGTCTAATCGATCGATAACAAGATTTTCTAAAGAAAATCGTCTAATCGATCGATAACAAGATTTTCTAAAGAAAATCGTCTAATCGATCGATAACAAGATTTTCTAAAGAAAATCGTCTAATCGATCGATAACAAGATTTTCTAAAGAAAATCGTCTAATCGATCGATAACAAGATTTTCTAAAGAAAATCGTCTAATCGATCAATTGATTGGTAACAAAATTTTCTAAAGGAAATAGTATAATCTATCAATTGATCGATAACAAGATTTTTTAAAGAAAATCGTCTAATAGATCAATTGATCAATTGAACGACAAAAAAAATTTCTAAAGAAAATCGTCTAATCTATCAATTGATCGATAACAAGATTTTTTAAAGAAAATCGTCTAATAGATCAATTGATCAATTGAACGACAAAAAAAATTTCTAAAGAAAATCGTCTAATCGATCAATTGATCGATAACAAGATTTTCTCAAGAAAATATAAAAGAAATCCTCTAATCGATAAGAAAATGATCTAAAGAAAATTCTCTAATCGACATGATCTTCTAAAAAATTCTTCTAATCGATCGTTTAGAGAATTTTCCCCTGTTATAAATTTTCTTCTTTGGCAACCTCTTTCAATAAAGTTTCTTTAACATTCATAAAATGTATTCCGAAGAATAAAATTAAAACAAACCAAAAAGAAGAAAAAGCATCACCGTTGTATAGTTTTTCTTGTTAATGATCATTTAAAGATGCGATATCTTTTATCTTCTTCAACAGCATATTTTTTTAACTTTTTCTTAACCATCAAATCAAAAACAAAACGAAGATGACTGTGGAATTGGCACGAGTCAATCTTTATGAGCCTACATGCGTACGCGTGCAGTAATTTGATTTTGTTTGAATTTCATAAAAAGAGAGACATGATGCCGCTTTGCCAGCCAAAAGTCTTTTATTTTAAATTGCGACTGAACCTAGGAACGAACGAATGAATAAATGTCCATATTTGTTCGAGTATTGATTGTGCTATAAATTAATTCACTTTTCACTCACGTTTCATGTCAGATATTCTTTAAATACCTTGTGTTCTGATCAATAAAGCAAAAAACTATAGCGATGATAATAACTTAAGAAAATTTTAAAATGAAAAAGGAAAAATAAATATGTAGTTAACATCTGATGTTCTATTAGTTACAGAGTGCAGAAGGGTAAAGAAATGTAGGAAATTACTTTGAAATAAAAATCTATACAGGAATCAAAGCTGAATCCAGATTCATTTTCTGAAAAAGAGAAATATGAAAATTCTTCTTTATAAGAAATATTAGTATTTTTCTTAAGTGAAATTTTAAATCATATTTAAACATATTATAGAATAATTGTTATGGAATTTTTTATAAGTTTGAATTTATGCCAATAAATTGTATGACTTTATATTTGACTTTATAAAATGTTGAAATATTAAATTAAAAATTTCTCACTCAATTAAACAATTAATCCTTGAACTTACAGTCAAGTCAATAAAATACTCTTTTGCTCAGTAACTAGTTAAGTAAATATAAAAGCATAGATTAGGCAAAATTTTACATAAAATACCCTACCTTTAACTATTATATATAATAAAAATTCTCTGGTGCAAAAAAAAGCAAAGAATAAGAAGTTATAGAAAATTTTTACTTACGATTCTAATTTATATTTCTCCTAATTATTTTTTCAAACTACTAATGGCTTCATTTGAAATCCTTAGAATAAAAATAGCAAAATTTGTTTGTCAGAGCATAACAGCCTAACATATTTTATATGAAGGTGTAGGGTATTAAAATCATGCTGTATTGTTGAATTCAAAGTAATGTTATTTTGCTCCAACCCTTAAACTTTGCCGTCGAAACAAATATTTTGCCAAAAAAATCTTTATTATATATATATATATATATATATATATATATATATGTGTGTGTGTGTGTATGTGTTGTTTAGTAATTCTTTTTTATTTATTACAAGAAGTAATGGTCTTTCAAAAAATTTTACTTGGCAACAAAGATATAATGACCATCAACTACAACATCAATCTAACATAAGGGAGATTTTATTCTGGCTGTTAATAGCAAGAAAACCAATTGGTGACAAATCTTATTGAATAGAATAACATTATGAGGGAATAATTTTTCATGATTGGATGATGTAAAGAACCAAAAAGAAATAAACACAATTGTATAAATAACATAAGTATGAAATAGAGGAAAGTTAAAGCCACAAAAAAATGTTGGTAAGAAGGAACAAAATTACATAAAATCCTAAATTCTAAGGAAATCTAAGGCTATATGAAAAATTATGGGTCATCAAATAATGCCTCAATAGTACCAACGCCAATTGAAAATATACAATATCTCCAAAGGGTTTTGTTTGCAATGCTAGTTCGAATTTCGATTTTATGCGCTGTTAAACTTCAAATATTTTGGAGCACATTTTTTATTATGTGTAAAAATAAAAAACATTTAAATAAGTAAATTTCAAAATATTTGTGGATACTTATTATTCTATAGAATTCAAACCATCTCTTAGATGTTATGTAAGATTTTTATTAAACGCCTTTTTACGCCCATTTCAAATAATAAGATTATTTGCAATATATGTGAGTAGTCTCATTATTCAAACGATTTAACTCATATTTTGCATATATATATATATAACGCTCACAAATTAGAGCTTTCAGTAATTCGAACGTCCAGAAATTGGAATCAGTGTATGCAATACATTAAACGGTCTGAAATTCGAATTTAAAATTCTAATTTTTAAATTTTTTTTTTTTTTTTTTTTTTGTTATTTGAACACAAGAAATCTCCAGTTTATTTTTTATTCTGTTTGAACATAGTAAAACTAAAAAGGGGAATCACCAAATAATATATGTTTACTCCCTATTTGATGTTTTTTTGCCGCATTTATGTATATTTGTGGCTAGTTTATTTGCGAAATTTGATACGCGTGTACATATTTTGGCAGTCTCTATTAAAAAGTGAAATTGTAGCATTAGAAATGTCAACTAAACGTAAAAAAAACACTTTATCATTGAAAACTGAAGTTAAAATATTAGAAAAGCTTGACAAAGGAGTTCAAGGGAAGCGGTTAGCCCTAGATTTTAATGTGACAACATCTTCAATCAGCTACATCAAATCACATAGAACAGCAATATTAAATGCTGTTTCCAACACATATCGGGAGGCAAGCAATAAGTCTTTGCGCAGCGCTGAATATCCTAAAATGGAAAGTCGTCTGTATGAGTGGTTTTTACATACTTAAACAGAAAGCTAAACAAATATTTAAAGAGGAATATTCCGATAAAGATGAAAATGCATTCCGTGCAAGTGATGGATGGTTTACCAAATTTAAGAAACGGCACGGTATCCGTTTTTTAAAAATTTGTGGCGAGATTCTTTCCATTAATGTTGCTTCAGTCACTCCTTTTATTCATCGATATCGTGCAAAGGTCGCTGAAATGGGGCTAATGGAATCACAAATATATAATGTCGATGAAACCGGATTATTTTTTCGTTGCCTACCAGACAGAACATATGTCTCTGCTTTTGTAAAAAACGCCCCTGGACATAAAATTCAAAAAGACAGAATTTCAGTCCTACTTGGTGCAAACTCTGATGGATCACATAAATTAGTTCCATTGGTAATTGGAAAAGCAAAAAATCCCAGGTGTTTTAAAAGTTTCAATAATCCTCTGCATTACAACTTTACAAAAAATGCTTGGATGACTTCTCGGATTTTTCACAAATGATTTCACCGAATATTTATTAAAGAGGTAAGAACAAATATTGATTTCAGGTTCAGTAATTTTAAAACATTTAAAATTTACAGGTGATTTGCTTATC
Organism: Protocalliphora azurea; assembly: GCA_932274085.1. Classification (NCBI taxonomy): domain Eukaryota; kingdom Metazoa; phylum Arthropoda; class Insecta; order Diptera; family Calliphoridae; genus Protocalliphora; species Protocalliphora azurea. The sequence continues at coordinate 128,765,393 of OW026521.1, read as the reverse complement.
TCAGGAAAATAATTTGCCACCGAAAGCCATTTTGCTTATAGATAATTGCTCCGCTCATGCACCCATTGAGAAATTTAAAAGTGACGATGGAAAGATAGTTGCATTATTCTTTCCACCAAATGTAACAGCAGCTTTACAACCAATAGTTCAAAACCCTATTAAGTTAACAAAGCTCAATTACAGAAGTATGTTTCTTTCTCAATTAATTGCTAAAGGTGGTGAACTGAAGAATCATTTGAAATCCCATTCAATCCGCAATGCAATATTATTACTGAAACAAGCTTGGGATGAGGTACCACAAAGTGTTATTAAGAAATAATGTTCCTTTCAAGAATTTTTTTTCACTTTATGGTTCTTCAAGTCAACTTTTTATAACTTTCAGAATATACAGTGCAATTTAAAGAATGAGTCACATTCCATCCAATAATGTAGATTTTCTTAAAATTCGTATTATTTTGTCCGCGATCCTATAGTCTGTAAATCAAATTTTTCTTCGGTTATCAGGATTCCTTTCGGTGATCATGACTCTTTGTAGTTTTTAAGACTCGGAAAACTGAATTTCCCAACTCATCTGCATTTCTAGCAATTTTTTATATGGTCATCATGTGTTTTCATTATAAATTTGAAGAAAAAAGAAGAAAAACTAATTATGAACTTACAACAAAATTTAGCACATAGTTATTGAGAATAATAGCAAATGTTAACAAGTTAGCGGTAATAATCTTTTTGACGTATAATAAAAGCTATAAGAATTAAAGTGTACATGGATTTTATCGTGCGCAAATAAATATTTTGTGGTCAAAATTATGGATTAAAATATAAGTTTAATGCCACACACAGTTTTAAGACCACTTTCAGTATATATCAGTTTTGCTACTTTCATGATACTACTGAAACAATTCACATAAAATATGACATAGATAAGTAATAGAAAATATTGCATATCATAAAATTTTATCTGAATGTATATTCACTTTTATTAAATTATAATATATTTTTAACACTGCCATGAAAATTTTAATGAATCTTTAAATTGCCAAAGCAAGGCGTGGCATGCAGTCAGTACTTGCTTCAATGATATACATTAGGATGGCTCGGTATATATGGAGTGAAGAAAAGATATAAATGTTCCGAGCTCAAATAAAAATTTTTCTTCACTCTAATACACTGTTTAAGTATTTATGTGTAAAAAGTTCGAACATCCAAATTTTTTTTGTGAAAAATTGCAAAATTTTGGATTCATTTTAATCTGGTCTCAAATTTTTGTTATGTCATTAAATACGCGTCCCAAATACGCGATATCAAATTTTCATATTATACCTTTGGCAGAAATATGAAAAAAAAAAATCTGAAAAACCAAAAAAAAGGATCTTTTTTGATCCAACTCACGAAAGATAATACCAGAACGAAAATTTTGAAAAATGGGATCTTAAAATGAATTAGATTTTCATTGGAGTTGGAAACATCGATACTTTTAATTTTAGGGCCACCCTAATAAACATACATATGTACCAAGTTTATTTTTAATCGGTCCAGTAATTTAAACATAATTTCATAATTTAAATAAAGTAAATAATATCACAGTCGTTCTCATACATAAAAAATCGATATATGCGTGAAACTAAAGACTATATATAGTAAAACTGCGTTCTCAATTTTTATCAAAGACGTCAAATTTCCTCTTAAAAGGACTTGAAAATTTAGAAGGATACACATTTTAAAAAAATGTATAAAATATTTACAAATATTATATCAACTCAGCATGGATATCGAATCAAAGCTAATAATCCCTACAATATAACGATATTTTTTATTTAAATGTTGCAGCACAAAACTTAAGAGTAGAGAAAATTTTCCACTCAAAAGGAGTTGGAAGTTTTGAAAGAGGAGCAATTAAGAATATTTATGTCAAATGAAAGCTACGAAGCACTGCAACAGAATAATATCTTTTATTTAAATATTGCAGCACAAAGTGTTAAGAATATATATATATTCTTATATATATACACATATATATATATATATATGTATATATATATATATATATATTTAAGTATAAATATATATATTTATACTTTATATAAAGGATATTTTCTTAACATTTTGCTCTTCCACATTTAAATAAAAACTTTTGGTATTCTTACCTTGCATTTGACATCCACGTTTGATCGGTATAATTTTGGTAAATATTTCATAATTTGAAAAATTTGAAGTCCTGAAGAATTTTTATTATTTACAGTCTCTAGTTTGGTGCATATATCGATCTTTTCATGTATGAGAAAATTTTTGGGAAATTATTACACGGTGTATTATGACAAAAATAGGAGTAAAAAATAAATTATTTAAAAGTTTTTTATTTCCCATTTTCGACCTCAAAGAGATTAGTACTAAATTTGTGAAACCCTTAGGGAGTTTTGCTAGACTACTGGTACGTTTTGCATTGGTATTATTGGGGCAATTTTTTTCTTGTTGCACTATGTAATGGATCTATAAAAATCTTAAAAGAAACTTTATATAAATCTTTTTTCCGACCTATCGATTATAATATTTTCTTTTTTCTTTTTTAAAGAAAGCTTTCCAATATAAGATTTTCCTTCGAACATCTTGATCGATTAGAGGATTTTCTTTAGCAAATCTAGTTATCGATCGATAGTAATGAAGATTATATTTAGAAAATCTTGTTATGGGTCGATGGATTAAAGAATTTTCTTTGGAATATCTTATATTAACTCCTACATTTGAATTCTTACCTCCTAGGCCATATAGCAACCTGAAATTTCATTTTCATAAAATACTTTTGTTCTATTATTTTCTACTATTGTACAGCGTCCTATTCATTATTATTAATTTTAATTACTCAAAAAAATTTTTATTAATGAAATTTTACATGGATTTTTTGATTTTTATTTTTTTAGATTTATTTTCAGATTTATTTACAAGATTCCGGCCATTCCCAAAAAATTAGATTTTTTACTTTTTGTGCTATATCTTCTATTTCTATTACAAAAAAATTTAAAACATTATGAGGGAATAAATTACAAGTTTATAAAAGAAATAGATCCATTTTGCGAGAACCTGATCCATGTAAGAACAATTTTATTTTTATTATGTTTTTTTTCCTTTACAATAATTTGTATTAAGTTGCCTTTCAGAAAAATATAAATACTATATCTGTTACTAAAGAAAAATTTAATAAAAAACATAAAAAATCAGGTGAAAATAAGAGTTTTTATCTTCATATCTCGTAATCTAAAAGTTTATATATATGAAGTTTATATATATGAATCCATTCATATAAAAATCAAAACAATTTGGATATAAGGAGTGAGTATCCTTTTAAATATTTTTCATGCCCGAGATGTCCAACTTTGGGACCCTAACCAGGCTTGGGGGGATTTGATTACATTAAGTTATCTATTGCATACACAATTACAATTAACTTGTAATTTGTAATTGGTATTTTCAATCACAATTACAGGTTAATTGTAATTGAAAGTTTTCAAATATAATTATTGTAATTATATTTTAAAATAGTCAATTACAATTACATGTAAAGTAATTTAATTGAAAATGTATTCATTACCCCCAAGCCTGATGAGAGGTACATATAATTGTTCTTCAACAAAACTACTATGGGTACAGATAGTCTAGTAGATGTGATATAGATTACGCATTTTCAAGTCATGCACGCCATGGTTCCTATTCTCGCTGAATTCCACTGATTTTTTATTTTTATTTATTTATTTTTTATTTTTTTATTTTATGAAAAAATGTGTTTAAAAAGTAAATCTGAGTATAAAGGATGTTTTTTTTTTTTTCTTAAATAATTATCATTGAACTTTAATTGTGTTTTAGGTTTTTCAATATAGATAATAAGGTGGTATAGCATGTTCGGTGGTTTTGTGTCCTAGAGGCAGAAACTTCTAGGATCTGTTTAATAAGGAGTTTTACTTTTAAGTAAAATATAAATTTTTCATATATTGGAGAGAAGCTATTAAACAATTTTCATTTTTACAACTAAAAAGTTTTTCTGATCCTTAAACAAAATTATTTAATACTTTTTAGCAGTACTCGAACACAAAAAACCAAAGTTAAAAATTCGGAAAATTTTAAAATAGCTAGCTCTAGTATGAAACAGCTAATTCTTAGGTATCTGTTTCAAAAAAAAATTGTTGGTGGGGAACTGGAAAAAGAATTTACAATTTTGCATATCGGGTGATTTTATGTCGAAAGGGACAGCAATCGATTTTTTGACATACGTTTTTTCATGCTCATATTAAAAAAAAAATAAATTTTATATACAAAATTTGAATTTAGATTATATTTTTATATATAACTTCCAAACTAAAAGAGAATCCAACATAAAATTTTGCACGAGTATTGAGAAGAGTTACGTCAACATTATATAATTTGTTAAGTATCTTTAAAATATCGTGTTTTGAGATATAATGGTTTAATTTTTATAAATAAATTTTGATCTTTGAACTTTCGAAATAAAATAACTTTCTACATATCTAGTTAAAGTTATTTTATTTATCTCTTAAATTATACTAAAATGAAAATTTTATTATGTATAGTTCAGAAGTTGTTAGTAATTAAATTATATTTTGGTAAATAACTTCTAAACTAAATTAGTATCCATCTTGAAATTTTATACAAGTAGGGAGAAGAGTTACGTCAACATTATGTAAGTTTTTAAGAATTTTAAAAATATCGTTTTTTGAGATATAATGTTTTGATTTTTATATGTCCAACTTTGACCTTTTAACTTTTTATGTAAATAAACTTTATATATATCGTTACAAAGGTAACATCTTTGTCTTTAATATGAAACCAAAACCAGAGATATAGCATCTATATTTAAGAAATTATTAGCTATTAAACAGGTGCACCTTTGTTAAGTTTTTAGCTTTTTTCGTTTTTCAAAAAGTCATATTTTTGAACCAGAAAGGTCTATAAGTCTAAAAGTGTAAGTGTTTATAAGAAACACTCGCAATAATTAATGTATGTAGTCAATTTCATTGAAACCTGTCCGTTTTATTATGAAATAGCTGTATCTCTTCTTTATTCCGCTCTTGAGCATATGGCCCAAATCTTTCTAAGTCATATGCCCGAGAAAAAAATTTTTAGGGACTCTACATTACAAGTTTCCAATATCATGGTTAATGTCTATTTACAAATATGAAGTATATTTCCACAGCAATGAAAAAATTTTTTCGAGTGTATATTTATCAATGAACAAAAAAATAAATTATTTTTATTTTACAAAAAAAAAAAAAAAAAAAAAAAAAATACTTATGATTTGTTGTTTAAAAAAATGATACAAATGACCCCTGTGTCGCTTTCTTCAAAGACAGAAAAATAAAAAATAAAATGAAAAGCCAACCAACCAGTGGGTGTTTTTGAATTATTTTAAACAATTTTCAGCTCTTTCTATTTATGTGGATATGTATTTCATTTCTGGCAGCATCTTTAGACCTTAAGGAGCTCTTTTAGTTAGTTATTAGGAAGAGCAACAAAAAAGGATATGAAATACTTATAATAAACATTTATTGTATTTATGGTTAAACATAAATTATGGAATAATAGTTGTAATATGAACAAAACCCACTATGAAATTGTTTCTCAGCACAACTTATTATAATAATTTGAAGATTTCAATAAATTAAATTAATAAGAATTATTTATTTCTGCAAGTACAAGCCAAAAAAAATGTCCAATCTAAACTAACAAAAAAATATGATTTGTATGAAAAGCTAAAGAAAATCATAAACTTAATGAAGAAGATAGAATTTCATGAATGGCATTGATTTCGTTGGCACGTACATAAACATGTCTCAATATGGTTTTATGGATGGGTGATGTCTTCTTTATGTTGATGTGGTTTAGCGACCATCTAAATAACCAAAGACTGTCCGATTGATGAACTTATGAGCGGGTAGACGGACAATCATAACAGTATCACAAAACATTTAGAAGAAAAGCAATATTTTGCTTTTAGATTTTATTTTGAAAATGTATCTTTAACCGCCTGGCTTTTACTTAAAGTTTATTAAGTTTAATTTTTTTGTTTCTTTTGTTATTATTTACTGAAGTATAGAGTTACACTCATAAATGATATTGGGATGCTGTTAAGTGACTGTGTCAGACACTAAGATGTACAGTGGGAGGGCGAGATTTAAAACAAGAAAAAATTTAAGTAAGGACTGTGCACAAAAAAAATTTATGCATACAAATCAGCTCATAAAAATGAAACCAATGAGTAATCTTTTTGAAATTTTGTTTTATTAGAGACCGCTATATTCTAGTTTTAAATTTAAAAGAAAATTAGTTCCCTTTTTATTCGATTTTAATAAATTATTTAATATTTCCTGGAATACCCTGAATTGTGTTTTCGGTTACTTTTTTGTTAGAATTCATTTTAAACTCTATTTTAATTTTTACTCAGCTTTAGGTGTTCTTTAAGTACTTTTTACAATAACCCGATACATATCAAATGGTTTGAGTTTTGGATAGTTTAGTGTATTGGCTGATATATAGCACCATTTTTTGTTTTAATAGCACTCAACTACTTTTTTTGTTATAATGATGCAGTGCGATATCAGGCCAGAAAAATAAGAATTTGTTATATTTTCTAATATTGGAAAAAAATCATTTCTGGGAGCACACATTTGTGTATATTTCTCTATACTATTTGCTATGAATAAAGTTTTTTTCCCCGCACGTACAAAGGCTTGCAAGACCTAAAAATTTGTTCGATAAATTTGATTTTTTTTATACGATATTTATCTGCTACATTTCCCATGGCATCAATAATTTGGAATTTTTAACCAGAATGTTATAAAAAGTTAGACGGTACATACTTCTTATTGCCTTTTAGATGCATTCATATTTTTTTACGAAAATTAATCTCAATAATGTTCGTTCTCTCCTTTGCCGGCATATTTTTTTTTTAGCAATCCTATTAGGAACTTTTTCTACTTGGTACATCTTTAGTCTACCTTTTTGAAACTTTTCTGATAAAAAATACTGAGCAATCTAATAAATGAATAGCATTCCGTCCAGAGATATAGAGAATTTCCTTTAAAATACGTTTTATTTTTTCTGCCATCCTACATTCTGTTAATTATTTTTTTTTTTCGATTATAAGAGTTATTTTCGATGACCGTGAACTCCTCATATTTTTTGTATGACTCAAGAAACTTTATTTCCAGATTCACCTACATTCCTAGCAATTGTTTTATACGGTTGAGATGTGATTTGATTATAAATTTTAATTGTGCGTTTGCATGAATTTGGTTCAATTTTCATTTTAGGGAAAAGTAATTATACTATTAATTTTTTTTATGTATAATAAAATTTAAAGGCCTAAAAGATGAAAAGAAACAAATTTGTAAATTATACTAAAAGGTCAAAAATGTTCAGAGGTATATCCAGATATTGCTCTACCGTTAATTTCTTACTGAACTGATTTAGCTAATTTTAAACAGTAAAGAGCTGAGGAGAATCATAAACAATTTGAAAGAATTTAGTAATTCCGACGTGAGAATGTTCTTCACAGACAGACAGGCAGACGGATATCTGGGATTAGCTAATACTTAGATTTAGAAAGAATTGCAAAGGCTAAAAAATTTGAAAATTAAACGCTTCAAAAAGTACAAAAAATTTTGTCTACTCTCTTATTATGCTGAATTTTCTGTGATCCATGCTAAATATAACTCACTCAACGCTGTTCTTTATAAAAATTACATAAATACCATAAAACAAAACTTAAAGTATGATCCAAAATTATTTTATAATTTTGTGAACTCAAAAAGAAAAACTGATATTTTCCCTACTACTATGAACTACTTAACACATGCATCTAATAATGATTTGACAATATGCAATTTGTTTACTGACTTCTTCTCCACCACATATTCCGATCCACAATATTATTCCAATTTTGGAATATCAACCAATAGTTATGCATCCTATTCATACGTTACAGATCTTAATAGTTATAAAAAACATGAAATTGGCTTTTCGGAGTGGTCCTGATGTTATACCCAGTTGTTTACTAATTAACTGCGAAAATGCTCTTGCTGTTCCGTTAACCATAATTTTTAACATCTCTATAAAATACGGCTATTTTCCCCAGTATTGGAAAGACTCTTATATTATTCCGCTGGCAACAAATCAAATATAGTCAAATATAGAGGAAAGGCTGTTCAACAGTAACTAATCTTTTGCACTTTACCACTATAGTTAATCGTGGATTTAACGACAAAAAACTAACTGATGTCATATACACAGACTTTAGGAAGGCATTAGATAAAGTCAATCATGATCTTTTGTTAATCAAACTGCATGGTATGGGCTTCTCAACTAATAGCTTGAACTGGATAAAATCTTATTTAACATGTCGTAAATATGAAATCTGGAGTTCCTCAAGGTAGTCACTTAGGTCCTATCTTATTTTCCTTATTTATAAATGATTTGCCATGTATAAGACAAAGCTATAATAGTGCTGGTGATATATATTATTTACAACATAATTTAGACAATTTTTTCGTATGGTGCAATATTAACCTAGTGGATCTTAACCTAAAAAAAATATAAGCATATGCGTTTCTTTAGAAATTTAAATATTGAGGTAAATTTCTTGATGGGAGGATATCAACTGAAATTAGTATCTGAGTTCCTTGATCTTGGTATTCTTCTCGATCCTCAACTAAATATCAAAAAACATACAACAATGATAATTAATCTCGTGGTGTTCTAGCATTTATAAAACGACGGTCCAAAGGATTTAATGAGCCTTTAACTACTAAACGTTTATATATATCCTTGATAAGACCAATTTTAGAGTATGATTCTATTATTTGGGATCCCAATATGGTTTATTTTAAAAATAATATCGAATCCGTTCAAAAACATTTCCTTTTATTTTGTTAGGGAAACTCAACTTGGAATCCAAATATCAATCTTCCTCCTTACACAATAAGGTTATCTATTATAAAATTACTTACTTTGGAAAGTAGAAGGAAGATGCTAAATGTGGCCTTTTTAATAAATTTAATTAATGAATCAGTTTGTTCAGATTTCCTACTTGGTTATATAACTTTCTCAATCCCTCGGAGAGTTACTTGGAACTTTATACCACTTTTCCTTCAAGTTTTCCAGAATTTATGTGATAATGCTGATCCCTTTAGAAAACTATGTATTGATTTTAACTATTTTTACAATTTCATCGATTTCTCAACCAACGTTAACCATATAAAACGTAATATAATATTGTAATTAAACAATTGTTAACTGTAATTGTATTTTTTTTTCTTAGTATAAACATTGTTAATATTTTAAGGTCTGTAAGGAATATTTTTCTGTAGACTAATAATAATGAATAAAATAAAAAAAATATACATTCACGTAGAAAAAAAAAACATTTTGCTATATAGTTACCCCAACAATTATTTTCTCTGCAATATTATATTATTATTGTTATTATTATTATTATTATTATTATTATTATTATTATTATTATTATTATTATTATTAGTAGTAGTAGTAGTAGTAGTAGTAGTAGTAGTATTAGTATTAGTATTATTATTGCAAATATCGTTGTTATTAAATATATTTTATTTTAAAAATAATTTGATTGTAGCAATTATATTTTTGTTCTCAATTTTATAATTTAAAGTTGGCATAACCTGTTTAGCAATATGTTTGAGTTTAAATGATGCTATAGTTGCTAAAATTCTATTTACAATAAAATAATTTTCATTATACAAAAATATTATATTTGTTATCTTGGCTTCATAACAATACGTTTATTTTGTATGAAGAACAATATAGAAAATAAATAAATTTGCTGATTTTTATTCAGTTTAATGTGTTTAATTGTTGCTTTTTGCCATGTTAAAAATATATTGGAAAATATACTGAATATATATTTAAATTGTGAATTAAGTAAAATTGCATACTCATAAATAATTACATAAATGTTTTACATTGTGAAAATATTTCAAATACAAAATAAGCAATCAAAGAAATGCAACAATTTATCTTTGGAGTCTTAAAAAGAAGTTCTAAAAAAATTATTTACGAAATGTAAATAATACAGAACCTATAACATCCTTGACAATAGTATGTTTGTCTCTAATGCTATATAATTTAAAAAATATTATGTTGAATAACATTTATGTTCTCAGCAAATGATAAAAAATGTGTTTTTATTAATAAGGTGTTATAAAAAGAGTGTATTACTTGTTTTGAGACTCCTGCTATCAAACTCTATATAAAAAAATATTTATCTCTGTCCAAACGGATGCCACCAGTGTTACCAGGGCAAGAGAAAAAAATTAAACTTTAAGAAACGCCAAAAAAAGCTAAATTTCAAAAAATAGTTATAATAATAATAATAATAATAATAATAATAATAAGGCCATAAAAAAGCTAAGTTTCTTTTAAATCTAAAAATTAATTCTTTTCCTTCTCATTAGATTTTGATACTTTCTTAAGAAAATATTTATAAACAGTTTCTATTGTTAATGAAAAAATTTATTTTTGATTTGGCGAATGAAGCCCCGAAACTGAAAATTTTATTATATAAAAATAATCACGACTTTTGTATTAATAAATACACAAAATGCTTAAATGTATGATTCTGTAAAAATAAAATTAGTAATAGGAATTAAGAAATTATTTTCTTCGTTATTGAAATAATAATGTATTAGCATATTTAAGATAATTTTAAGAATCAAAAAATCATAGAAAAATGCTAGATGCTAAAACGAAAAGCTCGAGGCTAAAAGCAAAATAAACTGGCAACTCTGGATGCCACAAACATCAAACATCACACAGTAGAGCCAATCGCAAACATTTTCGTTATAAATCTGTGTCTCCTAAACTACTGGCCGGATCGAATTGAAATATATGAGAGAGTTGTAGAAGAAAACCTAGGCTTTCAAAGAAATCATCCTCTAGCCATCCTGTAATAACTCGAGATAAAATACAGGGTGTGAAATTTTACCACTTCGAGTATGTAAAAGTATCAAAAAATCATATCCGACTTCAAAGATTTTTATATTTATGTAAAGTGCTTGACGAGATAAAAAAAACAAGCGTGCTCACCTAAGTACTTCTACAGTTAAAAAGATATTTACGCTCGAATATTTGATTTTTTCCCCTAACTTTATTTTGTTTTTCGAGTGAACATTTTTTTAAATATACTCGTATTCTGTAGCTTCTAATAATTTGTTGATTATCTCAATTCGTCAAATTATTCAAAGTCATCACTCTGAAATTAGTATGAAAAATTGTTTTTTTTTACAAAAATATAGTACAATTCTTTCCCTTTTTTGCTCAAAGTTTTGTTTTTCAAAGTAAAATAACTTTATTCTTTAAATGTTTGAAAAGACAGGTCTTTCTAAAAATATTACGAGAGCTATTTTTTAATTAATTGATGCTGTTTAATTACAATATATATTTAAATCGCAGCAGTGGAGATTTTATAAAAAATAAATTTTTCAAAAGACTTTTTTATTTTAATTGCAAAAAAAAAAGATATTAGTACCATATTTTTACTAATATTTCTTAGGTATTATATAAAATAAATATTAATATTTATTCCTCCAAAAATCTTTAAATAGTTGTAACAACCAATTTTTGGCAATTTTTCAAATATAAATAATATTTAAAAAAAAAAAATAAAAACCAAAAAATAATATTTTTGTTAAGCAGAACTCCGTCTATTTTCCAAAAACTTATAAGATACTAGTTTTTCTCTGTGTGCTTCGCCACCCCATTTGATGAAATAACTAATATTTACTTTATATGAGGCTACCTACTACTTCCCCTACACCATCCACCCTATTCAAAACTTGATATGAAAATTACTCGTTTCACTTTAATACTTCTTTATATATGCAAAAAAATTAATATTTTCTTTGCATGGGGTCTACCTCTCCCCTTTGACGTATCCCTACTATTTGCATTTTGTTAACGCGAAGTGATAAGCTAAATGTTCACTTGAAGTTTTATAGTTCTCACTATAATAATTTCTTATATATACCATAATCAATATTTGCTTTGTATGGGGGGTACTACTCCCCCTACTCCGATCGAAAAATAAAATCTTGTTTTTGAATTTGGGGACACACAGGATGACGCTGTGTAAATTCTAAGCGAATCGGTTCAGTCCTTTGAGAGTTTTAAAAAAGGAGTTGTGGCAACTGATTAAGCCTTTAAAATTCTTCAGTATAAGAATTATCTGTGTGTCAAGTTTCCAAATTGAAAAATTGATTTTGTCGATGTGACATCCAATCGAGATCTAACATAGGCTATAACCACCTCCGGCAATGCGGCAATACGGTTCAGCCGTTTGAAAGTTTTAAAAAAGTGGACGTAAAATGGGCGTGGCATCCGTTCAAGATCCAACATAGCCTATAAAATTCTTCAGTGTAAGCACTATCTGTGTTTCAAAGTTTATGTAAATAGCTTCATTGATAACGTGCAAAATTTAAAAAATAGATTTTTATAAAAGTAAACGTAAAATTTGGGTGTGACATCCAATCGAGATCTATCATAGCCTATAGCCACCTCCGGCACTAATACATACTATCTTTGTGTCAAAAATCGTGAAAATCGGTTCAGCCGTTTATGCGTGATTGATGCACAAACAAACAAACAAATACCTTATTTTTATAATATATCTATATAGGTCGTTTTTACAAAGACAATATAATGGCCTCAAAACTAATAACTCGTGTCAACATTTGCAAAATGAACTATTTTATAATATTTTATTGTGTATTTTCATATGTGCGTATATGTAACACACAAATATACTGGCGCGTATTGTTTGTGTAGCGAGATAAAATTCGTAATAATCGATTAAATTTATTAAATATTATTTATTTTTGAAAAATTGTCAAAAATTGGTTGTTAAACGATTTTTGGAGGAATGAAAGATTGATATTTATTTTCTACAATACATGAGAAATAATAGTAAAAATGTAATGCTAATATGATTTTAATGCAATTTAAAAAAAGTCTTTTGAAAAGTTGACTTTTTTCATAAAATCTGCACTCCTGCATTCATTTTTGGCTGTACGGGAATCAGTTTAGTGCCAAATCTATCTGAATATATTATGTAATTTAACAGCATTAATAAATTTTAAAAAAATCGCTTGACATTTTTTTTATTAGTCGATAAGCTTGAAATTTTTTTCTAAAATTCACCATTTTCGACCAATGCTGGGTGCTAATCTAAATCAATTTAAAATTTCTTTATTAACCATTTATGAAGCTTTGTCTTTTGAAATATTTAAAAAATTTATTTTTATTAACAAAACTTTGAGAACAGAGTAGAAGAATTATACTATATTTTTGTAAAAAAATAGCCATTTTTCATTATAATTTCGGAGTGCAGACTTTGAAAATTTTTCAAAGCTAAAGGAATTAAGATAATCAAAAAATGTTTTTGTTATATTATTTCAGAATGTATTAGAAATTACAGAGTATTAAAAAAAATCCCTTATATATCAGGACTTTTTTGCAAAAAAACGAAATAAAATCGAAACAAAAAATTAAAAATTCAAGCGTAAATATCTTTTCAATTGTTTTTTTTTTTTTTTTTTTTTCTTAATCTCACCAACAGTATTGCCAATTTAGCACTTTTAATGCTAGATCTAGCACTTTTTAAACTCAGTTAGCACGAACAAAATGAATATAGCACCTGGTAGCTTTTCTAGCACTTTTCGAATTACTTTTGGCATTTTTGTAGCACTTTTTGCACATTTTTTATTAATATGTATTTTTATAATATAAAAACATTATCAGTTTTTTTTTTTTCTAAAAATTAAAAGTGCAACAAAAATTTGGTATTTTTAACGATAGTAACTAATGCGATTTTTAAAGAATATGTATAGCAAAATACACTTTGTAAAAGCCTTTACAATTACAAACAGTTAACCTATCAAATAACATTTTTGCAGTTAAGTAAACTATAACTCTTTTGTTATAAGAAATAATTATGATAAAATAGCTTATTAATTTTTAAATATAGTTTGCAATTTAGTTGTGATCATAACTAAATTAACATTGTAAATTAGAATAAAACAAAATTTTAATTAATTTCGAATCTTCTTGAAAATTAAAATATTTATACATAATTAAAACCAATTTAAAACATTATAATATGATATTATGAGCCATTAACTTAACGAATTTTAACCCAAAATTAAAGTCTAATTGTAAACAAAATGATTAATTTGTGCGAAAATAATGTCATTTTATATATGGTTGTGCTTTAACTTTTGGTTAAAATTAACAGCCTATGTATTTTATTTTATTTTATTTTATTTTTTAAAATGTAATTGTCATTATTTTGTTATATTCTTAAATAATTTTTTAGATGAAAAACTTCTTCGAAAATTTTACTTTTTGCTAAATATTGATTTTTGGGTAAAAGTCTGTTTATTTAATTAAATTACTTTTTAATATTAGTTGAATATCATTTACTAAATTAAAAAATTAAAATTCTAATAAAAATTTAATTTCATAAATAAAATATAAAGTCAATAATACACATTATTCGGTAATCCGGACGACATTTCCTAACTTTCCATTCCATAACTCTATAATCCGCATTAAATAGTAGAAAGTCCTTTCTTATTCAAATTTTTATATAACTTGTAAAACACAGTAAAAAATAATATAATTATAATGTAAGAGTTGATTCTAATTAAATTCTTTAATTTTCAATTTATGTTTATTCCAAAAAGAGTACAAACAAATATGTTTTTTTTTTTTTTAGATAAAAAAAACTCCAAATATTTAACGAAAATTTTGAACTTAATACTCTAAGTGTTTCCCATATTAAATAATTTTTTTTTTAACAAAATTGAACCAGAAAATAAGAAAAATTCAAATAATTTGACAGCCAGATTCTGAAGTTTATACTATGTCTGCTTTTTAATAATAAATGAGATTTTAAAACTCAAATTTTCGGTAAAAGAAAGAAGATTTTAGTTCCTCAAAATGTTAACCCATATATTTTTTGGAATACGTATAATACTATAATTCATATAACAAATACTTGGATGACTTGTGGTAAAATTAGAATTTTTAAAAATTCACTCATAAATCTTGATTAATTTCAATCAATCATAATTAATTTCAGAATGTGTTCTTATTATTTTCTTCAATATTGTTTTATATTTAACCTTGAAAATAAATAATGCATTTCTTTTTTTACAAATACAAGCACTTTTTGCTTTTAGCACTATTTTCTATAACTTTTTTCACTTTTAGTACTTTCTAGCATTTTTCTTTGTAAATTCTATCACTTTTTTCGCTTTAGGTTTTGGTAACACTGCTGGTCAAGCTCTTTACAGAAACATAAAAATTTTTGAAATCGGACTTGATTTGTAGAAGTTACGATTGTTGGTTGAACTGAACCACATTTTTATAGTGTTTCAACAATGTTTTAGTTACAAACATAAAACAAAGTATATATACAATAACTATATGGTTATTTATAGATAATATTATAATATTTGTACTAATATACTTCAACCATTTTATTATCTTTTAACCAAACATAATATAATTCATCATCAACCATAAATTACAATTATAATATGACAGTGTTCGATTATGATTGCAATTAACCATACTTTTCTTTGCGTATGGATTTTTTTTTCTGTCAAAAAACTTTTTTTAAACTTTTAACTCCACTGTGCTTCACTAACATCCACAACATCATGCATTGTACTTAATATATTTGTATTTTGATTCCTTTTCAGATCACAAAATAATAAAGAAGAACTCACACAACAAAATAAACAAAAATACGGGAATTATGCTACCGTCAAGTTAAAAAGACACGACACGAGTCAAAATAAAAAAAAATAAAAAAAAACTCATAATTCTCCTCTATAAGTATCATAAACAAAAACAGCTAAAATAACAAAGAACAAAACCTTACCAATGAAAGCACATCTTTTAGAACTAGTCAACCAAAAATTATGATTAGTATTGTAAGGAATATATGCACATTAAGATAATGTTGGCGGTAGTGGCAAAATATAGCAGCTATGTTAGTTGAAAAGGCATCATTGACCACAACGCTGACGATGAAAAAACAACAGAAACGTTTTATGCCACCAACATACTCACTCTCTACACTACTCTGCTCTTTGCAAATTGTTTAAGTTTAGACAATGATATTAAGTTTCTTCAAAGTAAATGGCCCTTGAGTTTTTGGTTGTTCAAACGGATGGATGTCTGGATGAATGAACGGATGGATGGACGGATGGTTGAATGGTCAAAGAACAACAAAGTCTAAATAGTTATTGTTTTGTGAAATAAATACATACAATAACTTGCGAAAAATAATGTATGTCTATAACCGTGGGATGATGACATATGATTTTATTTCACTACAATTCCTTTAATATTTTATTTTACTTAGCTCTTTGTTACAAAAGTAATGTTAACTTAATTTATTTGTTATTTTACGAGTACATAATAAGTATGAATCACTTTAGTTGTGGTTTCAAATTGCAAGTAAATTTCAATGTCAGACTAGAATCCATTACTGGCTAAAGTGGATAATAAGAGTGAAACTAACAGCCATAAGAATCACCGAAATCATTATATTATTTTTTTTTTAACAAAGCAAAAATCTTGGAAAGTTTTATCAAGTTGTTATCAATTTACAACATTGTTCAATGTCATCTTAGAAAAATAATTAACTTAATAGGATATTAGGATATTTTATGATAATAACAAAAATGTTGTTAATAAAAATTTTCATATAAAATATTATATGTAATTTAGTATTTAGCAAAATACACTGCCTGTCACTTGAATAAGGAATCATATTTTTTTAACTTTAATTAAGTATATCTCCTAAACTAAAGTTCAGAAAAAAATTATTTTTTTTTTTTTTTTGCAACCAAATTTCAAGGTGTTGGCTTTAGTTTCCTGAAGAAATAAAAAATAAACATATTTTGTTATACTAAAGTTATGCATTTATTTAGACATGCATTTCTGTGGTACTTTTTCGTATCTCATTTGAATAAGGAATATTTTAAAACTAAGCAAACTGTAATTTATTTTTAAATTTTAGGTTATAAAAATGAAAGTTATTATCTTCTAGCATTCAATTAGTAATGAGTACTGCCACCATTTTTAGAAATAACCTCAAAAATGCGATTTGGCATCGACTTGTATAATGACTCTAAGTAATTTAGCGTAATTGAACTCCATGCTTCCGTTATTACATCCTTTAAGGATTCTATCTTCTCAAATTGTTTGCCTCCTTCATAAACTTTTCTTGCAAGCCAACCCCAAACATTTTCCATTGGATTCAGGTCTGGTGAATATGGGGGCCAATCCAAAAGTTGAACACCTTGTTGATTAATCCATTGTTTTACTGCTATGGGTCCAAAGAAATCATTATTTTTTGGAAATGCTTCCTCCAGAATGTTTTTGTAAGTCGTTGCAGCCATTTTGTTGGATACAAAAACCAATTCTATGGTACCATACCATTATTCCGCCCTCTCGGCTGTGTCTGCGGCTCAAAAATAATTAATCCTTATTTAGGTCATGGAAGTAATAGTTGTACCCGTCGGGACCATCAATATTAAAATTTTTTTCATTGGAAAATACAACTTTAAACCATTTGTTGGACCATGTTATCTTATTTTTGGCAAACTGAAGACGCTGTGATTTGCGTTTTTCATTAAGTGGTGGTTTTTTTTTTCTTGCAGTTTTCGTCGGACTATGTATGGGCACGACTTTAAAATACGATGCACTGTTCTTAGACTGGCACTAACTCCACTTTTTTCACGTATTTTTGATACCGACCTGGCAGAATTTGATGCAATTCTAAGAATTTTTCGTCTTTCTTTTGGAGTTGTTGCCATTTTCTTCCGCCCTTTCTTGTTTTTTCCATATCTTTCCACGTTATTTAAATAATTGTACACAACTGTCTTTCCTCTGTTTAAAAACTACCAAATTAAAAATTCTCTAGCCGTTTATATTGAAAGAAATTCAAAACATAGCCTTCCTGATTAATATTAAAAGAATTCCTTATTCAAGTGACACACGAAATAGTACCACAGAAATACATGTCTTTAAATAAGGCACCATTCGTCATAGGGATACATTTATCATTGCCAATTACCTTGAAAACAAAGTAATAATTTAATTTAATTTATTAATCGAATTCCTATTCTTTTATCGATGATGTCTCGTCCATCAAACTTTAACATTTTCAAATTCATAAATTAAAAAAAAATAAAAAATATGATTTTCATAATGCACCGATTTTCGATCTATATTATGTTAATTATATACTTTGCATGAATTTCAATTAATTTGGAATAATATTTTTTATTTGTTTTGTCAGTCACAGTATTAACATAAAATAAAAACTATTCTGCTCTACACAATTGACTAATTTACCCCATTACGGGTGTAGTATCATCGTTTTTGATCACTTCAGGGATTCATAAAAAAAAAAATAACAAAGAAGGGGAGATAGTCAGGACCAAGACGGCTTAAATTGAAGCCAACATATCTAACTCTTTAGAACAAAAGTAGGCTTACAAATATCGTCATCGTTATGAGACTTTAAACACTTTAAACAGAAGCGAATGGTCCCCCTTCAACCCTATGTACTTTATTTGATACTTGATTGGTATTAAATAGTTTTAGATTATTGACATTGTTTTAAATTTTATATAATTCAAAAAATAGCCTCAATAATCTGAAAGTATTTTAATTGTTATGTCAAATCTATTTACAGCAAAAAATTAAAAGCAAAGATGTCTAACAAGAGGAAACACTTATAAAATAAAACGAGAAAGAAAGATATAGTAGTTCAAGATCGATTATATGATACACTAAACCATTGGGTATGAGCATAAAAATTCCGGAAGGGGACTTATTTTATATCTGTGGCCAATTTTACTAAATGTAAACTAAAATATACAAATACAGAATAATGCATTGATACTAACATCTAAATGATTTTATACACTTTAGGACGATTCCTGGAAGTGGGTTTATATGGGAGCTATGGTAAATTATGGACCGATTCTCATAAAATTTAAATTAATTTTAAATTAAAGTTATTTCTACTTACATAAAACTTATTTGTGTTGAATATTAAATTGATACTAACATTCGTATGCACGTTAAAGTGATTTTCGGTAGAGGGGTATAAAGATTGATACTTGTATAGAATTCTTTTGCACCAAATTTCATTAATCGCATTTTTGAGTGTTTAACCTCTATTCCGGGGGGACATTTGTATAGGAGCTAAGTGAAAAAATAGGCCGATCATAACCAATTTCCATAGGCTTCGTCCTTGTATCATAAAAGTGCCACGTGCAAATTTCATTGAATTATCTTTAAAATTGGGACTCGTACTTTGTGTACAAGATTTACATGGATAGCCAGCCAGACGGATAATACCCCAGCCACCTATGGTGGTGTAGGGTATAAACACTCTTCTCTATGATTTATAAAAAAGTTAAAGAGCAAGCAGAAGTAGTTCAGAATATCAGTGTTTTCGGAGTACGTTCATCATCACAGTCTCAAAACAAAGAAATAGAGCTAAATGCTGATCATGATACTATAGAAATTGATCGTAGATTCTATCGAATAAATTTCTTTTCATTTCAAATACTTTCAGTTAAACTGTTGCAAGAATTCCCAATATATACCCAATAAGCATTTCTGCTGGAATTCAAGTGTAAAAAAAGTTCAATTCCACTCATATATTCAAATTTCAAGTGTTGAAATACACTTGTATCACACTTTGTTTCAATATCATACTCCATTGAAAAGCAAACTTGAATTCATGTCGAACATAAAACTGTTAAGAGAGTTAAATTCAACCCTTGAATTAAAAAATACTTAAAGTCGAAAAAGTAATTACATTCAAGCTTAGAAATACTTTTTAGCTCAAGCCTAGATTAACAGTGCAAATCAAATATTCAAGTTAATATAAGTCAAGCTAATAAATTTAGAGAAAATCCGTTATAGTTTTTGTTTTGCAAAAATAAATCCAAAGTATATAGAAGTATATAACTAAAAAAAATTAACAATTTTTTTCCGATTTTTTAATTCTTTCTAGATAAGTTAAGTTTCTTTCATCCCAAATGGAATTTTAGAACATTATTGATTGCTTAACTTGAAGAATTTCTGCAGAATTTGATTGCAATGTTTTGTTAAAACTTTTCTTGTTTTAAAAATCTGAAAAAAAAGAATATAAAATTAAATGACCATTTCAATATTTATTGTTTATTAACCTTTTTTTCTTACAGATTTATTTTCATTAAACAGTGCAAATTAAGTATCTCTCGAAGTCCATTTATAGATATGGTTTTACTAATTTTGAATATATTGAAATTATTTTACATTAATATGAAAATTATGTGACAGAAATTAAAGATGGAAGTAAATTTTAAAAATGGATTTTACTTGAAAAATACTGGAAAAAGGATTGTAATTCAAATTGAATTCTAATTAAATTTCAAGCACCTAAATTTTAATTTTTTATATGCTTATTGGGTAATTTTCAAAATCACCTGGGACCCATTTTGTGAACAACAAATACATATTTTAACGGTTGTTCGATTTCGAACAAAATCATATATTTTGAAGTGAAAAATACTCACGGGAAAATCGTAACAAAATTTTGTTCAAAGAAAAGAACAATACGAGGCCATAAAGTATGATTTCATCACCAAAGTTGACAAATGAAATTACGGGTCATTAGACTTCAAAAGAATTTCGCTGAATAAGCTTATAATCTTTCCTGATCAAGACGTTGCAACGAGTTTGAATAATTTATTTATTCACAAATAAGGCATCGTCTGAAAAGACCCCGCATCTTTCAAGTAGTCTAAATACAAAAATCGCTCTTCTTGAAGTTGTAAGATTCATAGAGAGATTTCATAAATTTAAACAGATTTTTAGACACGGAAGATAGCTTGAACAACTTTATAACTATAGCAATTTAAGCAACTACTATACATGAGCAACTGTTCGTATCCATGTGGAAGTCCGAATACTTGTGGCATGTTTTGGTAACAGCGAGAACTCGAAACAAGTCAGACCCCGAACACCTCAAGGTAGGTTGATTTCTCCTTTATTTTTACTTATCATCAGTGTTGCTAGTTTAGTTTATTTAAGGCAAAGTTTAGTCTTTTTATTTTGCTCTTAGCCTCAACATTTTTGTTAACTTTTAGCTTTCTTCCAGCCTTTTTTGAGTCTTAAAATTATCATAAAAAGTCTAACATTTTAATATATCATCAAAGAAGAAAATTATTTCTTATTTGCTTTTACTAATTTTAATTTTACAAAATCATTCATTTAAGCATTTTTGTGTATTAATTCGCACAAGAAATCGATATTATTTATATTTAACAAAAATTTTCGCCTGCGGCGCCTCATTCTACATATCAAATATATCTTAACTCATTTTATTATAAAATTTTTCTTTTCAAATATAATTTAAACACAATTCTTATAAAACCGATAAATCGCCCAAAAATTTGGAAATGACTAATCAAAAACGAATTGTGGTTCAAAAATGACGAAAAATCAATTCAAAATATTAAATCATTTTTCATACGAAATATAACTCAAATTCGTATGGGAATTTTGTGGGCGTTTTTTCATTGTCCAATTTAGCCTCTATTTTCCTCACCTCCTGGCAGCACTGCTTATCATTTTTAACTTGATTTTCATGAAACTTAATATATCATATCCAACGCTTCGTTCTTATATAAATTAATCGGACTTTGTAGATAAATTCTATACCTCCTTTGTTATTGTGCATACTTTCTCTACAAATAGTTAAATACAGGGTAATCGAATTTTGATAGCAAAATTTTTTAATTTTTATTTTATTTTATTTATTTTTTGTTTGGGCGGGGTTGTGGGATCTTCAATACATGTTATACATAAATATTTTGCGTTGATGTGCCCTAAATAGTCAACGAAGTACATAGTCTCAAAATATGGAAAACAAGGGCGAAAATTTAAAAATAAAACCAGTTTTAAGGGAGCAGTGTTGCCAGCTCAGAATTTTTAGAGCTAAATCTAGCCTTTTTATTTCGCTTTTAGCCTCATAATTTTCGTTTTAGCTTCTAGCTTTTTTCTAACCTTTTTTGATTTTTAAAATTGTTTTAAAAAGGCTAAAATGTAAGTATTTGAACAGTGAAGAAAATAATTATTTATGAAATGTGGACAAAATCAATCATATTCAGAATGAAAATAGTTCTGACTTTGGCTTGGGTAGGATTCGGGTCCGGATTGAAACGGTTTTCTGCCGAACGTAAAGGTTTTTAACAATGTCGTATTTCAAACCCCGGCTTCCTTCAATCAAACTTTATCTGAATACGATGACTGTTTACTTTATTTTCTCATGCGTAAATTAAAGCGAAAAATTACCCAAGATATCAAAAATGAATTATAGACCAAAAATGACGCAAAATCAACGCAAAATTTTGGATTGTTTTTGATATGAATTATGACCCAAATTTGTACGGGAATTTATTTGGGAAATTTTTCTATATTTGTTTTAAGCGATTTTGTTTTGGGTCATTTTCGCCTTAAAGAATTCTTATGAAATCGAAAATCACCCAAAATTTGGAAATGCTTATTTAAAAAGAAATTACAGCTCAAAAATTAAGAGAATTCACTTCAAAGCATTAGTTTTTCATATGAAACATAACCCAAATTTGTATGGGAACTTTTTGGACGATTTTTCATTGGGTATTTTTGCTGGAAGCCATTCACTTATTAATTTATATATTTATTAAAGTATTTAAAAAAATCAAAGACTGATGAGAACGTTAGTTCTAAAAAAGCCCTGTTGACGTTTTGACGATTTTTGTTTCAAATTTGATTTTTCTAAATGGAGATTCAGAATTATTTTCAGCATTTTATATATATATATATATATTTATATATATATATATATATATATATATATATATATATATATATATATATATATATATATATATATATATATATATATATATATATATATATATTTAAATCAATTTAGTTGGTACATAAATATTTACATTTATAATAAATAAAATAAATTCATCAATGTAAATAGCTCATTTATAGAAAAGATTTATGGAAAACAATATAATAAATAAAAACTTTTAATTTCATAATGAAGGCATTAGAAATTCTTAAATAGCAGTACTAAGTAATCAAAGACATTTTTGATGAACTCATTTAAAATTAAACTTCGTATATTGTCGATGGGTTTGCCAAAAGACCTATGTGTTTTTTTAATAACATTTCAAGAATCATGCAAAATTACTATTCATGATTTTTATGCATATATCATCAGAATTAACAAATACTACTTGACTTTCATAACACCGTACCACAAAAATTAAAAATTTGTCTTACACCTACACCTAATAAATTCCATATACATGTGAAAATATAGACTTAATATAATATAACTGCGTTTTCAGTTTTTCATTTTGTGTTCGTTTATCTTTTTTAAAGGACTTTAAAGTTTGGAAGACGCATGAAGTAAATTTTTAATTTTACTACTTTATAATTAATAGTATATAGTGATAGGGATATCAAAGGAAAAAGGAGAATTTTGTCATTATAACGTACAACCTTTTGTTCAAATAGTCTAAGTAAAAGTTCCAAAAAAAAAAGTCCTTCAAATATTTAAAATATTTTATACTTTAATATCCTTGAAAGTTTCCAACAAATAATTTTCAAAATAATATATGTTAAAGATGCCAATATCCAGTTTCAAGTACCAAAATTTTACTTGTTACTTTAATCTACATAACGATTTGAAAATTATTTCTAAGAAAAAATTTAAAAATGTAATTTTTAGTATAGTGAGACATCGAGCATGCAAAACCAACATAGCCATTTTTGAAGCCATAGTATTAAAATTTTATATATTATATATTATATTTATATATATATATTTATATATAAATGTATATATATGCTGTGTTACACACACATATATATATATATATTTTTAAAATTTTATAAAATTTGAACTGTTGCAGCTAAAAGGACAAAATGGAATATTAAGAAGACATATTGTGATGTGTTTGAAATTATAATAATTTAAGAATTATTTATTGATAAATACTTGAAGCAGATTTTTGACATCATAAGGCTCTGAAAAGTTTAAACAATTAATTTTATTGGAGTTTCTAAATTATATTCTATAATTTGAAGCCCATACCGACACTATTGAGCAAGTGACAGATTTTAAAATAATTTATAAAAAAAAAATATTATTTTTGAAATTTAAAAGTCCTTTTAAAAGGATGTCTCTGCTTTCATTTATATACGGTTTCGTTCATGTATGAAAAATATTGCTGTACGGTGTAATAGGCCGACAATATAAAATTAATGTAATTTTATTAATTTCTTTTCAGTTTAAAATTTAATCATAAATAAAACGAATTTTTCATCAAAAAATGCATAGAATATGTTAATGAACAATAAAAAATGTTTGATGTTGAAGATATTTTTAACGAATTCAGAAAGTCGATTTGACAATTTTTAAGAAATTTGATGATTTTGCACCAAATTTATCTGGAAACTATGGTTAAGTTATGCAATATAACATGTGTGTTTTAAGACGTAAATAAAATGATTTAAATGCAAATCAGTAGAGATAAACCAACGTTTTTGAAATACAAAAAACGTAACAGTATAATAGATTTGACCAAGCCAAAAAAGTCAAAAAAGCCAGAAAAATTTACTTTATAACAATCAAATTTTAATTCATCATTCATACAGTAACGATGTAAAGATTTCCAAACAATTTCAATATGATCACAACATTTTTGACAGAACTTTTAAAATTTTAAATTATTTTCACATATATTAAATAAGCATAAAGCTTTCAGAATAATACATCAACTAAACAACACATAAATTATAGTTTATCCAATAACTAAATATAATGTCATAAGTTCCATTGCCAAAAATATACTAAACATTTTGTGTAGGAATCATTTTATTGTTCCAAAAAAAAGAAAAAACAACATTTTGAAATATTAATATTTAAACATGATGACAGGATAATAAGGAAGCTTAGAATTGAACACAATTTAATTCCAAAACGGAACGGAAAGAACAGAAACACATCATTTAAAGCCCACACAAGTTGGCGAGGAAAACTGAAACAATTTCAACCAACTCAAACACACAGTGCAATACAGGGGTTCTCACAAGCAATAGCTTCACGACCCCCTTTAGACATTACAACTTGAGAACGACTCAGCACAATTTTTGTATAATAAAAAAGTAAGTACCAAGTCAAATGTTTAAATCATGTTTATGTTTGATATCAAATAGGTTTTTTAAACAGTGTTCAATCATAGACCAAAGTTTTAAATTTAAGTTTGTATCAACCTTAATTTGAAATCAAATTAAAAATACTGGCATAGAAAATCCCTTTTTGGTTAAATAAATTTGTCTTGGTATAAATAGATCTTGTGCAAATAGGAATCGTATTACCAAATATAGTGGTGATCGTCTAATAACACCCGTTTAAGATAAATGTTGGAAAATCGAATGCCGTAAATCTCGATCCAGTTAATTACAACTTACTTACTTACTTTCGCTCCCTATATGAATTGATAAATTCATTAAAATTTTTACTAAATTTTAAAATATTTTATAAGAAAATAAAAGGAAGCAAATTTGTTTCAACGACTTTTTAATATAAAAATTTAAATTGTGTCTTTAAGTAAATGGACTTTGCGACCCCCCTAAAATATTTCTACGGACCAGTGTTGCCAGGAGGTGAGAAAAAAAGGCTAAATTGTACTTTAAAAAGGTCAGAAAAGGCTAAATATATTTTTTAAAACTTTTTTTAACATTTTTTGTTTTCTTTTTTTTTTTTTTTTTTTTTGTTCTCATTATTGTAATAAATTTATAATTAAAACATAGAACCTCTAACACAATGAAAAATCGCCCACAAAATTCTCATACAAATTAGGGTTATATATCATATGAAAAATTACCAAATGTTTTGAAGTGATTTATCATTTTCGAATTATAATTCCTTTTTGATTAATAATTTCCACACTTTTGGGTGAATTTTTTAAAATTATATTTATAAATAATGCCTGTCTTCGAAAAAAATTGTCCTTTGAACTTTTTATCGTAAAATGATATCCCGCATTTAAATCTCAACTAAAATTTTAACTAATTAAATTGTAAGATATTTATATTAAAAGTAAAATAAAAATTATGTTAATGTGATTTGCCTTCATAAAATTTTTGGATTATTTTCTTATACTTCCACATTAATTTGTATGCAGTACTTTTATCAACATTATAGCAGACTCTTCCCCACTTATTCTGAAAATATTGGCAGCTATGTGCTATCTATTTGTTCTTTTTTAATTATCTTTTCATCAGCACCCAACATCTCCGGATCTCCGGGCACTTTGAAGAATTTACTTTTATAGGAAAAAATTTATAATATTTACACTGTACTGTTCAATTGTCTCTTTTGCATAGTGGGTGGTGGAAAAATTTGCTGAATAAAAGTTTTAGACTTTTATCAACACTTTCTCATATAAATTTTGGTGTTTATAAGTCCTTTTATAACCATTTCTTTCTGTTCTAGATAGTACAACTACTAACAGGCAGGTAATTTTCCCAAAAACTGTATAATTTTTGAGAAATTTAAAAATGTTTTTTGTACATATTTTACACAGAATCACATAACTGAATTTATTGAAATACTTAAATCCCGAGGTTCTTTACTTTATCTTGAGTTTGGATTTTCAACTATTTTGCTCAAAATTGTTTTTCGATATTTTTCTTGCACCGACGATATTTTACGTTTACTAATATCTTAAAGTTTAAAACTAAAAGTGTTGTAACACTGACATATTTTGCTAAAAAAGGCAACCATTTGAGAACCATTGATCCAATATAACAACCAACCTAAACACAAGCCCACACACACATTTATTACAAATAAAATATAAAATGTATAGCATACTTTTAGTTGTTATTGTTTAAATGATAGCAATGCAAACAATTTCATTTGAAACTAAAGGTTGTTGAAACGACTAAAACATAATAAGTGTGTAAATAAATCAAACGGACTGACTCACTAACAGTTCGTCTGGCTTTTAGTTCATCACTATCAAAAGAGTTTAGATTTCAGCGCATACAACTTGTTCAAAATAAATACCTACTAATATGTGACCGGTGCTGAGTAACAACGATTAAAGTCTTTTATATTTTTTTATTATTTTTTTCGATTTATTGAAACTTTGTCGGCTATTTGTTGTCTTTATTTGATATAAATATTCGTGGATTAATTAATGATTTGGCAACCAATAAAAGCAATAAAAAATATTGATTAATGATTGAATGAAAACAAAATAAAAAATAAAGAAACGTATAAAATGTCAAAAGAAATTAAAAAAAAAAGAAGCCATATTCAAATTAACTCGTGTGGGTTTGGACTGATGCCAAAATGTCTAAAAAGACGCTTTTTTGGCGGTGATTTTTTGTTTGTTTTCTTATGAAACTTGGACAAGTTATAAAAAATACTTTTTTTCTGTTATTTTCAGCTTGACCGGTTTTCATTTGGTTAGAATTTTGTTAAGAAAAAAAATAGTTATTTTTGGAAATAAATATTTTAATATTTTATTTGTTTAAATTTATTGTATCGACAATTCCATGAAAGAACACCCGAAAGAGGGCACATTTTTAACTGATGTCTCTCAACATCTATACAAATTTGTATACACGAATTTCTTTAAGCCATTTATCAGTTTCAGTTTTTAGTTTCACGAAATTGCGAAAACTCGCGATTTTATTTCGCTTTTTTACTTTCTCAATCTCAAATCTACTAAGTATAATAAAACTTTTCAAAAAACATGTTCCACATTTTTCATATAAAAATAGAATTCTTTCTTTTTTTGAAAAAATTTGTATAAAAGTTAACAAAATAGGGTAAGTTTGCAACTTGAAACATTCCTATCTCTTTAAGCTATTGACGGATTTGTATAATTTTAAAAGTGCATAAAAGGTTATTTATAGTCTTATTTTTGGCAATTTAATCAGTATTTTCAAAATATCCTTTTCGTTAAAAAAATATTTGCAAAATAAAAATATTATTTTATAGATTTTGAATTTTAATATTTCTTTAAATGCATTTAAAATTGTATTGTTTACTATAAATTGCAATATCAATTTATCTAGTCAAAATTTTTAAAAAGTAACCTAATACATTTTTTTTAAATAAATTATGTAATCCTATTTACATTTTAAAAATAATACCAGAAAAAAAAACCATTTTTTATGAAACAATGTGAATAGGTTTTAGAAAAAGCGAAATTATACATAGAAGATGTGCGCGTCCCAAAAAATTTTTAGTTTTGTTTTAATGTAAAGATTCCCTACTTTCTAAATATGATAAAAATCAAAAATCTGAAATAGCCAATTCCACGGGAAATGCATTTAAAAAATGCAGTTGTATTAAAGTGCATTTTTCAAAAATCTTTTTTATTTGTGAAATATTTGTATTGAAGCTGTTATAATCAGAATTCAGTCGCCGTTTATATCATTAAACTCCACAAAATGTTCCCAGAAATATTGTTATTTAATGTTACATATTTTTGAGATTTTTTAGGAAATGAAAAAACGTAAACGAATCTTAGTAATTTCGCGAAACTGAAATCGATATAGATATCCGTGAATTATTTTATGAAAATCGAAAGACACTTGGTAAATTTTTAGGCATTCCTTCATGGAATTGTCGACATACATTTGAATATATAAAATATTTATTATTATTTTTATTATTATCATTTTGCTTATTATGAAATACGAGTTTTTGCTGGCACTTTTGATAACTGCATCAAATGTATTAACATTTATCATAAATAATCAATAAATTATAATATTGTTAATATCTAAATAAAAATTTAAATAATTTAAAGATAATTCAATTTAGAATTATAAAAATATTGATAAACAAAAAACAAAATATACAATCAATAAAAAAAATACATTTTAATTTAAAAATTAATTATCGCAAAATTTCTATTGATACGAAATTTTTAATAAATTTTTTTAATTTATAGAAATATGTGATAAATAATCAATTTATAAAAGATCTTCGTTAAATTCTCTTTAGTGAAAATATTCGATGAAATTTTTTCTCTTAGCACAAATATTCGATAAAATATTCTTTTATAGAAAATATTAGATAAAATTTTTTTATCGAAAATATTCCATAAATTTTCCTTTTATCGAAAATATTTTACCGCACATACACGCAGAGAAAAAATATAGCTGTAGTAACCATAATCGAAGAATAATATATTATGATTGGAATATATGATCACCGCTAAAAATAGATATTGTTATAAATAACAATTGTTTTGATTCCATTGTAACATATTATTTCTGATTTTATGGTTCGTTTTTTCTTACTATGATTCAAGTATTTCATATTATTATACCATCTTCCTATATTATTATACCATTCTATCAGACTATAGTTTCATTTATTATATTATTGTCCCATTCTATCATATTGGTGTTCCATTTTATCATATTATTATCCCATCTTACCTTATATTAAAATAAAGCACATTAATTAAAAATTATTATTTTTATAAATTATTGTGCAAGATAATACAAGATAATTTAATTAGCTAAACCATTTACAAGTAGTTAATCAATATCTTATATTGCTTGAATCACACCAAATATTATAAAGCTTTGTCTACTTATATTATTTCATGTATAAACTAAGTGAGAATTATAATGAAGGACAAACGTTAATAAATAAATATATTACAAACAAACAAGTTATGAATTTTTCGAACATATTTGTAAAAACCATATTTCTTTGTAACATTTTATTGTTATGGGAATAGTAATATTAATGTGGTTTGAAAACGTATATGGTTTAAGCACAAAGAAAAATGTTAATAATATTTAATGGCTGTAGAAATAATGATATTTTTTATATTAATAAAATTTTGTTACTGGTGAATTACATTAAAATTTTGATTGAATGTAAACGCTGAATGATAAAATTGAAGCAAAGACATTGTTAACATGAACACAGTATTAACAATGAGAACACAATACTTTTGTAGTGACAAAATCGTAACCACGTTTTTTTCTCTGCGTGTATTTGATAAAATTTGCTTTCATCGAAAATAATCTATAAATTTTCTTTTCATCGAAAATATTCGCTAAAACTTCTTTTAGTCAAAAATATTTGAAAAATCTTTTTATCGAAAATATTCGAAAAAATTTCTTTTGTCGAAAATATTCGATAAATTTTCTTTTTATCGAAAATATTTGATGAATTTTCTTTTTATAGAAAATATTCGACAAATTTTCTTTTTATCGAAAATATTCCTTAAATCTTCTTTTTATAGAATAATTTCAACAAATTTTATTTCTATAGGAGGCTCTTGATAAATTTTCTTTTTATAGAAAATTTTCGTTGAATTATTTTTATAGAAAAATTTATTTAGTAAAAATATTGGATAAAATTTAATAAAATAAAAATTCGATAAAATTTCTATTTATTGAATATATTCAATAAAGCTTTTTTAATCGAGATAATTGGGTAAATCTTCTTTTTATCGAAAATATTCATATTTATCGAAAATTTTCGATAGATTTTATTTTTTATGGGAACCTTTTGATAAATTCTCGTTAAATTTTTTTTATAGAAAATTTTTGTTATTTTTTTTTTCTTTTAGTGAGAGTATTTAATTAAATTTCATTTTATCGCATATATTCGATTAAATTTCCTTTATCGATAATATTCATTAAATTTTCTTTTTATTGAAAATACTCGATAAATTTTCTATTTATCGAAAATATTTGATGAATTTTCTTTTTATCGAAAATATTCGACAAATTTTCTTTTTATCGAAAATGTTCGTTAAATCTTCTTTTTATCGAAAAATTTCAACAAATTTCATTTCTTTTGATAAATTTTCTTTTTATAGAAAATTGTCGTTGAATTATTTTTATAGAAAAATTTATTTTAGTAAAAATATTGAATAAAATTTAATAAAATAAAAATTCGATAAAATTTCTGTTTATTGAAGATATTCAATAAAACTTTTTTAATCGAAATGATTCGATAAATCTTCTTTTTATCGAAAATATTCATATTTATCAAAAATTTTCGATAGATTTTATTTTTTGTGGGAACCTTTTGATAAATTCTCGTTAAAATTTTTTGCTCGTTAAATTTTTTATAGAAAATTTTCGTTAATTTTTATAGATAATTTTCTTTTAGTGAGAGTATTCAATTAAGTTTCATTTTATCGAAGATATTCGATTAAATTTCCTTTTATCAATAATATCCGATAAATTTTCTTTTTATTGAAAATACTCGATAAATTTTCTTTTTATCAAAAAAAATCCAAAACTGCTTTTAATCAAATATTGTAGATTTGATAATTTTTATAAATTTTCTTTTTATAAAATATTCTCCTTTAGTTTTCTTATAGGAAATATTCGATTAATTTCCTTCTTATAGAAAATTCTTGATTAATTTTCTTCATATAGAAAATTATTGATTAATTTTCTTCTTAAATAAAATTTTCTATCAATTTTCTTCATATAGAAAATTCCCGATTAATTATAGAAAATGATCGATTATTTCATTTTTTTTTTTTATTTATAAAAAAATTCCCTTTATAGAAAATTTTCCATAAATTTTTTTTTTTAATAAAAAAAAATTATCGATTAATTTTATTTTTATAATATCTGTACAGAAAATTTTCAATAAATTTTCTTTTACAGAAAATTATCGATAAATTTTATTTTACAAAAAAAATTTTAATAAATTTATTTTACAGAAAACTTTCTGTTATAGAAACTTTTCGAAAAATTTTCTTTTATAGTAAAAACTGTCGACAAGTTTTCGTATTATAATTCATTTAAAAAAATCTAACGAAGCAGTCATCGAAAACCACATTTCAAGTATTTTATTATTAACATACCAACTTTAGCATTATACTAAGTAATTAATTTAAATTTTTAAAAATATAGTTTTGTTTATATTCACATCCCATTAATCATTCAAATTACAAAAAAAATATACAAAGCATAAAATTAGCATGTTTAACTAATTTGGACATTAAAGTACGAGTTAGGAATTGTTATGAAAAATGATTTATTAATATTTTAACTCCAAAACTTTTAAGCAAATCGTCACAATATATAAATAAACAAAATAAATCTTAAAATGAATAAAAATTTGTCTTTTTTATTAAAGTTATTTAAACAAAAAGTCAACAACCTTATGACCTCCACGGATTCTATCAGCAACATAAACACTCAATCGATTATTTTTATTCGAGCCAAATTTATTTTCGCCAATAATTTAATTAAAAAGTCAATTTACTTCATATTTAATTTGAAAAATATTTAAACTGTTAAAAGTATTGAATAATACGACAGTTAAAAAAATTATTTCGGAAGATTTCAAAGATTTTAAAATGACAAATATTTCCTACTTTCAATTAAATGTTGATTAGTTTTAGAGTTTTCATTTTAATTTAAAGAAGTTATTAGAAACTTCCTGCCATATTTTTGGTTAATAAAAAGATGTATTTACTTTTAAGCTGACAGATATTTTTTAAAATATTTAATCACATAACATGATTTGCTAACTAAATACTTAAGTACTTGTTATTTTCTCTAGTTTAATGATGGACTTCAGTTAAATATATTTAATAAATTATTTATTATTGCTATTATTAACCCGCTATTAATTACAAAATAGGAAGTTTTATTAATAAATTAAAATTTTTAATTCTTAATAATGCTTAATCATTCCTTTTAAGATTATTGTAATATTATCGTTGTATGAAATCATTATAGGGATTTTTATTTTTCTAAAAATAAATCAACATATTTGATTTTTAATTTTGTCTGTAGCTTTTAGAAATAATATTTACAACTCTTCATCTATGTATATGTATTAGGGTGGCCCAAACAAAAGGTGTTGATATTTCTTACTCAAATTAAACTATGATTCATTCTATGATAGCGTTTTCAAAGTTTTTAGCCAGGCGTTTTACTTTCTCGAACTGGAATAAAGGATAAAAATGTCCTTTTTAAGGTTTCTTTTCAAAATTCTTTCAAATTCTTTCAACATTGGTATCTTTTGCCCTAAAGTATTCATTATTCTCCAGACTAAATTCCTTTTCCGGAAAATATCTCAATATATCTAAATTCAAATATAAAGTAAATAACTCATTAAAATAAGTAATATTCTAAACTGACACAAGTAAAAGTAAAATTTGAAATACTATTAAAAAAAATTTCAAACAGGTGCTTTTATATCTTAAAGTATAAAAAGCGTATTTTGGTACTTTTCAAATGCCCTTTACATCTCTTAAATCAATAATCATAAAATAACTAAAATTGAATTTAAATCGTATTTATCGCTGTAGAACTTCTGTGATTTTTCGGCGCAAAAACTTGGCCATGTGATTTACAGCGACTCTTCGGTTAGCCAATTTTTTACCATCATGGGAGTTTTGCAGAGACCGTAACAAATGATACGCAGAGGGTGCAAGGTCCGGGTTATATGATGGGTGCATTAAAACCAAGTGCAGTTTATTTTTAAAGATGTTTGTGGCCTGACATTCTTATGACGGAACACAACACCAAATTGTAAACAGTAGAATTCAGAATTGATCATTTGACAAGTTGTAGCAGCTCATAATGGATAATTCCCTTCCAATGCCACCAAACACTCAACATAACCTTGTTTGCGTCAATCCAGACTTTAAAGTCGTTTATGGAGATTCGTCGGCCATGATTATGTTCATTTAATATTCTCGTAATGAACCCATTCTTCATCGCCTGTAATGATCTGCTTCAAAAATTTTGGATTTCGTTGCGTTTCAGCAGCGTTTTCCTGGTGTTAATTCGGTCAATTAAATTTTTTTTTGCGATAATTCTTGTAGCACCCAAACATCGAGCTTCTTTGAGTAGCCAGTCTCCTTCAAATGATTCCAAACTGCCGTATTGTTGATGTTTGGGCTTTCGCTATATTTTGACAGCTTTCGTGCCGGTGTTGCTCCACCAATTGCAAAATTTTAACCCCTTTTTCAGCGACTGGACGACCGGAGTGAAGTGCATCTTTCCCGAACGGAATCGAGCAAACCACTCCTGGGTCTGGCGTTCACTAGTAGCATTCTTACCGTACACTTTGCAAATTTGTCCGCATTTTTTTTTTTGCAGCGTTCTTTTTTTTTTGTTTAGTAAAAAGGTTCGCCATGTCGGCTTGTCTTCTTGGATTAAATCTTTTCCTTGAAGTATAGTTCATACGTGGTAGAGAAAATCCTGTCATGTTACACTCTAAGATATCTTCGGTCTTAGAGAGCGTAACAGTGTGGCAGGTATAAAAAGGTGCACCATTGCCTGGACTTGTCTGTGGGTCTATAATGGGAGAAAAGAACTTTCGGGGCCTGACCAGATACTTAAGACAATCTGGTACCACGGGAGCCAGTAGCCCATGGTACGGCAACACCTGCTTGTCGGTGTTGTCGTACTGGACTGGCGGTTGGAGAGGCCCTTCGGGGAGTCATGTGGTGGCTGTGGTTTAGACCCGATGTGGTTTACAGTCCCGATGTGGTGTTGCATAGCAACACATGTCGCCAATAGTGCGGTCGGAGGTTATATAGCTCCAACTCCTAAGCAAGAAGGAGTGGACTTATCCAGACAATGAGTCTCTCAAATTGTCACCTGTGTGTTCTCAACAGGCACATGAGGGCGTTGGTTGGCGCATTGTACCCCACCGTGGGGTTAGGCCGTCATGGCAGGTACCCACGTAAATCTTGGCTACATCTGTATTAAAAAAGCATCACATAGAGTATTTCTTCAGATATTTAACTCATTTTCAAATTAATATAATTTTTTACACGAGCAATGAATTAAAGAACCGTCTTCACCAAAATGTAACCTGAAATGTGACATTTCAAATACGTGTTTGTTTGATACAATTGAATTAGTGTTCCACGATACACGATACCGTGAAATAATTCAAAGTAAAAAATTTTAAAAATTCCCAATTTTTTTCCAAACAAATTGGGTTTTATTGAATTATGAAATAACACCCATTAAGTTGGAACTTATTTTATTTTATTTCATTGGAAGCTATTTCATATCCCAATGAAATTTTGTTGGAGGTTATTTCATAAATTTTGCAATTGGGCGTTATTTCATTTTATTTGGGACTTTCTTTATTCACATAAGTAAATGAATATCATTGGGAGCTATTTCAAGGCTTCGCAAAATAAAGGTTTTCCGAAATTTTTTTTTTAATACCATAGAGAAGAAAATTCTTTCGCAGGAAAGAAAGTCCTTTCGCCCGGCCGAAGGCCCACTATACAGAAAAACTTTACTTAGCAAAAAGTTTTTCTCATATGTCCGAAACTATAATTTACTAATTATTTTATTTGATAATTTTAAATTGTGACTTATTTTATTAGGATTTATTTCATTTATTTTGGGACTTATTTCATTGGCAGTTATTTCATTAAATGCGGTTCTTATTTTCTTTATTATGATAAAAGTCCCAATGGTTGGGAATTGTTTTATTTATCCCTTTGGAAGTAATTTAATTTTTTTGATTTGGGAGTTTCTTCATTTTTGTTGGAATTAATTGTTGGGAGTTATTTCATTTGGGAGTTATTTTACGGTACTTTTTATATTATCCAATCCATAAAAGAAAAATCATGACCTATTTTTTGTAACATTTTAAAAAAAGATTTTAATTTCTCTTTCTAACTCAAAAGTCTAAGAATACTGTACGTTAAAATATTTAGAAATATTAAATCGATATTGCTTTAAAATTTAATGCAAGATTAAAAACTAATAAAAATACAAAATTTGTTCCGGAGCTCCACAAGATCAGACAAACTCATGTATTACTGAAGAGAAAATGTAGGTGCAAATTTTAAGATAATAGAAGATAACAGGGTTTGTGCACTTGCTTCTATTAAATCAAATATTGTGTAACTTATAAAAAACTTATTTCCTTTAGCTATCGCAAATTTTGATACTGTTTTATTTAGAAAAAAAATACGTGATTTTAATCTCGAGATATATGGAAGGTAGGCGTGTCCTTGCACCAATTTTTAAAACTTCGTATATATTAATATATTTTTGTCCCATCGTTATACATATGGGAACGAAGCTCTGTGCGCCGTTTTAAATTAATAAGTTATACTGCCAATGCATAAGTAGCGAAGAGCCATTATAATAACATTTTAACTCATTACATGGCAATAGTTTTTACTGGGTTTATTAATTTTTATATATTTTAAAATTTGTTGAATAGTTCCAAAATCATAACAAAAGGATTACAATAATATGTAATTTTGTAAGGCTTTCATAAAAAATTTAATTGTTTTTTTTTTTTTTGTTCTCCTGAAAAGTGTTTCAAACACATATAGATTTTTCGTCATTGCACTGACGATATTACTTTCTATTTATTTTATTAATATTATTATTATTATTATTATTATTATTATTATTTTTATTATTATTATTATTATTATTATTATTATTTTTAAAATATAAAAATGCCATATATAGACAAATGTTTATTTTTAAATCAGAAATTCATAAAAAGTTATATTCAAAAAGCTCAACTTATTCTCTGTTAATCTTCTAAGTTTTAGTAATATCCGTCATGTAATTTAAAAGATTCAGATTTATTATTATTTATTTTGCGACTAAACGTAAAGTAATTTCATTTCAATTATTTCAAATAAAAATTTAACAGATTTTTAAAATTAGATTTTAATAATAAAAATAATAAAAAACCCATTATCTGTAACTTTTTATGCCACCCTTATGTGAGAGGGGACGGTAAAGTGGATGTATCACTCACATAGTTTCTGAGTTTTCATCGATCCTTGAACTATTTGTACAAAATTTCTATGGCGTACATGAGATATCGGTGGAAATATATAAAATGGAATCACGACGTACATTAAGTTTTTCTGGTATTTGGCAGAAAGTTTTTTTTTTATTTTTTAACCGAATTTGACCATTTTCGATACCAAAAAAATATTTGGTTCAATTTTCGTCCCCCTAGGTAGTCCATCATGAGCCCTATCATGCTTTTAACAGACGGACATACTGACGGACTTAGTTAGACCGATTCAGAATCTTACGTGGACCCAGAATATATATACATATTATGGAGTCTTTGACGAATACTTCAACATGTGAGACAGGGTATGACAAATGCAATATAGTTTTTTTGATGGTGGGTATAAAAAATTCAACATCTTACCAAGGCCCAACTCTAAATTTAACAACCCAAAAATATTTTTTTTTTTACCAAACTTAGAACTTAAAAATGATTCTGCTCCACTAACCTGTGTTACACTTAATTATAGCTTAATTAAGTGAATATAAAAAAAGAAAGGTACTTTTTTTTTGTTACCTCGCTTATTTAAGCAAATATTTGTCTAGTCTGACCTTAGCATAAGATGTTTTCAAAATTCGTTGAAAACAATATTTTTACGAAAACCGCCTAGGGTAAAAATATGAATAAAATTCGTACTCTCTATTATTGTTACGAGCTTAATTGATCATGTTGTAATTTGTGATATTTCATTTTAGCACAATAAAAAATCAATTAATTTATGCCACACAAAAATAAACAAAAAGTAAATAAAGTTGGAAAAACATTAATAAAAAAAATAAAGTGGCAAATAGTAATTTGAATCATAATTTAATACAAACATGATGATATTTAAATAACAAGCTTCCTCTAAACTTAAAACTAGCAACAATACTTAGTAGTCGCAGCAGCAAACAACAAATAACAAACGCTTTAAGAGTCGTCTTAAAATCATGACATGGCAAGACATTAAAGTGAAATTGACACTCCAAAAGAATATTACGTTAATAACTAACTAACTGATATTGCATACTTAATAATAGATTCAATTCTGCTAAATATATGTATAACATACAAATATATTTATATTTATTTATAAATATTAATAAAAATAAAAAAAAATTAACGAGTAGAGTCAGTCTGTCTCTCTAAAGATTTTAGAACAAGTTCTTTCTCTTTTATTTTATCCGGATTTAGAAGATAATCACTCGATCGATCTGTCGGTCAGTTGATTGGCCGAGAGTAGTGTTGCCATAACATAAGTATGAAAAAGTGCTAGAATTTTCAAAGCAAAAATTGCTTAAAATGAAAAAAATGCTACAAAAAAGTTCTAAGAATAAAAATTATTTATATTTGTAAAAAAAGGGATATATTATTTATTTTCAGGTTTAAGATTAAAAAGCGTTACAAAAATAATAAAAACATATTCTGAAATTGATTTTCTAGAAATAAAATTAAAGTTAAATTAAATTTATGAGTGTCTTCTTGAAAATTCTAATTTTATTATAATTTATCCAAGTATTTATTATCTGAATTATTGTGTTATATGTTATTCCAAATAACACATAGTTTAATTTTTTTGTTGAATTAAAATCTGATTATTTTACCGTAAATTTGATTTTTAAAATTTCTATGATCATAAAAAACCAGATACGGATAATTTATTGCGGACCCAAATCCGGATTGTCAAATTACCCAAATTTTTGAGGATTTTTTTCTGATCCACTTTTGTTAAAAAATGTACTATTAAAATAGATCATTTATTTAATATGTGAAGCACTTGTAATATCAAGTACAAATTTTTCGTCTAATATCGACAATCCGAATAATTCGGATCCCAATCCGGATTGCCAAATTATCCAGATTTTCGAGGATTTTTTTCTGATCCACTTTTGTTAAAAAATGTACTATTAAAATAGATCATTTATTTAATATGTGAAGCACTTGGAATATCAAGTACAAATTTTTCGTCTAATATGTTCTTAAGTCTTTCATTTTTAAGTTTTTTAACAATTCTCAGCAAATTTGTTTGTACTCTTTTTAGTGAAGAATTTTTGGATTAAAAATTAACTGGAAATTAAGGAATTCAACTACAATCAACTCTTACACTATAATAATTTCATAATTCTTATTGTATTTTCCAAGTTATACTAAAATTTTACTTTTACTTTTACACTTGTTTGTAAGAGTTATGAAAGGCTGGACCAAATTTCTTATACTTTTCATAAAATCTATATTTTAAAAATATATAAACATATTGGAAATAGCTCTTATCAAAATTTTTGATTTAATCTGACAATATACTTAATATTTGTAAACTAATCATGACATCAGAAATTTGTAACAAAACTCCTTGAGCACATGTCTTAGGAAGATCGCTCGGATCATCTGTCTTGAAGAGCTAAATAAAGAAAAGATTTGCAAAATTGTAAATTCCTTTTTAGTCTTCTAACAACAACTTTTTTCTTTTTTTTTTTCGAAAAAGATACCTCAGAATTAGATAGTATATACTATTTTAAAATTTTCAGAATTTTTAACTTTGAAGCTCTAAGACAATATCGCCAAACATGACCTAAACCTAAAACACAATTACAGTTAAATAAAAATTTTTTAAGAAAGAGAATCTCACATACTCAGATTTACTTATTAAACTTATGTGTGCAAAAAAAAATATATGCCTATATTAAAACAAAATTCAAGTGTATGCTACAAGGATACGAATCATGGCTTAAAGATTTCTAATCTTCCACTAGACTATCAATACCCATTGAACTTATATTGAAAAACATTTATATGTACACGATATGTTGAATACATTTAAAATTCAACAATGTTGAAAAATATTTTTTTTTACACAAATTTAAGTAAAACTATTTTTCGAATTCAGAATTTTAAAATGCTATATGTATCTAGGAAGGTAAGAATTCACAGGTGTTCGTATGGGTTCAAATCCTGGCGAATAGAAACGTAATTTTTATTTAATAAATTTCAAAGAAAAATTTTTAGTGAATTAAAAATATATTTGACAGTTCCTTAAACTGACATTTCAAAATTCTAATTTTTATTTGAAGTTTCGAAGACAAATTATAAAATTAATTAATTGAACTCAGGACCTAAAATCTTTCAGCCACAAACTCATGCGGTTTACCACATTGATATGTTAAAATTTACTAAAAGCTTAAAACGCAATTCAAATCTAAATAATACTTTTTTATATTAAAAAAAAACAAATCAAACCATGCCTAGGAATTCTTGTTCAATTATTTTTTTTTTTTTTTTGATAATGAAAATTTTTTCTTTTTTAGGAAAAACATAAATTTACAAGGAGTCTCTGAGATATGAACCCAGGCTTAACGGTTTATAGTCTAGATACTTCCCCTAGACTATTCAATCTCACAACTTTCGAACAGGAAAACATTTATATATAATTATATGTGAAATGGAAAAAAAATATTATTAAATTTGGGGAAAGAAAATTGGAAAAATTTTACAATGCTGTTATAGAAAATCATTTATAACTCCACTATTCCTCCACTATTCCACTAAACAGATTTCGCTGAATTTCAATACCAAGATTTTCGAGACTATATGCGACATATATCTTTAAAAAGAAACGTATTTGTTAGACTGTGGGCTTCAAAAAATCAGTTTCAACATACAGACGAACAGACGGGCAGACATATATTCTTAAAAGTCATTTTTAATCATAATAATCATTAATATTTTTATTTTAAGACCCTGGATATATACGAGGGAGAATCACTAAATCCGTGACTTTTGGAACTTCCCTCGTAGATATATGAAATATAACACCATTCCCATCAAGTACCACCTGTTAATAGACTACTATCAAATTTTGAGCAAGTGTCGTCATTTACTTTGCGTAAAAAATAGGATTTTTCGAAGTCCTTAAAATAGGCATTTGTTTGGTCAATAATTTCATCGTTGGAGCTGAATCTCTTTCCACCGAGCCATTTCTTTAGGTTTGGAATTAGGAAGTAGTCACTAGGGCCTAAATCCGGAGAATATGGCGGATGAGGTACCAATTCGTAGCCCAGTTCCTAGAGTTTTACATTGAGACTGCACACGTGTGCAAAATTTGACAGTAGTCTATTAATAGGTGGTACTTGATGAGAATGGTGTTGCATTTCATATAACTACGAGGGAAGTTCGAAAAGTCACGGACTTATTGATCCATTCTCGTATACGTATAAAATGAAAAATTATACATACCCTTAATTTTATGTGAAGGGTATACTCGTAAATAGGGCTTTTAATAGAGTATGGAATGAGTTCGGAAATGCCGTCCGGATTACCGAATAATCCGAATTATCGAATATATACAAAATTCAAGAAATTGCTAAATTTCAAATGAAATGTTTTCCTTAAAGGAACCAAATGAAATTTTTATTAAAATTTTAATTTTTAACTAAGTGTAGAAAAATTTATAATAAATTGCATTGGAACTTGAAAATTTTTTTTAAATGTTGCTAAAAAATTTTCTTTCAATATTTCAGGAAAAATAAATTAAACTACAAAATTATTTACTATTAGAAGAATGAGTAATTCTATTTTAAATTTAAAAAATTTTGACCCTTGTTTACCGATTTACATAAAATTTGGTGCATGTGTAGGTGAGGATATAGAGGCATGTGAAATGAATTTTTCTCATTTTTATTTTGAGAACTATGGCAACTCTATAGCTTTGAAGGTGATTAACATATTTATTTAAATGGCCATAACTTTTGTTACATAAAAGATATCAAAATAATTTATTATTATTTTTTTTCACAGTGGATTTGTCATAGCTTGTATTTTAAGATGCCATATAAAAATTTTTAAAATATTTTTATCAACATATTTTTTTGTAAGAATTTTCTTTAGTGACGTGTATCTAAAAAGTCCGTCTTTAATTTTTTTATTTTTTTGTTTTTGATAGGAGGCCTTATCGGTATACTTTTTACAGAGAAAATTTCATAGAGGTCAACATTTTTTAAATTTAAAATGGAATTAATCGAATTTAACATTTTACAAAAATTCATAAATATGTTATTTAGTTGTTAAAAAAAAATGAAATAAAAATACTTAAAAATGTGTATTTCCTATACTTTTTAATAAACAAGTGCCAATTTTTAAAACCTATTGATTTACTTAAAATTTTTTGGAAGAAGATGCAGATTTTTGGATGGACAATGTTAAAGATAAATTTTTCATTCGTTTTTCTATGTATGACAAACTAATTTTTTCCTTCTCTCCACTCCTGTATATATATAAAGTTTATTGCAAAGATGTGCTATTTAATATTTTGATTATTTTTTAGCTCCAGTCTTTTTTTTTCCATAATATTTCTAACTTTTGATGCTCCCCTACATTTCCATTAACCATTACAAACTATTATGTCAATTATGGTCAATTTCTTGCAGTCGATGCGTTTTCAACTATCAACGACCTTTTACTTAAATTTACGATCCCGAACAATTATATTTATCGCCATTCCTATATTTACATATGCAAGATTTTTACAAATTACAATTTGCTATATAAAAATACAAAAAGAAAAACTATAACTTGTTCATAATTTTCAAAAAGTTAATAAAATTTTTTTTATTAAATTTATTTTTAATGCTCCTTCGGTTTTATAATGTAAAATAACAAAAAACTAAGTTCACACAGTAATCCATGCTATTCCATTAGAAACTGTGAATGTGCCTCGCAAAAAAACTGACCTTTTTAAAACTGTTCGTTCTTGTTTTTCAAATTTTGAGACTACCCAGCAAAAACTTTTTGATATTCGGTAATGGCAACTACTTATTAAAGTAGTTTCTCGGTAATGAGGCGTCATTATTATTTGTCTACTCTGTTTTATATAAATAAGTACTCAATAGTATAATAGTGCAGTAATATTGCAATCACGAGGATGAGTTGGCTAGAGCGCTGGATTAGCAACCAGAAGGTCGTTGGTTCAACTCCATTCTGATGCCCTTACTTTTTTATAACAAAATATCTAAACAAGTTTTTGTCAGTTAGAAAATTAAGTGCGAGATGGTGTACTGAGTAAGACGTTAGTCATTAAAAATGGATGGTTAATTTGTGTCCAAGTTCAAATCACACTGACGGAAAAATTTTTTTTGTTTTTTTTTATTATTTTCGTTTAGGTACATATTTTTGAGTATTCCTAGAGTCTAAAAATAACTACTTGTACATTAATTTGTGGACAACTCGAACAAAAATAACTAGTTATTATTATATTTATTTCCAATTATACCAGCTGATTTACCAGGAAAGCAAAGTTTTTGCTGGGTATCTACTGCATTTACTATTTCGAACACATCAACGAGATATAGTGCAAAATATGTATATATGTAATAAAAAGTATCAATCTCCATTTCAAAATTTGTATTTCAGTTAGAAGCGCACAGACGCCGCTCAAAAATCCAATAAATTTAAAAAATTTAGTCATTGAAATTTGACTGTATGTTACTGTTGAAAGTCTGCCCAACAACAAAAAAGGTGTAGAATTTATTTACAAAGTCCGATTAGTTTATTTATATAAGATCGCATGAGATCAAAAAGTATAAAAGTGCGAACAAATGTGTAGAAGAATGGGAAAAAAATATTTAAATAAGTTTCAGCCAGATTAGAATGTATTGATAATGGTGCATAAATATTTTAATTTTCAAGAATTAAAATTTTGTATTATTTTAATTTACAACATCGATTCAGTTACGTTAACAACTAAATTGCAAACTATATTTAAAACTTAATAAGTTATTTTATCGTAATCATTTCTTATAACTGTCAAAATTTTATTTAACAGTTAGATTAACTGTTTGTAATTGTATTGTTTTTTATAGTTTTTTTTTGCTGATATTTTTTTATAGAACAAAAAATTAATAGAAAAAATGTACAAAAGGTGTTAAAAAAAATTAAAAAAAAAAATCGAAAAGTGCTAGAAAAAGTGCCAGATGCATTTTTTCGTGCTAAATGAGTTTAAACAGTGCTTGATCTAGCACTAAAAATACTAAATGAGCAACACTGGTCGAGAGTTATAAATGGCAAAATAGTGGAGCTGAGTTGTAGAGTGTGTGTTTGTGTATAAAAGAGAGAGTTTATTGTTCTTTTCTATTATAAAAATTTTAAATTTTGCATTTTGAAATCATATTTTAGCATACACACGCTTTATAATTTATTTATTATTATTTTTTTTTTTTTTTTTTTTTTTTTTTGTTAAAAAATCCCACAAAACTAAAAATCTAAAAACTTGTTCTAAATTTTATATTTAATTTTATACAAAAAAAAAAAAGCGAAAGAAAGAATAAAAAATTGAAAAAAATCTTATTGCCAATAAGTAAGAGAAAAAATATTGTCTTTTTGGGCTTGATCGTTAAACTTTTAGCTTGACTACTATCATTCGCTATCAGTAGACGGTTGTCGGCGGTTAACTTTTGCTTTAAACTTTGTTTCCTTTTCAAACTAAAATGCAAATTCAATAATAAATTTAAATAAATTTTAAAAAAGTTTAAAAAGATTTGTTAAAATCGTTGACAAATAAAAAAAAAAGCTTAACACAAATTTGAACCCATAAAAATTTTTAATTTTGTTAAAATTATATTCTACAAATTGATTATAAAATGCATTTACTATTATTGCAAGTGTTGCCACAAGTGTCTGTTAAAAGAAATATGTTAATTTTATTGTTTTTATTTGTGAATTTCTTAAATTGTTTAAGCCAACAATATTCATGGTGTGATCCTCAGTTGTGCGGAGGTTCAACAAAAGTTCGTCATATTGCCTGCCGGAATTATGGTGTAGGTTTATGTTTTTCTTTAGTT
Organism: Protocalliphora azurea; assembly: GCA_932274085.1. Taxonomy (NCBI): domain Eukaryota; kingdom Metazoa; phylum Arthropoda; class Insecta; order Diptera; family Calliphoridae; genus Protocalliphora; species Protocalliphora azurea. The sequence continues at coordinate 128,720,582 of OW026521.1, read as the reverse complement.
TAAATGAGAGAATAATGTTGTCCACTGGACGTATGAGTAATGTGTTTAATAAAATATTTATTAGTTGCATCTTTGTGAATTCTAAAAAAAAAATCGTTCAGATAAGACAAAAAAAAATATATCTTTTAAGATTATACCATATTTGTGTTATTTAATATTATATATAAAATTTTATTGTCACTCACAGTGAATTAGAATTTAAAATAAGAAACATGTCGAACTTAAAAATATTAATTTTTGAATTTAATTCATTTATTAATTATTTTATTCTAAAATCTCAAATCTGGAATTAAAAATGGAAATCATTTTCGAAAATCTATATTTATGCACTTAAAATTAAAATGCTTGTGTAAAACTAATATGGTAAAAATTACAAATAATTTTTTATTTAGATTTTTGTACCAAAAATTTTCTTTTTTTTTTTTAAATTATTATAACTAGATCGTTTTATTTGCAATATATTCAGCTTTATAAACAAAGACAAAGAGTAAGCATTTTTGGTAGTTTTCATTTTTATTTTTTTTTACACAACGCTACTGAGTAGATTAAAAAATAATACCCGCATATTTGAATTTAACTTGAATTTAATTGATTTTTGTATGTAGGCAAAAACACAAAACTTAGCTAATGCACTTAATAATAATTGAAAAAAAACTATCACCATATGCAAAAAGACTGACAATAAAAAAATTTATTTTGTTTAAATAATTTTTGCACAATTTTTAAATAATAAACGAGAAAGAAAGATATAGGTTAAGACCGACTATATGATACCCTACACCATTGTGTACGGGCATAAAAATTCGGGAAGGGGACTTATATTACATCTGTGGCTAATTTTATAAAATATACAAATACAGAATGTACGCATGTTCATACTAACATCTAGATGATTTTATGTACTTTAGGGCGATTCCTGGAAGTGAGTATATATGTGAGCTATGGTAAATTATGGACCGATTCTCATAAAATTTGACAATGTTGTTTCTACTTACATAAAACTTATTTGTGTCGAATATTAACTTGATACAAGTACTAACATTCGTTTGGGATTTATGCACGTTAAAGTGATTTTCGGAAGAGGGGTTTTTTGGGAGCTATGGTCAATTGTGGACCAATCTTTATAAAATTTGGTACAAAGATTGGTACTTATACAAAACGAATATCATTAAAATATTCTTATTTTTAAGGCATTTTTGAGTGTTTAAACATTATTCTGGGGGGATATTTGTATGGGGACTACGTGAAATAATGGACCGATCACAACCAACTACAGCAGGCTTCATAGAATTATCTTTAAAATTGTGTTATGTTGTTACATGGGTAGCCAGCCAGTCAGACGGACAGACGTACGGACATTGTTTGATCGATTTAAAAAGTGATTCTGAGTCGATTGGTATAGGTGTTGGATAACTTTTTCTATGCGTTACAAACATCAGAACAAACGCATAATAACCCAAACACCTATCGTGGTGTAGGGTAGGAAAGATATCAGGTACATTTATTATTTAAAAAAAAAAATATATATATGTTGTTAATTTCAAGATTCTTTATTTAATACCGGCAAATATATATTAATATAATTAATAGTTTTAAAGTTATAGGGGTTTAAATCAGCCAAACTCTTAATTTTTACTGAATATTTTACAATGTACATATTTTTTAGTAACTTAAATACGATTATTATTATTATTATTTTTTTTTTTTTACTTCATTACGACATTTTTTTATCTCTTCTGGCATTTATTTGACGAACATTCAGCATCCTTTTAAGTTCTACATGATATACGTGTATTTTTTTATTTTTAAAACTATTTTTGAATTAAATTATAGAAAAATCTTGACAAGAGCCTACTATTGAATCACATTTTGATAGTTTTTACTACGAGCCTTGGATGTGCCTAGCAAAATGCGTTTAGATAGAAATATCTCATTTTCCGCCAATACTAATTTATTTTAACAGATTAAAAAATTGTCATTAAACCAAATTGCAGTAAGTCCCCCAATGTGCTTTTTATAATTCTAAGACATTTTTTGACATCCAAAAATGCTGCAGTAAAATCTGAAAATTTTGCACAATTTTCAAAAAGTCTATAAATTATTTATATATTATATGTATATGTATATGTATATATATATTATCTAATCCGGCAAACGTTGTTTTGCCATAAAAGTTATTTTTAGTAAATATTTCGGTTTTTAATTAAAAAATATTATAAGTGTGTGGGGATGGGTTTGCGTGCTTTTGCACTTCTTGCTTTATTTATAGCCTTTAGTTCCTTCAAGACTTGAAACTATCTGGGATAATTAACATGGATATGGCTATGGGGAGCTTTTACCCATTTTGCCCTATTTTACGCCCTAAATATTGGAATTTCCAAAAATTTATATCTATAAGTTCCTTTCACATATTACAGTGTCTGCATGCCAAATTTTAAGAAAACCGGTTGATTAGTTAAGAGGATATGGGGAAAGGGATCTCTTACCCCTCTTGCCCTATTTCCCGTCCTAAATAATAAAAATTATAGGTTATAGTTCCTTTCAGCTGTTATACTATTTGCCTGCTAAATTCTAAGAAAATCGGTTGATTAGTTAAGAAGGGTGGGGGAGCTTTTGCCCTATTTTACGCCCTAAATAATAAAAATTATAGGCTATAGTTGTTCTTCCAGATGTTACACTATTTGAATGACAAATTTCAAGAAAATCGGTTCGTTAGTTAAGAAGATATAGGGAGGGGGAGCTCTTACCCCTTATGGCCTATCATACGCCCTCTAGCTATATGAAATATAATTTACGACCTATTTTCATACCTAACAATTGCACATACAAAATTTCATAAAAATTGGTCAAGCCGATTCGGAGGAGTTCAATTACAGACACCGTGACACGAGAATTTTATATATATATATATATATATATATATATATATGTATATATATATATATATATATATATATTTATTTATTTATATATATATACATATATATATATATATATATATATATATATGTAAACTGTAAAAAAGACATATTTTCCCCATATTAAAGCATCATACAAACTTCAGGATTTCACTATTTCGCACAATATACACCCAATGAACGATTCTAGGGACAATTACGATCAAAAGTCAAAAGTCGGTAAATTTTGGTGCAGTAATATATATATATATATATATATATATATATATATATATATATATATATATATATATATATATATATATTTTGGAAACATTTCACGTACAATAATATATAAATGATTTTCTATTAGAAAGTTGTGAGATTGAATAGTCTAATGGAAGTTTTCTAGAATACAAACCATTAAGCCTGAATTTGCATCCTAAGGACTCCTCATAAATTTCTGCTTTCCCAAAAAAAAAAAATTGTTTGAATTATTATTTCATTTTCATTATTCAAAAAAAAATTATTTGACAAGTCTTTCTAAGCACGTTTTGATGTGGTTTTTATGAAAAAGTATTATTTAGATTTGAGTTGAGTTTTAAGCTTTCTATATAAGCAAATAAAGATAGTAGATTCCAACATATAGATGCGGTATACCGCTTGAGTTTGTGACTGAAAGACTTTAGGTCCTAGTTCGATCCTTTGCGAAGACTTCAAAAAGTTGTTTTATAATTTATCTTTAAACAAAAATTAAAATTTTGAAATGTCAGATTAAGGAACTGTCAAATATATTTTTAATTAATTAAAGCTGTTTCTTTGAAATTTATTAAATAAAAGCTATATTTCTATTCGCCAGGACTCGAACCCATACTAACACTTTAAGATTGCTAGCTACGAATTCTTACTCCCTAGGCCACATGGCATTTTGAAATTCTGAATTCAAAAAATATAATTTTTCAACATTATTGAATTTTAAATATATACAACAGTGTTATAAATTGATTTTTACATTGTTCACATATATATGAGGATTACATATAATTTACTATGTTTTGTTAACTTTTATACAAATTAAAATAATTTTGTTTCAAAAAAATAAGAAAAAAATATTATTTTTACATAAAAATTTTTGAATATGTTTTTTTAATTATATTATAGTAGATTTGCGCGTTCCAAAAACTTTAGATATTAATTTTAATGTAAATACTTCATACTTTCTGCTTGCAATTACATTAAAATTAAATTTAAATTAAAATTAAAATTAAATAATTTTTAAAAAACCTTTTTTTTATTTTTGAATTGTTCGTATTAAAGTCGACATAAATAAAATTCAAACTCTATTTAAATTATTAAAATTCTCAAAGCCTTCCCAGAGATATTACTATTTAAATTTACATACTTTTGGCAATTTTTTGGTTTTTGAGAAAGTTAAAAACGAAATAAAATCGCGATTTTTCACAATTTCGCGAAACTGAAATCGATAAATGGTTTAATGAATTTTGTGTATGCAAATTTTTATGGAAATTGAAAGACACCAGGAAAAAACTGCTCTTTTTCGGGCGTTCTTTCATTGAATTGTCGGTATACATTTTAAATACACGTGTTCTTCCTCTGATATCAAAAACGATATTCTTCCGTCTCTGTAACTACACAATTTTGCAGCTAATTTAATTACTGTCTTCAAAATTTTAGAATCCCTATAAAATTTAATACAAATAAGATTTATTTTCAAAAATCGCTTAAATATTATAAATCTCTTACAAATGTGACTATCAATCTTAAATAGATCCACATAAAATTTAAATTAGACGATAAATATTTTATCTTCTTTTTTTTCAATTTTAGCACTTTCATTCTCGTTGTTTTCCCGATGCCACCGATGTTGATATCACTCATTTCAAACAAGTATTTGTAGATGAACACAATAAACGTAGAAATTTAATTGCTTCAGGTCAATTGCCTGGCTATTATCCAGCAGCTAGAATGGCAACTATGGTGAGTATTTCCAATAAAAAGTCATAAAACCTACTGAAACATTTAAATACTAAACAAGCAAAAAAGAATACAAAATTAATTAATAATTAAATTAAATCTCTACTAATAGTGTTAGTAATGATCAGTGTTGCCAGGAGCCGAAGAAAGAGGCTAAATTTAATGTTAAAAAAAGTCAAAAAAATAAATAAGGCCAGAAAAAAATTTTAAATTTCTTTTTTTTTATTTTAAAAACTTATTTTTTCTCATTTCCATTGTTTTTTTATATTTTTTAAAGATATTGTAAAAAATATATAAATAAAACATCAATAAAATGATGCAAATGAAAAATCGCCTCAAAATTTCCATACATTTGATTTTTCTACATTTAGGTCCAGATTAGTGCTTGAGTGCAGGAAGGAATTGAGAAGGCTAATGGGTACCTACAGGATATGACTCTGTTGGGTTCCTGGTCACTGCGACATTATCTGGAAATGAAATAGCCGATGAGCTAACTCGTTGTGGCTCGGAGCTGGAAAGGTCTTTTGTTTAGGTATAGGTTAGGATTCCAAAAAGATAAACTAGCAGGTTAGAAAAATGTTCTAGGCATGAGTCGGAGAAATCTAAGGGCCATTGTGGGTATGATTACTGGTCACTAAGCAATAGGGAATATGACGAGTAAGTGGGACATTGGCATATCAGTCTTCTGTAGGATGTGCGATGATGTAAAGGAGCTAGAGACTGTAGAGCATATAATCTGGGCTTCAGCGCAGAAGGCTGAAGTGGTTTGGGAGCCACATACTATACGAATTAGAGGAGGTTACGGACAAAGGACTAAGTAACCTGATAGAGTTCGTAATGGTGATAAAGTGGATTGGGGGTATTCATCCTTGATTGCTAGGTTGTAGGTTCCACACTCTTCCAATGTTTTTGCATGATTTTTTGTTTTTATTAGAATTTGCTAAAATTATGTTTATAAATGGTTAATGAAGGAAATAAAAAAATAATTATAATAATCGATTAAGTAATTCCATCAAATTAGTTATTAGTATTTTTAAATATTAGTATTCTAATATATGTATTATTTGATTAGATAATGAAGCGACATGCTGCAGGCGAACATTTTTGTTAAATATAAAAAAATATAGAATAAATACACAAAAATGCTGAAATGAATGATTCTGTATAAATAAAATAGTAGTAGTAGATAATAAGAAATTATTTTGTTCGTTGTTGAAATGGTAACATTTTAGCCTTTTTAAGACAATTTAAGTATTAAAGGCTAGAAGATAAAATGATAATTATGAGGCTAAAAGAAAAGTAAAAAGTCAAGATTTAGCCTTAAAATGCTAAACTGGCAACACTGATAACAATATTAATAACAAGAGTTTAACAACCATTTAAATGAAACATAAAATTTTATTAATGTGTGTTTGTGAACGAACACACATTTCTCATAAATAAATAAATAAAAAATTCGAAAAAAAAACAAAACGAAATATTGTTAGCAACCGAAAAAAATTAATTATTTATAAAATTTATGCAAATAAAACATTAAAAAAATCAGTTTATTTAGAAATATCAAAAAGCAGAAAATAAAAGGTCAATATAACACATCAATAATAAATAACACTGGTGGGGGAAAAAATTCCATCTTCCTTCAAAAACAAGTATATGGACTAGATGGAATTTGATCTATTAAATACGAATCTGCTTTTAATTTTTACCATCAGGTCGTGATTTTTTTATGGGCGTGTCTACTCGTAATAACTCCCCCTTAATAAGGCGAATACACGAGTAAATTTTACAATAACTGGAGAACAGGTCCGATTTTGGCAATTGTCAATTGGCAAATTCACCTTAATTGGCAAAAGTCACCTTAATACTACTTTTTTATGTACAAAACAGTTTCGAAGTTATTCAGAAATTAGTGTCGGTAAAAACAATTTTTCATGCAAAATGAAAGAAGTTTTCTTAGATTTTTTTTTTTATTTTTAATCAAACTGGGAAAATTGTTTAGTTTTTAATTCTCTATCATAAAACTGGTATTACTATGAATAATATAAGCCATATATCATCAAAATTGATGCACAAATCTTTATTTTATTCACAACTGAGTAGAAATACCCATGTACTGTATACCTAAAATTAAGTGGAGATACACTGGTGGGCAAAAAAAAATCATCATTAAAGAAAATAGGTAAATTAGATGAAATTCAACCTTCTAAACAAGTTACGGCTTTCACTTTTTTTCTATCACGTATTGATATTTTATGGGCAGGACTAATATGATCCGTTTTTTAGGCAGTCACACTTCCATAACTTGACCACGGTTTATCCATAATTTAAATAAATTAAACTGCAATATAACCCGATTCAAATTATCTTTGAGTTATGTTAACATAATTTTTTTATCCACCCATTATTTTCGCAGTTATTTGGAAATTAGTGGCGAAAAAAAAATATGAAAAATTGGGAAAATTTTGCTCCATAACTCTGAAAATATTAAGCGAATAAAAAAATAATGTTAAGCTGACTTGAAGACAATTTTCGTCTGCAGCTTTTGTTGTAACATTTGTTTAAATCGTACAAACGATTCTTGAGTTATCGTCTAAATTGTACAAACCGTTTTCGAGTTTTACTAGTGTGACCGCTGAATAAGGTGGTGATATTAGTCATGCCCATAAAAAAAGCCAGTACGTGAAATTTAGCACGTAAAATTTTAAGAAAAAAACTTCAATTTTCCGATAAAAAATATTAATCAGAAGACACGAATTTCTAAGAACTCTGAAAATATTGAGCATAAAAAAATTATATTAGGGTGACTTGAGGACATTTTTAGTAATTTATATCAATCGTGTACACCGTTCTTGAGTTATGGTGTAATATACTCGTGTAATGGTCTTATTATAAGACCATTACAAGAATGCAGATTCGTGTTTAGCATATCAAAATCCATCAAGTCCAACTATTCGTTGATTTTTTTACCGACCAGTGTAATAAATACAAATGAAATTATTATTTAAATTCAGTAAGCAAGCACTGTGATTTTTGTGAAATGAACAAATACTAATAAAACAAATGATTATTGCGAACAATAAAGAAAATGGAAAAAGATTTTATAACAAAAAACTGTATGTTTTAAAACAAGTTCTAAATAAATAAAAAAACAATCAATAATTATAATAAAAGAAAAAATAATATAAAATTAAAGACAATAAGTCATTTCAAAATTAAAAAAAATTAAAAGCTTTTTTTTATTTAATCAATAAAAAATTAAATTTTAATTATATAGAATACGATTTGAATGGAGAGTATTTTTTTATGTTAGAGCTTCTAAATTTAGCACTGTATAAAATATGTATATTTATTTTTTTGCTTTCCAAAAAATTTTTATAACTGTCTTTTACTATTTTATTTTAGTTTAATTAAGTAACGAATCAGCTGACACGTTAAGTTATGAGAGTATGTATATATGGATACTCATAAATGTAAATGCAACGTACTGACCTAATCAAATTACGGCCTCGTACTCATATTCTCCTTTAATAATTCATTCATGTAATTTTCGGAGAGAGAGCTATGGTCAATTATGGACCGAACTTCGTAAAAATTGGCACATTACATTACTCTACCGTAAATGTAAATGTAACGAATCAGCTGACACGTTAACTTATGAGAGTAATGTGAATAGAGTTCTCTACGTTTATACGTGACAGGTATAAGGGCAATGTTAACAACTTTTTATTTTAATACACTAAAATATCGTAAAAACTCGCTATAAGAAGTAAATTAATTGGAAAATTTTCTGGAATTTTCTTCACTAAAAAACTTGTTAAAATGTTTTGAGACTTATAAAACTTATACATAAAACTTATTTATACCGAATTTTACTAAAATCGTGATATATTTAAGACGTACATAAGTGTTAAATACCTATTCCGTGAGGACTTTAGTATGAGTACTAGGTGAAATGATGGACCGGTCATAAAGAATTTCAATAAATCCATCAAAAAAATCAAATATGCCAAACTTGATTTGTTAAATTCTCTTCGAAATTGCGACATGTGCATTACATACAAAGTTTACACGGACATCCAGCTATCCAAACGGACATCGCACAGTGGTTCTAAAATGCTTATTTTTAGAAATAATTCTGTAACTTGTAATCCGTTAAAGATATATCAATAAAATTTAACATGGTTAGAGCTGAAGTGATTTCGAGTTGATTTGGTGAAGCACAATTTTTTTCTCATTTTTGGCCCCTTTTTTAACTTGACTTAACTTTAAATCCTATATATTTTTTTTTTAATATCCACTAGATTCCTTATAAAATTCTAAATAATATTTTCACAAGAATCATATAAATATATGGATCCGATAAAAAATATTAATCAGAAGTTGAAACCTAAAAAATTTTACATTTTTAGGTTTTTTTCCAAAATAGTGGTAACATTTTTTCACTTCTAAGATATATATTTTTCTTGTTCTGGCCTATAGCATTTTTTTTTTTTAATGTGTGCAATAGAAATCTTAACAAAAATGCGTGTGAGGTAAGAGGTTTTTAATTATCTGATTTTAATACAAGTTTATCTATATTCACTATTGCCACATTTGACGATTTACTCGTATCGTCATTTCGATTTTTGGATCTGTTGACGATAAAATGAAATTGAGAACTATTTTCATAATTTTTTTATATACTTTTCTTTAAAAGTAACTTAGTTGGTACGTATTTAAATAAAAATCTTCTTAATTTTATAAATGTAAATGGTACATATATTAGGGAAGATTTATGGGAACCAATATAATATTATATTAAAATAATAATGTATACTTTTATTATGAAATGGAGAATAAACACTACAAATGGCCAAAATAATGAACTCATTCATTATATATGTTTTTTTATAACATGTCTATATTATATCAACATTTCAATAGGATAATTTTAATCGTTTAAATTTTATTTCAATCCAAATATTAATAATATTTTTCAAAAAAATACGTAAAATCTAAGATTAAAGTTTTTAGGGTCATAATCTGGAGAAATTTGAGTGAATACAATTTATTTTTATTAATTATGATTCTATAGATAATGCTCAAGAGAATTTGACTATTGAAAATATAGTCAGGCGCTTATGTAGAATTCAAAAAAAAGTAGTGCATACTGACAGAAAAAAAATCGCCATACCTAAATCATTAAAACGAAAAAAATGTCCAAAACTGGAAAAATATTACGAAAAAAAACAAAGCAAAAAAAATATCCAAGTCATAAATTATGTGCTATCTCAACACAGGTAAATGGATTCGTTTAAAATCCCTAAAATAATAATTAAAATATATTTTTTTTAATTCAATTAAAAGATTAAACTAAGGGCGGAGGGGCGTGGCAAAATCCAATTTTCATATTGCACCACCAATGACATATACATATATTTATTTATTTTTTTTTTGCTTTTTTATTTTCATGTTTTTCAAAAAGAGATATCAAACTCTTAAATCGGTTATGTAGTTCCGAAGATATTTACAAAAAACCTATGTTAATAATGATCCAATATCAAAATTTTAAAACTTTCGAAATGTTGCATTCAAAAATCCGAGAAAAAACATGGTTACAGCATTATTACTACAATAATATAATGTTCTCATTATTAATTTTTTTTTTTTTATTTTTAATAACTCCGTGTTTATGAAAACAATGTTTTTATTTAAATTTTGCCATTTAATTTTTACATTCAAAAAAAATTTTAATATGGTTGACTGCAAAAATTATATGTTTTTAAATATTTTTTACTAGAAACAAAATTTTATTAATATGAAAAATATTATTACTTCTACAACCATTAAATATTTGCAGTCTTTTCCTTCTTCTTAAACCATATTCTGTTTTTAAACCATATTAATATTATTATTATTATTCCCACGACAATAAAATGTTTCAAATAAATATAATACTTATCCTTTTTACAACGTTAGTGGAAAAATTCATAACTTGTTTGTTTTTAAATATACTTTGTTTTTAATGTTTGTTTTCCAACATCATTGTAATTCTCTTTTAGTTTATATATGAATAAATATAAATAGGCAATGTTTTGTTATACTCGGCAATATAAGATATTGATTAACTACCATTAAAGGGTTTAGTTAAAAAAAATAAAAAAGCATATCTTGCATTTCAACCTCATATGGTGGTATAAATGTACATAATTAATGAACAAATAATACGTAAATATTTCCTTTTTTTGCTAATGAACACGTTTCTCTATTATTTTCAATAAAAACATTACGTTTTATTTTAATATATGATAAAATAGGATAACTACGTAGGCGGATCAATAAGTTCATGACTTTTCGAACTTCCCACGTAGTTATATGAAATGAAACAGTATTCCCATCAAGTACCACCTGTTAATAGACTACTGTCAAATTTGAGCTATATGGTAACATGGGATATAATAATATGATAAAATGGTATAATAATATAATAAGATAGAATAATATAATAACATCTAATCATAATATGATGGAATGGAATAATGATGTAGTAAGATTGTTAAATTGTATATAAAACTAGAATCATAACATGAAAAACAAACCATAAAATCGGACACAATATGTCGAAATAAAATCATAATAACTATTACTTATAAACATTTCTATTTTTCGGTGTGAACATATATTCCAATCATAATGTGTTGCTCTTAGATTATGGTCCCTACAACTATATTTTTTATGTAAGAGGCACTTGAAACTTAATCCTAAACGGATTTTGTTGAATTGCAATACCAAGATTTTCGAGACTGTATGCCACATATGTGTTGAAAGAAAAATGTATTTATTGAGTTATGCGATTCAAAAAATCTATTTCAACATACAAATGGACATGGCAGGCATATATTCTCAAAAGTTATTTTCATTCATAACAACTACGAATATTTTTCAATTTGGATATATATTTAAAGACTTTCGTATAAAATGACAAACTAAATAGAACTAAAGTACTAGAACTTGTTACAATATAGATGAAACAAAATGGGAAAATATTTTTGATTTCAATTCTTTTTGTTAATCTTTTAACACTAGACCCCAAATTCTCTAAATCAAAACTGAAAGAATTCAACGAAATGTGAAATAAATGTGTGAAATGCAAATAGTAACTTCATTAATATTTTGTAGTTAAGATCTATTTTTTTTAACTTGTACACATCTGCGTGACATAGAGATACTTAAATTTGAAAAAACTCCTCAGAAATTTCGTTCCTTACTACGAGGGCGGATCAATAAGTCCGTGACTTTTCGAACTTCCCTCGCAGTTGTATGAAATGCAACACTATTCCCATCAAGAGTTAATAGACTACTGTCAAATTTTGAGCAAGTGTCGTCATTTACTTTGCGTAAAAAATAGGATTTTTCGAGGTCCTTAAAATAGGCATTTGTTTGGTCAATAATTTCATCGTTGGAGCTGAATCTCTTTCCACCGAGCCATTTCTTTAGGTTTGGAATTAGGAAGTAGTCACTAGGGGCTAAATCCGTAGCCCAATTCATACAGTTTTGCCATTGAGACTGCACACGTGTGCACCCGTGCATTATCTTGATGAAAAAGAGCTTTTTCTTGGTCATATGGGATCGTTTTCTTTTTAAATCCTCATTAAATCGGTCTAATAAGTTGGCATAATATTCGACATTTATTGTTTTTCCCTTTTGAAGGTAATCGATGTGGATTATCCCGCATCCCAAAAAACTGTTGCCATCACCTTATTGGCCGACAAATTTACCTTGGCCTTCTTCGGAGCAGGTTCACCCGGAGAAACCCATTGTTTAGATTGCTGCTTAGTCTCCGTAGTACAGTAATGGATCCATGTTTCATCCACAGTAACAAAACGCCGCAAAAACTCATTCGGATTGCCGTGAAACAACTCCAAACAATCCTTTGAAGTTGTCAAACGTTTACGTTTATGGTCAATTGAGAGCAAATGCGGCACCCATCTTGCAAACAACTTTCTTAAACCCAGCTGATCATTTAAAATCGAAACCACACTGCCATATGAAATGCCTATGGCATCAACAATCTCACGCACTTTTACTCTTCGGTCGGCCAACACCATATCGTGGATTTTTTCGACATTTTCCGGTGTACTGACCTCAATTGGCCGTCCAGAACGTTCAGCGTCATTTGTACTTGTGCGACCACAACGAAAGTCAGTAAACCACTTTTTTACCATTGAAATCGATGGTGCAGAGGCCCCATAGTATTTATCGAGTTTTTCCTTGGTTTGATTGACGGTTTTTTTTCGCAAAAAATAATGTTTCATGAGCACTCGAAATTCGCTTTTTTCCATTTTTAGAAAAATACACGAGGTTGTGTGTTTTGAACAGCTGTTAAACGCAAAGTAAATGACGACACTTGCTCAAAATTTGACAATAGTCTATTAACAGGTGGTACTTGATGAGAATAGTGTAGCATTTCATTTAACTACGAGGGAAGTTCGAAAAGTCACGGACTTATTGATCCGCCCTTGTATTTCTACTAAGTGGGAAATTTTGTCCTAAGTTTTATAATCGTATACGTATTATTTCGCGATCTACAATTCCACATATAATTCCAAATATGTTTTCTGCGATATTTAGACTAAATAGTTGTCTCGACCACTTGAAAACAGTAACTTCTTTGGTCATAACTCACTTTTTAAGACAATTAGATATGTTTTTAGTGGCCGTTGCTATGCTGATACCTCTACTCAACTAGCATTTTCTCTTCCGTATATGGAAGAATGATATCCTTAAGAGCATGTTTAAACATAAAACGTTTCAAATTAGTCCGATGTCCGTCACTGTATACATAACCCAAAATAACCCAAAAATTAAAAGCAAAATATGAGAAATTAGACTTTTAAAATCAAATATCTTTTTTCCTTATCTTCTTATCCAGCTTAGTAGAGTAGATCGAATTATATTTGTAAAAATGCCCCGTGTTATTTGAAAAACAAGAAGGAAAGATATAGTCGATCAAGACCGGCTATATGATACCCTACACCATTGCGTACGAGCATAAAAATTCGGGAAGAGGACTTATATTACACCTGTGGCCAATTTTACTAAATATAAAATAAAATATACAAATACAGATTAATGCACTGATACTAACATCTAGTTTCCTGGAAGTGGGTTTATAGAGGAGCTATGGTAAATTATGGACCAATTCTCATAAAATTTGGCAATGTTGTTTCTACTTACATAAAACTTATTTATGTCGAATATTAACTTGATACTAACATTTGTATGGGACTAATGAACGTTAAAGTGATTTTCGGCAGAGGGGTTTTTTTGGGAGCTATGGTCAAATTTGGGCCGAACTTCAAAAAATTTGGTACAAATATTGGTACTTATACAAAACTTATTTGCACCGAATATCATTAAAATATTCTTATTTTTAAGGCATTTTTGAGTGTTTAAACTTTATTCAGGTGGGATATTTGTATGGGCGCTAGATGAAATAATGGACCGATCACCAACCAATTACAACAGGCTTCATCCTTGTGCCAAATTTCATAGAATTATCTTTAAATTTGTATTGTGTACCTTGTGCACAAGGTTTAAATGGATAGCCAGCCAGCCGTCCAGCCAGACGGACAGACGTACGGACATTTTTAGATCGATTTGAAAAGTGATTCTGAGTCGACTTTAAGGTAGGTGTTGGATAACTTTTTCTTTGCGTTACAAACATCAGCACAAATGTATAATACCGCAACCACCTCTAGTGGTGTAGGGTATAAAAAGTTATCAAAATTTAACTCTTCTCATCTTCTTATTTCAACTTTTTCTTACTTTTTAATTGCGCAATTTTATGATTTAAATTTACATTAATTAGAAATCAAATAAATATTTATTATGTGCGCATATAAACTACTATTTAAATATGTATAAAACATTCATCGATTTGCCCAAAGACATTAGTAATTAGTTAATTTCATATAACTAATATAAATATAAGAAGCAAAAAGTTCATGTTTGTTTAAATCATTAATTTATGTTTAATTACTATATTTAAGACAATCGTTGTTTGACTACATCCTTTTCCTTAGTGCCACTCATGTTATGTGGTATGAGAATTTAATATATAACTAAAGGTGTGGCTGTTGACTGAATAAACGATTAATTAAAACTGTTAAAACTACTAAGATGCCAACAAATACTCTTATGCAATATTATTAAAATAATGTTATGTCTTTTTATATATAAATATTCACAACAGATTTGCATAGATTTTTATTATAGATGTCAGAGTACTAAAACAAATGATGGTAATATTGGAAAAAATAATAAAAAAAAATTAATAAAATTATTAAGTTATAATCCAGCTCGATAAAGTGTTCAAGTCAACCAAGAAGAAAGTTTTAGATAAAAAAAAATTATACCATCAATACTATAGTTCTATTCCAAGATTAAATATCGGTGCGCTGACGAAAAGTACCACTTATTTTTAGACGACTTTTCAACAAATTATTTTTTGCATGAAAACCCTACAAAATTACATAATTATCCTCTTAATAACTTCCGATCTTATCGAAAATATGTTAAAGTTGAAAATGGACGATCAATAAAGCTTTCTGAATCGAATAAAAAAAAAGTCAGATAATTATGCATACATGGAGAAAACAAATTTATTGTGGCAACCGTATTCTTTGCCAGTGGAATTTGTTCGGCTCTAAGTACTATCCTACAATTCGGTTCTGATTACTATATGTATACGGTATACACATCTCTTTTCAAGAAACATTTTTGTGGTAGGGATTGAATTATTTAATTTATATTGTAAATTATAAAAAGTTTTTTTTACAAATAATTTTATTTAAATATATACGTACATTAAAGAGCTTCGCGAAAAAAAGTTGCAAATGAACCCCTCTAGAAATGAAGACTGTTCTTATATAATTTTCAAAATAATACATCTGAATGTTTAAATTTACGTGAGCTGGACCATTTTCAAAACACCTCTAAAAATCCTTACTTCTTTCAATATCATTATTAATATTTCCGTTAAAAGGAAATTAACTTTAAATTATAATAGAGGCATACTAAGGCCTGGAATATTCATTTAAATAATTATTATGTCTCTTTTCAGTCGCAGATTATTAAGATTTTACTAAAGTTTTTTTGTAATATTTTCTTTATTCAAACTTATAATTTAATATATTTCGGACATTTCTCAACATATATTGGCTTTTAACGTTTTAATGTGGAATGGTCTATCCTGATACTATTAAAGATTACACGTAATTAACCCTTTAACAGCAAGAGGGTCAATTAGTAATTTTTGCAAATAAATCAGATGGAAATATTTATTATACTTAAATATAGATGAACTTATGAAAAATATAATAAGTTCTTAAAACCGCGATAATAATCGAATTAAGGGGATTTTTCAAATTTAGTCACTATTTTACACGAATTTATAGTTTTTACGCTAAATATATGCTTTTGGTGGTATTTATTTTCTTAACTAATTATTTATTGGACACAAAAATGTACTTAACCAATTACGGACCAAAAAAATAATGTTAACGTCCAAGATGAATCGGATAATTCTATTATGTCAACATCGCAATTATATAACTTACATATTTTGATTTAATTTTATAGTTTAAATTCAATTTTAATTACAGTATGCGACAGTCAAAATCGGGTTGGGATGAAACCAACAGGAAATGTTATATCGGTAAAAAAAAGAAGTTATACGTGTCCCGGCGTTTCGCTGGAACACGTCTAGGAATCGAGATATATCGATTTGAAGTTAGTAACTATCATATAGGGGAAATTGTGACCTTTGGTGGTCTTTTTTTTGACATAACTCGAGAACCACCAGTCCGATTTTACTGAAACAAATTTAAAAAAATTAGAAATTACAATTCCTTTAACCTTTTGTTTATTACTTTTTTTTAATTCTGACAATCATAAAAAAAATTCATCAATGTTTTTTCCAAGGAATTTTGAGCATATCTCGAGCAAATTTTTGAAATTCATACCTTCACTTAATTGTGAATAAAAGCGAAACGCGTTCATCGATTTTCATGATCTATGTCTCATTTTGTTTAAAGGTTATGTGACTTTACGTGAAAGTAATAGGACTTGATACTTTTTTTACCGTTTTGGATTTTTTATGAATTAAAAATAAAAAAATTCAATTTTTTAGGCAAAAAATAGTTTTTTTTTCATACATTTATTTATAACTACGAAACTGTTGCTTATGTAGCGAAACGTTATATGAACAGATTAAAGGAATTGTAAATCCTAATTTTTTTAATTAGGCAGGTAATACTGTATTTTGGTTGGTGATGCAAATATTGATTTGTTAAATAAAAACATGTGTCAGGAACTTATAAATCTTTTGCAAAGTTTTGACTATAGAAATTGCTATGACTTGATCACACGTCAAATTAGTGGAACATCAATTGATCATGTTTATACTAATATGAACAAGCCAATAATTGTTGATTATATTAATTGTACGATTTCGGATCATAATATAATATCGTGTAGAGTAGACATAAAGGTTAAAAGACAGGATTACACAATGAAAAAGATTGTTAACTGTGACTATGCGAAATTGGAACGTATTTTACAAAATAAAATGGCAAACTTCATGCATACTGGTGATTTGTCAACTGATACTTCTAATCTTATTTCCTCCATTAGAAGCGCTGTTGACTGTTCCACTGTGGAAACATGTGAAAGGACGAATAATAAAGACAAAATAGCTCCTTGGATAAATGGTAATTTGTAAAAATTAATTATTATTAAAAACAGTCTATTAAAACAAAGAAGAAAAAAGCGCAATAATATACTTGAAACAAAGTTCAAAAGAATTAGTAAAGTTATAAAGGCAGCTTTAAAGATTTCGATGAATAACTTTTACGTCAGTAACCTAGAAAACTTAAACAATGACCCAAAAAAAAAAACATGGAAATTTATGAATGAAACTCTTGGGAGGGTAGAACGAAGGGAAATTTCTATTGCTGATACATATGGAAAAATTATAGAAAATAATGTTCGTAAAGCTGAAACATTTAATTCTCATTTCCTACAATCAGTAAACATAATAAAGCAGAAAATAGTTCAATCACCTTCCGATTTCTGTAACGGGTTGAGAACTTTAAGACCGGTTCATAATCGATTTAGTCTTAACTATACCTCTAATGAGGAAGTTAAGGATATAATTTCTAGCCTTTTACCTGGAAAAAGTTGTGGTCACGACAATATTTATCCCAAAGTATTTTTACACTGTTCGAATTGTATTTCTCCAAATATTGTGCATATTTTTAATACCATTGCAGACTCGTCAGTATACCTTGACATTTTAAAAATTCATAAAGTAATCCCTATTCCCAAAGAAAATAAAGCAACAACAGTGGAACAATATCGTCCTATTTCGATGCTTCCTATTATTGATCAAATCTTTGAACGTATATTGCACAAACAAATTTTCACTTATTTTATGGAAAACAATTTAATTGAAACTCATTTAAATTTGGCTTTCGAAAGGGTTGTGGCACTGAGGAGGCTATTGTAAATGTGCAAAATTATATTTTTAGTGCTAACGAAGGCGTTTGATCTTATAGATCATGAAATATTGCTGCAGAAGCTTAAATACTATGGTATTCATGGAAATGAATGTTTGATTCTAGAGAGCTACTTAACAAATAGAAGACAATTTGTTCAAGTTAAGGAAAATAAGAGTAATCTGCGGAATGTCATACATGGAGTTCCTCAAAGAAGTGTTCGAGGCCCTTTGTTGTTTTCAATATACATTAATGATTTAAAAAATTTAAACTTGACAGGGAATTATAAACATTATAAACATGAAACTGTATTAAAGCCATATATGGAAAGGGATGCTTCATTAGTTTCGGAATATCTTCGTATTAATAAGCTTTTTTTAAATCCTGCAAAGACGAAACTTATAAGGTTTAAACCACACTTTTAGTAATGACTTTAGTATTTTTGTTGATGGAAATGAAATTCGGGAGGTTTCATCTGTTGAATATTTGGGTATATGTTTGCAGGAAAATCTTATGTGGGATCAGCATATTAGGAATCTTAAGATAAAACTTTCTCCTGCCTTAGGCTTAATATATGAGTTTAGAAACAATTTTGATAAAAAAAAAAAACAAATTTTTGATTTATCAAGCTTTGGTTCAAATTCATTGTAATTACCTTGCATTAATATATGGATTCAAAAAAAATACAGAGTTTAAATCGCTTCAGAGAATGCAGAACAAAGCATTAAAAAGTGTAGCTAACTTGCACAGCCGGTTTCCAACTTTTATTTTATTCAGGAACGTTTTTCCCTCTGTTTTGCCAATTTACGGGCTCTATAAGTTTCAGTTATTACTGTACATGTTTAAATGTCTTAATTGTTTTGGGCATCATATCATACAATTCACACGGAATCAGGATACCTTCAACACAAGAAATCGTGACAATTTAAGAATAATTTTTTGCCAATCTGAAACAACTAAGCAACGAGTAGAACACTCTGGTTGTAGAGAATATAATAACTTGCCACATAATATTAAACAAGCCTCAAGCCTATCGCAGTTTAAATCTTATTCAAAAATTTTTTTTATCTCAACATGTTGATGAGCTTCTGATATAATGTTTATTGGTATGTTTGATATACACGTTAAAATTGTAAATTAATATTTATTATAAATATTTTTTTAATACTTTTGTTAAAATTTTGCCAACAAGCCTCTATAATGCCAATCTGGCGCTGAGGTGAAATTGTAATATTGTTTATTTTATAATAAAATTTGAAAAAAAAAATCCCAAAATATTTCTTATATCAATAGTATTGGATAAGATCTTTCCAATGATGCCCTAAAATATTAATTACGATGGAAAATGATCCAAATATTCAAACTTTAATAAAATAATATTTAAAATAAAATCATAAAAAATTTTAATTTCCTGAGAATGAAAACTAATTTTAAACATTTTTTTAATCGTTATGTATTAAACGTCATTGATATATCATATGTTATAATTTGTTTGACAAAAAGTTAAAATTTATGTATTATTATGAAAACTATATTTTTGGAGGTATTTTAAAAATGGCCCAGCTCACGTAAACGAAATAATTAAGTCGAAATATTTTGGGAATTAGTTTAAAACATATCAATCTTTAACTTTGGGGGGGGGGGGGGGGGCACATTTGCAACATTTTTTGTCAACATACAAATTAATGCAGTTTAACGTACAAATGTATTTATATAACAAAATATTACTCGTATTTACAAAAATATATATTTAAAATAATGTTAAAATATTACACTTACCGTCATACTCCTCATTGATATTATATGTATGTTGGAAAACACTTGAACAGTATAGTTACCTACAATATACTCGTACATACATAATTTTTTGAAGTAACTTAATACACATTGGTACACAACAATAGATTAAAATTCGTGAGACAAATGAATATAATAAAAAAAATTCATAAAAATATTCATAAAGATTGGTATGGTTGTAATCTGATGGTATTAATTATCTGTGACGAAAATTTTCCATTGAAAGTCATGGAATTTTTGAACATACAGTATCGAGCATAAAAAATGCAACGCTATGTGATATGATCTTTATTCGTTGTTTGTAACAATATTGTTGTGATTTTAATATTTATATTTATATATTTTTTTTAATATTTTTGTACGTAAGGAAAATTATTAAACGTTTACTAAAAGCAGTTGTAAATATATTTGAGCGAGCAAAAACAGTGCAACTCTAAACAAATGAAATCGTTATTGGAAAAGTTTGGAAATTATAGTATTGTTAAGTACCATGATTTGCTATTCTTTTATATAGGCTTAAATACATGAAATCTACAGATAATATAAATATTAACAAGTAATATCACTTTCTATTAAATTTTGTTATTTTTCTTAACTATTTTAGAAACTTTTCCATAGAGATTGATATTTTTTGAATTATTACTTTTTTTTTATTATTTTGAAATCCTACAAAAATTCTCTATGAAAAAGCGATCAGATATTCATAATAGTTGGGCTTAAGTTTATAATTCATAATTGTATAAGAGCTTTGGACCGAAATAATGCGATCAGTTGCAATCGTTATCAACAGCTAAATATAATTTTTTTTTGCAATAATTTTTTAATGGCCTATAACGCAATAATGTTCAAATATCCCTTGATTGTGCTTTTGGAACAAATTCTTCCCACAGGGAAAGACAATTAGGAATTGTACCTATTTTGATATTCCTCCTATGTCAAATAATTAAAATTTCATTCTTTGTGGTTATATGACTTTTGCACTTTTCTACTATTGGAGATTAATATTTAAGGAAACATATCTATCTAGACAGTCTAAATTCGAAATATATGCGTTTAGAGTCAAATTAATTTAAGTTGTCGTAATAGGATCTCATTTCCATTAATCAGTACTCGTTAAAATAATAAATGACCTGCCTCCAAAAGTAAAGCTGCTAGTTTGATTTTAGTAAATAATATGTCGCATGTTAGAAAGGTTTCCCATTACCATATTAATATCATTAAATCAACGATTGGTGACCATAGTAGCTTTAAATGGCCACATGTGTTCTTTCGAGTAATACCAAATATCTACTGTTCCATGACTTTTATGAAATTTTTCGTGCATGATCATTTCAATATTGTGTATCTAAGATAATTTTTAAGAATCCTCATATTAGAACTACACATCAATGTTATTTCATTACCATCATCATAATGTTATTCTAAAATATTCCTTAATTCTTAAAAAGAATGGAGAAAGATTTTTTTTAGTTAAAAAGGCCTTAAATTTTTATATATTGGTAGTAATTGATTGGTAAAACAATCGAATTATAGTTTTAAGCATTTTGCAATCATTAACTTTATCAAAATTTAAAAAATTCTGTTGTTTTTTTTAATTAAATTTATAATAACTATTCCTATGATAAAAATTTGGAACAAAAAACATACAATAGTTGGTCAAGACCACAAAGAATAAAATCACTAGCGTTGCATTTTTGATGCTCGATACTGTATGTATTGAGAGCAATCATTAAAATTGAACTGCTCAAACCTTTTTGTACAATTTGCCAACATAACAACCATCTCAAAATGGTCAATAACTTATTCTACCATTGAATTCTATATTTTAATTCGGGCTGACTTTTAACGATACTTTTCCAAAAATATATTTTATATCAATTATCACAGTTCGTCGCATTCATTGTATTGCAAATATTTGTCATATTTACATATTTATATGATTCTTTTTATTTGAAAAAAAATTGTGCCATATATTACGATATTTTAATTTATAATTTAATTTAAAAATGTCAAAATAAATGTTTACCAAATTTTCAGTTAAAAGAAACGATTTTTAAAATAAATTTATACCTGCAACCTGATTTACCTAAATGCATTATTTTGTGTTCGGTTGTCATTTTAATTGCATTATAATTAATTTTGAAAAACAGAAATTAACTAATCCCAATTATGTTTTTAATATTATACACATTACAAATCTGTAGAATTAATAAATTCGTCTTAATTGGAACTAAAACCCTGCAAACTATGTTTTATAAAACATTGCAAGCCACTTGTTATTTTTCAAGTGCTTTAAATCAGTGTGTGAGCGAAGAAATAAATACTGTTCTGCAGGTACTTAAAACCATATAAATACTGCTTGTGCTGTTTAACTTTTTGAGCAAATGTGATAGCGATAAGACATGAGAGTGACATTGCTCACATAATATAAGATATTTGACCACTTCTTTGCTTCAATAGTGGGGAAGAGAACTTGTCTGTTTTCTTTGCATGTTTTCATATGAACAATATATGTATGTGTGTGCATTTATAACTGTGTAAATTATAGTATTTTCGTAAGCAAAACAGTCGTTTAAAATACTATGATTTATTATCAAAATAATTAATATATATTAATAAAGTTACTATTTATATACATATGGAAGAAAAATATATAAAAAGTATTGAAGAAAAATAAATGAAAAATGTACATTTATTTTCCATAAAACCACAGATTAAGCAATATAATTTGCCGTAGCTTAAAATCAAGAAAAAAGAAGTATCCTTTACTTGATAACTAAATAATATATTGAAATATGTACATATGAAAGAGTACAAAATCTACCTAACAGTCTTAAAATATTTCATTCTTAATTCTATTATAGTGCAAATGTTCCACCTAAATCTTTATATTTGTAAAAATTTATTAGTTAAGGACTGAACAGAAGTTGGGCATCCCAAAATTAATTTATTCTTTTTTTATTATCGTACGAGTGTTAGATCAAAAAAAAAAAAATTCACAGGTAAAATTAAATCCAAAATTTAGAAGTCTTTGAACATTCATTACTTTAAAATTTAATATATTTCTTTAAGTTTTTATTATTTTACGGATTAGCTAGAAATAATGTATTGATGTAAAGTAAATATATTACGATGTAAATTAATTATAAGGCCATAAAATCTATCATAATGGAAATAAGTAAAAATTTCAATGAACTTACAATTAATTATAAAACTAAAATTATTTAAAATATAAAGAAATACTAAAGTTAAAAATTCGAAGGTAAAGTAAACGTACTAGTTATATACTACTTAATTTCAAATTTTTAATAACTTTAATTTCTAGATTTCAATTAATTTTTTAATTGTTAATTAAGAGTAACTTTTTAATTACTATATGAATTTATCCTTTTACATTTATTCAAACAAGAAAAACCAACAAAGAAAATATAGACATACATATATATAATATGGATGTGTGTATACAAAAACATTTATAAACAACTCCTTTTCACACATTGTGAAGGTTTTTTTGCAAGACATAGCAGCTACGTATTACAAAAAACAAGCAAAACATTAAAAATAGAAGCGCATCTTAAATACTTTCTCAGTGTCTTGCATGATTTGTTTTTTTTTTTTTTTTTGGCACACCACTTGCACCCAGAGTTGTCAGATTTTTTTGAACCTCTGTCGCCAAACTGTTAATCAGAAATCGCCAAAAATCGCCACAATTCATTTTTATTAGTTTTCTTTTTTAAGAAATACTAAAAAATTAACTAAAATGTTAAAAGTGTTGTGCAATTTTTAACTTAAATTTTTAATTTATAAATGTAAATTTAGCTTTAACAAGGCCAACGATAATTGCAATAGCTAGTAATAATAATATAAAAAGTATATCACTTCTGATACAAAGCTCCATTTTAGATTAACAACTTTTAAAATGTATTGAAATTTATTATATTTTTTTTTTTTAAAGAATAATTCTAACATTATATGACAATATTGGTCAATATTAAAATTATAATTCGTGAACGTTTTTATTTCATTGCGACTGAAATCATTAATATCCTTAATATGTATATATGAAACATGATGGAAAACAAATTATCAAACATTTATTACTTAAGTATTGTAAAATATATTTTTTGGGGATAAAATTTCGTAAACTAGTTGAAGGTATTTAGAAATTAAGGCTCTTAATTTTGCTAGATAGGCATATATAAAAATAGTCAATTTCTAGTAATTTAATAGTTTTTCTCCACAAATGCCTATTTAATAAAATTTTAAAAATTTGCAAAAGAAGACACCACTTTGTTTATAAATCGCCAAAAAAAAAAAAATTCAGTCGCCAAAAGCAATTAAAAATCGCCACGTTTAGCGAAAAATTGCCATATCTGACAGCCCTGTTTGCACCACTTGTTTGCGAGAAATGCCTTGAATGTCTGTATTTGCAATCGCTCATATACACGACGCATTTGCTTTGCTTCGGTCAACAGTACAAACAGTATTTGTTGTTATTATTGCACATGTTGGCTATGAATAACAAACACACTTAACAAGCAAATGGATTTGCTTTGCAAATCATCTTACGCAGGGCTTTAATTAGAACAAAATATTAGTTATTCTTATTAAAGTTCTATCATTGGAAACTTTTTCTAACCAATTTATTTTCTGTTTGTAGGACTTATTGTCAGCACACCGACAATATTCAAAAAAAAATTTTTTTTTAATCAGAAAATAATATTATGACTTTGACAAAAATGGTGATCTTTAGAAAATATTTTAAAGGCAAACAATAGCAATTCATGAATAATATAAACATTTAGTTTTCATGCATGACTTGAACATAGTTTTTTTTTTTTTTTTTTTTTTTTTTTTTTTTTGTTTGGTAAGAAAAATTTCCTTTTAAACTAAAACCTGCATTTGAACTCTATCTACTATATTATTTGTTTGACAGTTTGAGATCGTCTCAAAATGAAATGCCCCCTAAATTAACAACTTGTTTCTTTCTTTTTTCTTTTTTGTCAAGTCATTTTAATATATATTTTAATACTTAGTCATAAATTTAGTTATTTTTTTTTTATTTCAAAATAAAAGAACTAATTGATTTTAATTTATTTTATAATTTCATTGAAAAATTTCGTACATGGAGACACTTTCTTTCATCGAATATTTATTAGCTGGTCGTAACCGGACATTAGTTAATGTATTTTATAGGTTATTACTAATTTATAGATTGTCTTTATTTAAAATAACTTTTAAATAATAATATATATCAATGACTGTCTTACATATAAATTTGAAATAAAATTTATTAATTTATATGTTCAAGAAAGAGGAGATTTAATAGAGAAACACATGTAGTCTAAATATTAGACAATAAAAAAATGCCAATGGCCAAATAGAAAACAAATTCACACATGTTTGATGATTTTTTATAGAACAAAAGATTTTATTAGGCAATTGATTCGATAATGAAATTTAGAAATATTGATAATATATTAAAAACTGTTCTAAATACTTTCTGTTTTATTGGATTACAATCCCCAAAATGTCTGCTTTAGGCTTTACTGTAGTGTAACGAACCGAACTCCATATCATTCTTTCATCCCACGTCGACTGCAAGCCTGTTGACCAAGATAATTTGAGTTTTGTTAGATTCAAGTTAATTAGAATTAAATTTAAATATACGTAAAATATGTATTTTAAATAACAGAGTTACATAATGTACGTTAAACGAGAGTCCTTGTTGGGTTTTATATTCAAATGAATTTGAAAAATCCAGTTGAATTCCAACACAGAATGATACAAATACTATAGATGATGTTTCTTAAAGAGGAGAAATTTAGCGAGGAAATGAGCGTAAGTCTTGATGCTACCACTTAATAATTTTTCCCATAGATTTGTGTAACAAATATCCTGCCAAGCAATAACCAGTATACTAACTTTGCAAATTTTCTAAATCGAATTGCCTAGTTAGTTGTGGCCAACAGGCCATTATAAAGCCCAGTGAGGTAACGTATACGTTTTTGTTTTTAGTACTTTTTTGCCCAAAAGTTTTAACAGTTTTGAAATATTTGAATATCCAAAGGAAAATCGTCAATGGTTAGACGTAAAGCTTCTTTCTATTAATATTCGTCCTTCGAAATATAGTTTTCGAAATAATTGGCTCACCAAAGGAAAATCGTTAGATACAATTAGCAATGAGATTTCCCTTTTCACCACTAGCTCCAATATGGCCAACACAATCACAAAATAAATTATTATTAGATTCTTAAAACCCAAAAGTTACATATATGCAGAAATTCATACCTCAAAATTTCGAAACCTTGGAATACACAGTTAAAGTTGACGAAATTGAAACACAAAATTCACGGGAAAAGCTTCTGGATATAATTTATAATTCCTTTTTTCACAATGACAAAAAAAATTTAACATATATATGACACAAATTTATTTATTAATTTATTTATTTTTTTTTTCTTTTTCAACAATTCATTTCAAAAATTTTCCAATTATGAATAAAATAATTTAAAATTTTTTTAATTTTATGAACAAATTTTCCAAACAATTCTGTTAAAAAAAAATTATAGTTTATAAGGTAAAATTTTTGAAAGTGGCCTAAACCAAAGTAAAGCCTTACAGTAGATCTTACACAGGGTCTATGGATCAATGAAAACATAAATATATAGGGAAAATTAAAGTTCGAATTCCATTACTAAATTATCAAACCCAATTATATATTTTTTTTTTTACTGAAATCGGACCTATTAATGAAATTTGCAAAATTAAATATTTAAATTTGTAAATGAGTTATTGAAAAAAAATAGTTTTTACTTATTAAAATATTTTTACTAATTATAAATTTAAATATTTGAAATTTCCATCAAATTCAATAACTTTTTCTTAATAAAACAGTCTTAAATAAACAGTTTTAGTTTTTAGTATATTTTCAAACAATATTTATTGCTGAGTCAATAAAATATTTAATAAAAATTATTTTGAACAATATTACAAAAAATTTTATATATTTTTAAATATTACACCTTTTACAAATAAATTGTCAAACATGATCTAATATTGCTGATTGATGATTAATGTTATGTTTTAACATATTTATGTAAATTTGGTATACAATAGATGAAGTGTATTTTTGATTCGTACAGTTAGTTTAAATGATTCTAAAATAATAGTGTATTTAAATATATATTTATATGTATTTATAAATTAAAAAAAATAAGAAGAAAATACTGATCCTTTGACACTTCTTCCACGTTAAGTGAATGACCAAATCGACCTAAAAAAGAAAGAACATAATCATTGTTCAAATAGATAAAAGTTCTAATTGAATACTACTTACCATTTAGAGTTTAGGGATATCGAAAAACGAAATTAAATATGACTTTAACAGATAAACAGCATATGTAAATATGCTTTAAGCATACCAACATATCCTATTTAAGACTTCTAAAATATTTGTCTGACCCGCCTTCATAATTTTGAACTTTCAACTACATTATTTACGACTCATTTATATAAGAATTTATACATAGATTGTTTTGGAAAGCTATTATATTTTGGTGGAAGTCGTTTTTGCTTGGTACTGTTACGGGAGGTAAAAATTAGATCCATTATGAAAATCCAAAGTGTAAAATATCATATATGAAGCTCCGTGTTAATGCTCTGCATTTGGTGTGAGGAGAACATCGTGTATTATGCTTTTAAAACTGGGTATAAATATCATGTAAACCTGTACCGAACACCATCAATCCATTTGAAAATAGCGTTGAATATAAAATGACCATAATATGCTCAACCATAATTTTCTATTATTACTATCATGTATTGTTTGGAAAATAATGGAAGTGAAGTTTTGCCCCATCCACCGTATAGCCCATATTATGTGTTTTCGAATCATCTAAAAGATACACACTTACATACATATATACGTACATACATACATACATACATACGTACTTACATATATGCATTCATACATACATACATACATACGTACATACATACATACATACATTCATACATACATAAAAAATAGGATAACCTACCTCCAATTGTCATCAAATATTGGATTGCATTTTTTTTTTCTTCATTTTTATGATTTTATTTTTATTTTATTGAAATTCTCATAAAAAATATATACATGGAATTGTTTTTGTTTTGTGCTTTAATTTTAAACTTGTTTCCAATTAATTAAACATAATGTTTAAATCAAATAATTTTTTTATAAAAAATTTTATTAAAAAATATGTTTGCCATATTTTTTTCTGTGTAGGTTTGAAATTACTCCCAACAACTTTCGAAGCACAGAAAAGCTGCCAACTTCTTAATACACTGAATTAAAAATAAAATTTTAAAAATCATTAAAATTGATTGATTGACTGATTGATATATTTTTGTGCAATAATTCTTAAATTTTACTGTTTCTAAGCAGAAGATTTCTCAGTCTAGTGATCATGGAGTTCTAAGCCTACAAACCTCTTTTTTCTAATTGATCCTAGTTTTCGAGATAAACTAACTATTATATAGAAAATTATTGAGGATGCGCTACATATTGCAGCATATCTCTTTTTTCTAATTGACCCTAGTTTTCGAGATAAACTATTATATAGAAAATTATTGAGGATGCGCTACATATTGCAGCATATCTCGTGAGGGAATTGTCTGATTTGGATTAATAAGATATTAAAACATTTTATTTACATCCAAGTTATACCCATATGATTTTTTAATCTGTTAAATTTCTTACAAAATTTATTTTTTTCCAAAAATCGTAAAAAATCAAAAACCACCAAAAATACTACTTTTTTCATTTCTATCACAAAGATGTATATATTAGAAATAAAATTAACTATATTTCATTAGAATCGATGCATATATGACGGCTTTATTTACAATTAAATGAAGGTAACCCATTTAAAAATAATAAATCATCCTTTAAAGAAATAAAATGAATATATAAGATTTAACATACTAAATATGAATCTATTTTCGGTTTTTTTCTATCACGTGTAGATTTTTTATGGGCATGACTAATATTACCGATCATTTAAATAAGGCGGTCACACTAATATACAATTATATACGCAGAGAACATATCATGTTTAAAAGAATTGTTTATAATATCATTGGTTAGTGGACTTACTTATATAATTGCAGTAACCATGTTATGGTTGTCAAATAATCAAATACTCCATAACCAAGTTATTTTTATACTAAAAAGAAAACTTATTTTTACCTTGTTCTAGAATTGGGTACATAAACAAATGATTGTTACAAACAGATTTTATGTATACTACAAACATAATTTGCGGTAGGCGACAATAATCTTTTGAACTCTGCAATAGAACTGTAATATAGAATGGATTATTGTCTAACGTTTTGCATAACAGTAGTAAGATTCCTTCAGCTTTTGGTATTATATTTTGTCGCTTTTTCAAATCAACTATTTTTGGGTAAAATGGGAAATGTTGAGATAAAGTGGAACGTATTAAAAATGCAAAATATTAAAGATATTTTTATCAAATAAACAGTTAGGTAATATTTCTCATATTTAGAATAACCTAATTCATAGATGTAATAAATTGCTATAATTTTGCACAGTTTAAGTACGCAGACCAATTACATGAGTTTTAGCATGCCAAGTATGTACGAGTATTTTCCGCGATTTTTAAATTCAGATTTTCCTCCTTTAATAAGCTAATATAATGGTACATGTTGGTTCTAATCATTTTTAGTCTTATCGCTATGGTGTTTATTGAATTATTTCCAATTTTCAGGATATTTTATTTGTTTATGCTCGAAAAGCAATAACTCAGAGATTTCATGTATGAAACATAATTTTCTTCATTAAATCATACGGCACAATACCCTACTTTCTCCTATACATAAAATAAATAATTACAATAACCGCATAAACAATATATTTAAAAATTATGTATGGTAATTATATATGTAAGTTATTCCATTGACCATAAAAATGTATTATACATGATATGTGGCAATTCTCCAATATATTATTTCTCTGCAGGCATAATTATGTTATCTTCAAAATATTAAGAACCTCATTAAAAAATCAAGAAACAATTTAAATAAATTCTCATTTAATCTTTGCAGGTATGGGATGATGAATTACAATATTTAGCTGGCCTAAATGTACGTACCTGTATATTGGATCATGATGACTGTAATCATACCTACAGATTCCGTAATACTGGACAAAATTTATGTGGTATCTCCAGATTAAAGTCACGCTACGTCAATGTAACAAATCTTATAGATGAAACAATAACATTATGGTTTGACACAGAATACGATTTGATTGATAATTCTTTTGTTACAGCTTTTAAGGTTACCAAGGATTTGTAAGTATAGCATATTTGTTTTAATTTATATTTTTTAGCTTTAAATTTTAATTCTTTAAATTTCAGTGAAGCCTATGGTCACTTTGCCGAAATGATTGTCGATCGTATTACCCATGTTGGTTGTGCCATAATGCGTTTTACCCGACCCGATTATCCTCACGTTTATGTCTACAATGTTGTGTGTAATTATTCGTCGGTATATGCGCTGGGCGCTCCTCTCTATAAAACAGGTTATCCTGGCCTTGGTTGTAAGACTGGTAGAAATCCTCGCTTTCCGGCATTGTGTTCAGAACGGGAAGAGTTTGATCCAAATTATTAAGAATTATTTATTTATTTCTTTAGAATTTATAGAAGATTATATTTGTCTGTGAATTTTGTTTTATAATTTTTATTTGTTGAATTTATGCAATAATTTTTAAGATAGTGTAAATATCTGTAAATGTATTTTAATTTAGCTATTAAAAAGAAAAATAACAGCAAATTAGTTTTTATATTTAAAAACAAAAAAAAATAAATTAAATGTTTGGAAAAAAGTGAAGTTGAAATGGTGAATTTAAATTATAGGGAAAAATTTTCTTCAGAGGAATGAGAAATATTTATAGGTCATTCATTCCATTAGGTAATGTTTGGTATACGCATACACTTAACCAAAAAAAGGGTTGTAGAATTGCAGAAAAGTAGATTAAATATCATCCAACAAAATCAATAATCAATTCAACGAAATTTTAGTTAATTTTTCGTAAATTATGTTTTTGTTTTGTGTTTTGATTTCCAATTAATTAAACATAATATTTAAATCGAATAATATATTTATAAAAAATTTTATTAAAAATATGTTTGCCATAATTTTTCCTGTGTAGGTTTGAAATTGCTCCCAATAACTTTTGAAGCACAGAAACACTGCCAACTTTTTAATACACTGCATTAAAAATAAAATTTAAAAAATCATTATAATTGATTGACTGACTGATATATTTTTGTGCAATAATTCTTAGTGATCATGGAATTCTAAGCCTACAAACCTCTTTTTTCTAATTGACCCTAGTTTTCGAGATAAACTATTATATAGAAAATTATTGAGGATGCGCTACATATTGCAGCATATCTCGTGAGGGAATTGTCTGATTTGGATTAATAAGATATTAAAACATTTTATTTACATCCAAGTTATACCCATATGATTTTTTAATCTGTTAAATTTCTTACAAAATTTATTTTTTTCCAAAAATCGTAAAAAATCAAAAACCACCAAAAATACTACTTTTTTCATTTCTATCACAAAGATGTATATATTAGAAATAAAATTAACTATATTTCATTAGAATCGATGCATATATGACGGCTTTATTTACAATTAAATGAAGGTAACCCATTTAAAAATAATAAATCATCCTTTAAAGAAATAAAATGAATATATAAGATTTAACATACTAAATATGAATCTATTTTCGGTTTTTTTCTATCACGTGTAGATTTTTTATGGGCATGACTAATATTACCGATCATTTAAATAAGGCGGTCACACTAATATACAATTATATACGCAGAGAACATATCATGTTTAAAAGAATTGTTTATAATATCATTGGTTAGTGGACTTACTTATATAATTGCAGTAACCATGTTATGGTTGTCAAATAATCAAATACTCCATAACCAAGTTATTTTTATACTAAAAAGAAAACTTATTTTTACCTTGTTCTAGAATTGGGTACATAAACAAATGATTGTTACAAACAGATTTTATGTATACTACAAACATAATTTGCGGTAGGCGACAATAATCTTTTGAACTCTGCAATAGAACTGTAATATAGAATGGATTATTGTCTAACGTTTTGCATAACAGTAGTAAGATTCCTTCAGCTTTTGGTATTATATTTTGTCGCTTTTTCAAATCAACTATTTTTGGGTAAAATGGGAAATGTTGAGATAAAGTGGAACGTATTAAAAATGCAAAATATTAAAGATATTTTTATCAAATAAACAGTTAGGTAATATTTCTCATATTTAGAATAACCTAATTCATAGATGTAATAAATTGCTATAATTTTGCACAGTTTAAGTACGCAGACCAATTACATGAGTTTTAGCATGCCAAGTATGTACGAGTATTTTCCGCGATTTTTAAATTCAGATTTTCCTCCTTTAATAAGCTAATATAATGGTACATGTTGGTTCTAATCATTTTTAGTCTTATCGCTATGGTGTTTATTGAATTATTTCCAATTTTCAGGATATTTTATTTGTTTATGCTCGAAAAGCAATAACTCAGAGATTTCATGTATGAAACATAATTTTCTTCATTAAATCATACGGCACAATACCCTACTTTCTCCTATACATAAAATAAATAATTACAATAACCGCATAAACAATATATTTAAAAATTATGTATGGTAATTATATATGTAAGTTATTCCATTGACCATAAAAATGTATTATACATGATATGTGGCAATTCTCCAATATATTATTTCTCTGCAGGCATAATTATGTTATCTTCAAAATATTAAGAACCTCATTAAAAAATCAAGAAACAATTTAAATAAATTCTCATTTAATCTTTGCAGGTATGGGATGATGAATTACAATATTTAGCTGGCCTAAATGTACGTACCTGTATATTGGATCATGATGACTGTAATCATACCTACAGATTCCGTAATACTGGACAAAATTTATGTGGTATCTCCAGATTAAAGTCACGCTACGTCAATGTAACAAATCTTATAGATGAAACAATAACATTATGGTTTGACACAGAATACGATTTGATTGATAATTCTTTTGTTACAGCTTTTAAGGTTACCAAGGATTTGTAAGTATAGCATATTTGTTTTAATTTATATTTTTTAGCTTTAAATTTTAATTCTTTAAATTTCAGTGAAGCCTATGGTCACTTTGCCGAAATGATTGTCGATCGTATTACCCATGTTGGTTGTGCCATAATGCGTTTTACCCGACCCGATTATCCTCACGTTTATGTCTACAATGTTGTGTGTAATTATTCGTCGGTATATGCGCTGGGCGCTCCTCTCTATAAAACAGGTTATCCTGGCCTTGGTTGTAAGACTGGTAGAAATCCTCGCTTTCCGGCATTGTGTTCAGAACGGGAAGAGTTTGATCCAAATTATTAAGAATTATTTATTTATTTCTTTAGAATTTATAGAAGATTATATTTGTCTGTGAATTTTGTTTTATAATTTTTATTTGTTGAATTTATGCAATAATTTTTAAGATAGTGTAAATATCTGTAAATGTATTTTAATTTAGCTATTAAAAAGAAAAATAACAGCAAATTAGTTTTTATATTTAAAAACAAAAAAAAATAAATTAAATGTTTGGAAAAAAGTGAAGTTGAAATGGTGAATTTAAATTATAGGGAAAAATTTTCTTCAGAGGAATGAGAAATATTTATAGGTCATTCATTCCATTAGGTAATGTTTGGTATACGCATACACTTAACCAAAAAAAGGGTTGTAGAATTGCAGAAAAGTAGATTAAATATCATCCAACAAAATCAATAATCAATTCAACGAAATTTTAGTTAATTTTTCGTAAATTATGTTTTTGTTTTGTGTTTTGATTTCCAATTAATTAAACATAATATTTAAATCGAATAATATATTTATAAAAAATTTTATTAAAAATATGTTTGCCATAATTTTTCCTGTGTAGGTTTGAAATTGCTCCCAATAACTTTTGAAGCACAGAAACACTGCCAACTTTTTAATACACTGCATTAAAAATAAAATTTAAAAAATCATTATAATTGATTGACTGACTGATATATTTTTGTGCAATAATTCTTAGTGATCATGGAATTCTAAGCCTACAAACCTCTTTTTTCTAATTGACCCTAGTTTTCGAGATAAACTATTATATAGAAAATTATTGAGGATGCGCTACATATTGTAGCATATCTCGTGAGCGAATTGGTTGATTTGGATTAATAAGATATCAAAACATTTTATTCACATCCAAGTTATACCCATATGATTTTTTAATCTGTTAAATTTTTTACAAAATTATTACCTTTTTCATTTTTATCACAAAGCTGTATATATTAGAAATAAAACTAAATATATTTCATTAGAATCGATGCATATATGCTGACTTTATTTACAATTAAGTGAAGGTAATTAATTTAAAAATTATACCACAAATAATAAAAATAGAATGAACATATAGATCTTAACGTACTAAATAAGAATATATTTTTGGTTCTTTTTACCACGTGGAGATTTTTTATTGGCATGACTAAACACTTTAATAAGGCAGTCACACTAATAAAGAATATTACACAAATATAGTTTTATCAGAGGAAGGAGATATATTTATAGGTCATTCATACCATTTGTTATTGTTTGGTATACACTCAACCAAAAAAGAGTAATATATACGGTAAAAAGGGTTGTGGAATTGCAGAAAAATAGGTTAAATATCATCCAACAAAATCAATAATCAAATCAACGAAATTTTAGTTAATTTTTTGTAAATTAATTAAATTGACGAAAAATCGTCAATATGACTAAGTGAATTAGTTAATTAAAAGTTGGTTAATTTGACAAATTTTTAGTCAATTTGAATAAAATATTCAAATTAACTAACTTTTTTCTTTATATTGAATAATTTATATTCAATTTAACTACAGTATTTTATTTAATTCTAATAAATTTTAATTAAATTGAATAAACAATTTATTCAAATTAACTAATTTTTTTCTTCAAATTGAATTTTGATTAATTTTAAATGTTGAATTTTATTCCATTTGACTAAATTTTATCATTTTTAAAATGCTTTTAAAACCCAATAGGGAAAGTTACATTTATATAGTGTATTATTGCATTCAACTAATGCAAATCATAGCTTGTGGTTATATGCATATATTGTTGTATAAATTGTTTTAGTCAATAATACATTAATATATAAATGAGTATTTACTATTATTAAAAATAAAACAAATAAGAAAAATTAAAATTTTAATAATCTTTATTGTATATATTACAGATAAGTAAACGATTTAAATATATATGAAAAAATAAGAAAATCTTTTTGTAAAAGAAATAAATATATTTAAATTAATATATGAATAACAAAAAACATCAGTTCTTATAAAAAATAAAACTAAATTAAATATATCTAAATAACGAGTATAAAACACTATAAAAAGGAATATTTTAATTAAACTTAGTTTAAACATCTAGAAAATTTACTTAGCGGAGGTTTTGCTTATAAATGGTTATATGACAAAAGCACTAGTACGCTATGAATAAGATAAAACAAAGCATATAAAAGACCATCTGAAATATTTGAATAGAAGAAGTATTTGAAAAATAATAAATTCTGTTATTTAATAATTAGTAACCCAACAAAAGTGAATAAAAGACATTTTCAAGGAAGTACTTTTTCATTACTTCCAAAATTTCAGTAAGTGTATGATTTTTTGCGCTTAAGAAGTTATATAAACATCATCCAAAAAATTTATTAAAAAGCGATTCAGATAAATTGTTCTGATGTAAAATGTTGACAATATACTTGTTATTTAATAATAACTGTTTTAATCAAACGAAAAATATTGTTATGCATATTTTTTTAATAAAAAATATTTGGTTTATATAAAAAGTAATATCCTTGAATTGCTGAAAAAGTATATATAAAATCAATTTTACCTAACATCGTGAACACTACTTCCTACTCAATAGATAGGCATCATAAAAGAGAACATCTTTCAATGACAAACCTATATGGAAATGATCCAAATTTGATCTACTTCTGTATCACAAGCTCAAGATCATATTGACTTCTTTGAATGCTTTATAATTGGTGTGGAAACAACCCGCATTTGACTATAAGCGTTTAAAATCGATATCTATCTGAGGAAATGAAAAACATTTAAAGCATTGACGCATATAAGGGCGTACAAACTTTTTACATGTCTTTATTCAAATTAACTAAATTTTTTATTCATATTGGAAATTTTTTATTCATTTTAACTACTCTATTTAATTTAATTTAATTCTATTAAATTTTAATTAAATTAAATTCCTTTATGTATTAATACAATTTTTATAAATATAGTTTACATACATATATATTCAACAAGGTCCAGTAAAAAGTAAATAATTAATAAAATTATAAGACATGTATGTACATTAGACTTCAGCAAAATTTACCGACTTTTGAAATTTGCCGCATCGAACCTGAAGTTTATGTAGTGCGTTCATATGGGGAAAATATGGCTTTTTTACAGCTTTTAGAAAAATTAGCTACTTAATACTTTGCTTTGTAGCAAAATGTTAAAAAATCGCAATCTACACATAATTATCTATCAAACAAGATATAAAAAGAACATTTTTTTCTTTTCATACTTCATTTGATAGATAATTTTGTTTACATTGCGATTTTTTTAATATTTTGTTAGAAAACGAAGTACGTAAGAGATAATTTTTTCTAAAAACTTTAAAAAAGCCTTATTTTCCCATATAAACGCACTACATAAACTTCAGGTACGATGCGGCACCGGTTAACGATATCCGATTTCAATAATATTTCACACAATATCTTTTTTCAATCAAATGAACAATTCTATAGGGAGTTACGATCAAATTTCAAAAATCGGTAAATTTTGGTGCAGTCTAATGTACATATATTTTTTAAATATTATCAAAAATAATTATTAAATAATCTCAACATAAATTAAATCTTCAAAAAAACACGTGCAAACGGATTTTGAAGAATTTTCTTCAATTTATTCAAATTGAAGAATTTTATTCAATTTAAACAAAATAAATTATTTAATTTTTCCAAAATTTCTTCAAATTTATATGTCTATGGCCAATTTAAATATTTTTAATTAGCTTGAAAAATTTTATTGAAATTGACTAAAATATAATAGTTAATTTTAAAATTGAAAAAAAATAGTAAAATTAACACATAATTTATTCAAATTAACTTCTTTTAAGACTGTTAAAGTGAATAAAATTGTGAGTTCTGTATTACTTACGAATTTAACTAAATTTTTCTTGATTTAACAGATTTTCGTTATTTTTTAACGATTTTTTTTTTTCAAATCAACATATTTTACAAAAAAATTAACAAAAATTGTTTAATTAATTTGAATAAAAGTTGTTGATTTGAAGGAAAAAAATCAATTAATTAAAAATTTTTTCGTTAAAATTCTACGAAAAATTTTCGTCAATATTACCTACCTGATTTGGTTCAGTGTACCCTGCGGAGCCATTTGAATATCTCCATTTTTATTATTATTATTTTTTAATTTTATTTATTTGATTAATTTCATGTTAAATTTAAAAATTTTTACCACTCTGTATTTTTTTCTGTAGCAAGTATACCGATAAGGCTTCCCACCAAAAATATATAAAAAAAATTAAAGATGGACTTTTTAGGTACTCGTCATTAAAGAAGATTCTTACAAAAAAAATATGTTAATAAAAATATTTTTAACATTTTTATATGATATCTTAAAATTCAAGCTTTGACAAATCCACCGCAAAAGAAATTTTTTTGATATCTTTTATATAACAAAAGTTATGGGCATTTAAAGAAATTTATTAATCACCTTCCAAGCTACAGAGTTGTCACAGTTCTTAAAATAAAATTGAGAAAAATTAATTTCACATGCCTCTATATCCTTATCTACTCATGCAACAAATTTTATTCACATCGGTAACCAAGGGTCAAAATTTTTTAAATTTAAAATGGAATTACTCATTTATTTATTTTTTTTTTTTTTTTTTTTTTTGAATTTTGTAAAACTCGCGAATTTATTAACAATTTTCATTTTTTGAAAAGTCATAAATATCGAAAAAGTGTGTTACTTTAAACACTAATATCTCTATAATCTGTGAACGGATTTTAATGATTTTAATTACATATAGAAGATGAATATGTGTTCTTTAAACGCAGTTATTTAAAAATAATATTATCTCTTCAAAATGCATTCATAATGCAAATGCAATTTAGGATGCATTTTTGAAAACGTTCTACCCTTTCAATTTTTTTCCCCTCTGATGTTATAAAAGTTATTATATTTACTGAAAATTGCAATATAAATTGTTCTAAGACAAAATGGTCCATCATTTAAAAGAAATAATATTTCTACAGTTTTTTTCATACAAAAATACGTTTTTACACCCTTCACATAAAATGAAGGGTATATATGCTTGTCATTTTATATAAAAGTCTTAAAATATACATCCAAGACCTCAAGATGAAAAATGTTTTGTGATTGTTATGATTAAAAAAAACTTTTGAGAATATTTTTCTGTCCGTCTGTGTGTTGAAATGAATTTTTTGAGGCCCATTTCTAATAAAAACATTTCTTTTTCAACTCTTATGTGGCATATAGTCCACAGTAGGGCAGAATCGAAATTTTTTGGAAATAAATCTGTAACTTCTGATCGGCCGGTTGGATTTTCATGAAATTTGGTATAGGCTTAGCAGAGGAGTGTACAATGTTATGTTTGGATTAGGGGTACAACAGCCCGCCAGGGGCGGAGCTACGGGGGCTCAAAGTTAGGTACCTCTGACATAAAAAATTTTTAATCGCTTGCAAAATTTTTGTTTCTCGTCCGATTTGAAAATTTTTATACACTGTTGTAGGCCTTGATAAGACTTATAAAAAATATACTTACATGTCCTATTTATATCTTATAGTTTGAATTTTTAAGCACCATAATTTTGCATGTTCTTGATCCAGTTTTTTTCATATATATCCTAGTATTTTGGACCGATTTTATTAGTTTTTTTTTCTTAACTAATTAAAGAAGAAAATTATCTATTGAATAAAAAAAACTTTAAGCCGATATCTTTACCGAGTCCAAAAATAAACGATTTTGAATTTGAAAATTGCAAAAAAGGCGACTTTTTGTGTTTTTTTAGCCGAAAAAGTATCTACACTCTTTTCTATCTAAAATAAAATTTTCTTTAGCAACATATAATAATTTTGCACTTTTCTGAAAGGTAACTTCACGGAGATGACTTTACGATAAAAAACAAGCCCAATAACTAAATTGGTCATGGTACATACCTATCCGAATTCGACCCATTTTATATGAAAGTTTTGATTTTAGACAATATTTTCTCAAATCCCAAAGCACGAATCGACAAGCGGAATATATTTTAAGAATCTTCAATACGTTGTTAAAAGTCTTAAATCAAAATCTACGGGACTTCGGAAAAATGTGGATTCTATAGCCAAAAATTTAAAAAATACCATTTTTGGGAATTTTGATTTGTTTATTTGGGAATTCAGGAAAACCCTACCCCCTATTGAAATTTGGTTAACGCGCTTTTATTTATATTAATAAGATCCATATTTCGTACAAATTTCATTAAGATATCTTTATAAACAAATATGTTATTACAATTAAAAAATTTGTATTTTCTCTAAAAACCCCAAATTGGGCCTTTTGTTTGGTTTATTTCTAAATAGCGAAAGAAATTTTAAAACTATGTATTCCAAATTAAGCTTATCCTTTAGCATATATAATTTCCAATCTTTTGCAAGTCAATATCATGCATCATTTCAGAAATATGCGCCTTTAAACATTTATATTTCCAATTTATTGTATATATGACTATATTTTTACAAACTTGCAACCTTTGCCAAATTGAATAATATTTACTAATTCACATGCAAAAATATATAAATATTTTTCTATTGGAAAGTTGTGAGCACGAATAGTCTACAGGAAATGTTCTAGACTACAAGCCGTTAAGCCGTTAATACTACAAGTTCGTATCCCCTGGGACCTGTTTTCTTAAAAAATATTAAAATTTTCATTATTAAGAGAAGAAATAGAGTTATATGAATTAGAAATAGTGATCAAGGTTTGATATTTCTTATATATGACTAATTGAAAGCGTTTTGGTGAAAATCAAAGTATTTTTTAATACTATTTTTACTCTCTCTTACTATTAACGATATTCTTTTAAATTCAAAGTCAATTTTTCTTTATTTGATTCATAAAAGAGTTACAAGAATTATTAATTTTTTATAAGATCTTAATTAATGAATTAAAAAAAAAACTCGTAAAAAACAAAGAAATCAATTAATAAATTTACGTTGAAATAAATTTACTTTAAAATAAATTAACATTTTATTATGTAAATTTATATTAATTTACAAATTTGTTACTCCCGCTTATAAATTTATATGTGTATAATCACTACCGATTGTCACCTGCTACAGAAATTAACAACAAAGTGACAAATTTATTTATATATGTAAATATGTATTTATTATTATTAATAAATATACATTTATTATACCCCACACCACCATACCTTGGGGTATTATGCGTTTGTGGTGATGTTTGTAACGCACAGAAGAAGTCATCCAATACTCACCTTAATACTATACTAATCGACTAAGAATCACTTTTTGAGGTGATCTAACAATGTCCGTCCGTCCGTCTGGCTGGACCAAAGTACAGGTCGCAATTTTGTGTATAGATCACATACACATGTTAGTATAAAGTTTATATTCGACATAAATAAGTTTTATATAAGTAGAAATCACAGTGATAAATTTGATGTGGATCGCTTCATAATTTACCATAGCTCCCATATAAGCCCACTTTCGGGAATCACCCTAAATTACATAAAATCATATAAATGTTAGTATTAATGTAATATTATGTATTCGTATATTTTATTTTACACCTAGTAAATGAATCGGCCCACAATTATCCACATGTCTAATATAAGACCCCTCCACGAATTTTGATGGACATACACAATAGGGTGGGGTATCATATGGTCGGGCGTGACCGGCTATATCTTTCTTACTTGTTTTATTTATTAATAATATGTATCTATTTATTATTATTCTTT
The DNA here is from genome assembly GCA_932274085.1 of Protocalliphora azurea. Classification (NCBI taxonomy): domain Eukaryota; kingdom Metazoa; phylum Arthropoda; class Insecta; order Diptera; family Calliphoridae; genus Protocalliphora; species Protocalliphora azurea. The sequence goes on along the minus strand of OW026521.1, from coordinate 128,679,131 downwards.
TGTTTCATCTGAATTTTATTATTTTTATTAAGGGTAAAATATAAATCAATATAAAAGTGTACTTATGTCAAGTTTACAACTGCAGTTATTACAACTAAGTGGTTTAATAATTTTCAATATTTAAACTTAAAAAGTAATAAATATTAACATTGTTGCCAACTCAGCTTTTTGCTCGCCAAACCTTGTGATTTTTAAACGCATTTTGCTAGAAAAAATATAATTTACTTGTTTTTGCATTGTAGATGTTGTTAATTTTAAAATTTTTTTTGACACATTTACTTGAAAAGTTCAACAACTACTTTAAGTTTTAACAAGTACAGGTTCACACTAGGCGATATGTCGCAGCGAGAGCTATCGTTTTGTTGTTGTAACAACATTGTTTTGTTGAAACAATAAGAACAACCATAAGTGTCGCTGCGACATGTCGCCTAGTGTGAATCTGGAATAAATTTTTCATAACATAATTTCAATTCCATTATCAATTATTAAGAACTAACATATCATTAGAAACAAAATACCAATATTCTAATAACATATCTCTTGATATATAGCTTTTTATATGTTCTTAACTATGATATTTTATAAGTACATTATTAAGTTATGAAAAAATCATGTTCTTCCATCTTTTAATTACAAAAAGTATAACAAGTAATATTTCAGCTGATATTAATATTTGAAATTAAAATTTCTATAGTCTTATATGAAAATTAAAAATTATAAATTGCTCTCCTGAAAAGTTAAAAAAAATATTCTAAAGTTTTTCTATATTTCTGCAGATATAACTTTTGGAAAACTAATTCTGATACCAATATTGTGTATGATTTGATTATATAGAAAATAAAAAATTCTTATAGTACAAAAAAGCATTTTATTTTAATATTGTATGGAAATTTATGCCTCTCAAACATACGAGGGCGGATCAATAAGTCCATGACCTTTCGAACTTCTCTTGTATTTATATGAAATGCAACACTATTCCCATCAAGTACCACCTGTTAATAGACTACTGTCAAATTTTGAGCAAGTGTCTTCATTTACTTTGCGTAAACTATAGGCTTTTTCAAGGTCCTTAAAATAGGCATTTGTTTGGTCAATAATTTCATCGGTGGAGCTGAATCTCTTTCCACCGAGCCATTTCTTTAGGTTTGGAATGGGATGCAGTCACTAGGTGCTAATGTGTTTATGGTGACCACAACGAAAGTCAGTAAACCATTTTTTTACCATTGAAATCAATGGTGCAGAGTCCCCATAATATTTATCGAGCTTTTCCTTGGTTTGATTGACGGTTTTTTTTTCGCAAAAAATAATGTTTAATGAGCACTCGAAATTCACTTTTTTCCATTGTTAGAAAAATACACGAGGTTGTATGATTTGAGCAGCTGTTAAACGCAAAATAAATGACGACACTTGCTTAAAATTTGACAGCAGTCTATTAACAGGTGGTACTTGATGGGAATAGTGTTGCATTTCATATAACTACAAGGGAAGTTCGAAAAGTCACGGGCTTATTGATGCGCCCTCGTAATATGATGTGAAAATTTCTTATTGTTGCTTTGACAAAAATATTTAAAAAAATCCAAAATAGTCCTAAAAAGGGCACGATAATTTAATTTCCCAGCAAAAAGTTTTTGGTTTTCGGTAATAACAACTACTTATTAAAGTAGTTTCTTGGTAATGAGGCGTCATTATTATTTGCCTACTACTGCAATGACGTGGATGAGTTGGCTAGAGCTCCGGATTAACAACCAGAAGGTTGTGGGTTCAACCCCATTCTGAAGCTGTTAGTTTTTTATAACAAAATGTCTAAAGAGATATTTTAATAAATAGAGTTTTTGTCGATTAGGATGCTATGTCCGAGATGGTGTACTGAGTAAAACTAGAGTCAAAAAATAACTATATGAATTTGTGGACAACTCGAACAAAAATAACTAGTTATTCAGGCAAAAAATAAGTATTTTATTTTTGTTTCCAATTATACCTGCTAGCTTACCAGGAAAGCAAAGTTTTTGCTGGGTTATTATACCCTTCACCACAAGTGTTAAGGGTATACATAAGTTTGTCATTCCATTTGCAATTTCTACAAAGTATATATTTTCTGGATCCTTATTGATAGGGAAATTGATACAACGATGTCCGTCTGTTTATTCAAAACACTTTTTAGAAAGTCCCAGTTATCGGATATATATGTTTTATACATCAAATTATAGGGAATATTCCTTAGAATGGTACAACAAAATCGATCCATTTGATACAACAAAATCGATCCATTTGGCCGAGAGATCGCCAAAAAACGCATTTTTGGACTTTGCGAAGCTTCTATATAGGCTTCAGAACTTGTTTTTGTACAAATCTGTTGTAAACATTTTTCTAAAATTTCGAGCAGTATGACTTAGTATTGTTTTTGTTTTATTTTTTTGTTTTTGTATAAGCATCTATCTACATACAAACATATGTATATAAATTTAGTAGTCATCACAAAATGTTAGTGTTGTTTTTGCTTTTTTTTTTTAAGGAAGCAACACCAACGTTACCGTTTGACGACATTAGTCTCCAATTGCCCTTTTTCAACCACCTGGCTACTTTTTGGCCCCTTTTTTAATGGAACTTTTTAAGACTGCGTGCTAAATATTAAATACAATATTTTTTGTTTTCATTTCTATCAAATAAACATATTTAAAGTAGTTTTTTTAGGTTTTGAAGCAGTTGGCCCCTTTTGTCCAAAAAAAACCCTTTTTTGGCGGCTTTTTTTTTTCTTAAATATCTTTTTTGAACACTTTTTAAAAATTCTCAGCGGTTACGCTAAGCATTTTGTGTTTACATTTTTATAATTTTGAAAAAAATGAAGGGTGTTAAAGATTTAATACAGCCAAATATAGCGCTCTAACTTGTTTTTTTCATTTTTTTTTTTTATTGTGAGACATTGTCAGAAATAAATATGGGAATTTTGAAAACATATTTTCTTTTATACAGGAAAAAAATAATATTTTCTGAATTTATTCAATCCCAGATACAGAAAAATTTTTAAATTATCTGGAAATTTTGCTATTGTTTGGAAAACTTATGAATTGAGTTTATGCAAAATTAAAGTTTTTTCTTAAAAGTTCTTTTGCAAAGTGAAAACGCTAAAAATGTATCTGTTTTTTATCTTTAGCATAAATTTGGTAATGCTACAAACAAAATAAGCCATGCATCATTAAAACTGATGCATACATCTTGATTTTGTTCACAGTTAAACGAAAATACCCACGTATACACGTACGATTAAGTTGAGATACACTGGCGGGCAAAAAAAATATTTTTCTTCTTTAAACAAAAATAGGTGGACAAGACGCAATTTGACAATCTAAACAGGAATCTGTTTTCACTTTTTTAGTATAACGTTCTGTTTTTTTTATGGGCACCTTATTCAGCGGTCACACTTGTATAACTCGATAGCGGTTTGTCCAATTTAGATAAGTAAAACTCCAATAGACGCCGGAAAAAATTACCTTCAAGTTATCTAAACATTATTTTCTTATCCGCTCAATATTTTCGATTTTAAGGAGCAAAATTCTTCCAAGCTTTCATGAAAAGTTTATATTTTTAGACACCAATTTCCTAGTAACTCTGAAAATATAGAGCTGATAAAAAAATAATGTTAATATAACTTGAAGATAATTTTAATCTGCATCTACTGAAGTTTTATTTATCTAAATTGGACGCAGCGTTCTCGAGTTACACAAGTATGACTGCCTAAAAAGGGGTCAAATTAATCATGCCCATAAAAAAAATTAAATACGTGATAGAAAAAAAGTGAGATTAGATTATTGATTAGCACATAAAATTCCATATAATCCACCAATTTTTGTTTAAAGAAGAATTTTTTTTTTTTTTTTTTTTTTGCCAACATAATTATAGGCATACATGGGTATTTTCACTCAATTGTGCATCAATTTTGGTTATTTCTATTGTCTAATCAGATATGATCAATTGTCTAAATCGGATATGATATTAGACATGCGCATAAAAAAAATAATGTCCTGATGAAAAAAAAAACTGAAAGCAGATTCATGTTTAGCAGGTCAAATTCCATCAATTTTTTTTTTTTTTTTTTTTTTTGAAGGAGGACAAACATATTTTTTTTTTTTTGCCGACCAGTGTTACACAACATATGAATTTCCTAAGTCTTGTCACCGACCGGTTAATGTTTTGAGTCTAAAAGATGTAAATTGTGAGCGTAAAACTAAATAAAATTAATTAAAAAGTCATTAAAAGTTTCTACCCAGGTCTACCAAAATCCGTCAACAGTTTTCCTACTCTTAAAACAATATATAGAAATAATATGTCTCCTATTTCTTAAAAAAATTCTGAAATTCTTCACATATATATTCTGGATGAAAGGCCCCGATATCTTATATACATGATATATGCATCAAAAGATAAGCTAGAGACTTGGTTCTTTCACAGAAAATCTTTGTGTTGCAGAAATGAACTAAATGGGTCCATCTATAACTGAGATATCACTCAAAACACATTATCGACTTTTTGTTGACCTTCGTTTTGTACAAACCGTTTTTTTTTTTACTGAAAAACTTTTTTTGTCGTAAAAATACATAGAGAATTGCTCACATATTTGTTTAAAACAACAAAGTCCATAAATTATCTGGTGTCTTCGAAAATTTCAAAAATGTCGCCGATTTTCAGTGGTTGCAATAGCAAAATTCTCAAGATCATTCACAATAATTTTTAATATCAAGGATAAATGTCGTTATAACAAAATTTAATTATTACTTAATTATTACAATTTAATTTAATTTAATTATTACATAAAAACAATTATTATTACTTAAATTGTTGGTGATCACACATATTTTGCTGATTCTATTTTATTTATACCAAAAAAAAAATAAGTATGAAAGATATAGTCGGTCAAGCCCTACAAACGATACGCTACACCATTGTGTATGTGCACCAAAATTCGGGAGGGGGTCTTAGACTTAGTTGTGGACCAATACTTGTATTAAGTGTAAAATGTACAAAATATTAGGTTGATACTAACTTTTAATGGATTTATGCACTTTATGGATCTATGGTAAATTATAGACCTATCTTCATAAAATTTGGTACTGTCATTTATATTTATATAAAATTTGTTTGTGTTGAATATTAAATTGATGCTAACATTTCTGTGGAATTTATGCACGTTAAAGTGATTTTCGGAAGAGGGTTTTATATGGGAGCTGTGGTGAATTATGAACCGATCTTCATGAAATTTGGCACTAAGATTTATATTCATATACAACTTATTTACGATAAATTTCATTAAAATATTGTTATATTTAAAGGATTTATAATCGTTAATCATTATTCCGGGAAGATATTTGTATGGAGGCTAGGTGAAATAATGGACCGATCATAACCTGCACTTTGATCATAAGGTTTACATGGACAACCAGCCAGCCAGTCAGGCGGATATCGTTAGATCGACTAAGAAAGTGATTCTGAGTCGATTGGTTACTGAAAGGTGGGTCTGGTACCAATATTTGTGTGCGTTACAAACATCAGCACAAACGCATAATACTCCAACCACCTGTGGTAGTATAGGGTATAACAAAAACTTAAAAAGACTAAAATTTTCTCAATTGAATTAAAAAAAAATAAATTAGGATTTATGTGTAACATGAAAACCGGAAAGGAAATAAAGAGACAACATTTATAACACTTCTGTGTTAATGAACAAACAAAACGATTTTAATTAATGTCTTTCTATTAATCACAATTAGAAAGTAACGGTTACAAACGGTCAACAGATATAACAAATTACTTTTTATTATTCTGTGTTAACAGCCAGCCAATTTTTGTTTTTTTTTTATTAAATTCTTATTATAATAAAAGCACACGCCAAAAAAACGCTTTTCTGACCAGTAGCGCTTTGCATTTTGTTGTTGACTTGTGAATAGGGTTTTTAACTTCCTAACATTTTTCAACTCCCAGGAATTTAAAGCATTCCCGGAAATTCTCGGGTATTAGAGAAAAATACAACATTATTTAAAAAGCATGAAAACTAAACAAAAAAAGCTATATTTTACATATAATTTGCATGCAAATATATCTATCTACTTTGAAATAAAAATATATGTTTGAAGTTGACTTTTTTAATTTAATTATATAAACTATAATAGGCATAAAAAATACTTTTTAATAAATGTTTCTGTTGGGTCTTTAGAGTATATTTGTTTGATTATGGTCAATCAATTTTTTTATTGAATTTTTGATTTTTAAAAATGGTAAAAGTGCACATTTTTGGTAGATTTAATTCTCGTGATTGCAGACAAAAAATGCCGGGATTCAGTAAGTAGAAAATTGGTAAAATTACCGGGAAATTCGTCTTGGGAATTCTCGGGATAAAAATCCTACTTGCGAATAATAAAGTCATTAGTCTTCCAATTTTTAATTTAATAAATTGTTTTTTTTTTTTAATTTATTTTAATCAGAGACACAAATTAATATTTGTATAATTTTGAATCAAAAAATCAATATGAAGGAAATTAGTTAAAAATATCCTGAGTACACCATGCGATTTGCTATTACGCTATTGTGTAATAAATTTTCAATTTTAATTTTTATTTTATTCTCATAAATGAGTTATTTCTGATTTTAATTTTATGAATTTTAAATAACAATTATCGATAAGTTTTTAAATAAAATTCAAGTTATGATTTTTATTTTCTCTCACAAAAAAAAATAAAAATCAATCTATAATTTTTATTTTTTTAAATAAGAAATAAAAGTCATAAAATGATTTTTATTTTTTTTTTTTTTTTTTTTTTGGCATAAAATAAAAGTCGTTTGCATTTATCGACATTATTATAATCAGTATTGCCAAGAGGTCTGAAAAAAAAGGCTAAAATAAAGTCAAAAAAGGCTAAATGCTTAAAAAAAATAAGACCAAAAAAAGTTATATTTTTTTAATTAAAAAAAAAATAACTTTTTCTCCTTCTCATTAGTTTTTCATATTTTTTTAAAGATGTAATAAATTTGTAAATAAACCATAAAACGGCTACCAGCAAAATAACCCAATTAAAAATCACTCAAAAAATTTCAATACATATTTGGGTTATATTTCATATGAAAGATTTTTCAATACTTTGAATTGTTTTTTCGTCCTTTTTGGTGCAAATTTCCATTTTCATTAAGCATTTGGAAATTTGTGTGTGATTTTTCACATTTATAAGACTTTTTTATTATACTCGTAAATAGTTTCTATAGTTAATGAAGTATATTAGAAAATAATTATAAAAATCGATATAGTAAATCCATAAAATTATTTAAGTGATTTTTGATTCGGAAAATGAAGCGCCGCAGGCAATATTTTTTGTCAAATGTAAATAATCTAGACTTTTTGTATGAATAAATATACAAAAAAGCTTAAATGAATGATTCTGTAAAGAGAAAATGAATATTAAGAAATAAGAAATTATTTTCTTTATTGTTAAAATACTAATATTTCAGCATTTTTAAGGCAATTTTAAGAACAAAAAAGGCTAGAAAAAAAGCTAAAACGAAAAACTCGTTTGAAACTAAAACTCGTTTGCTAAAAGCAAAATAAAAAAGATATATTTACCTTTACAAAAGCTAACCTGGCAACACTAATTATAATACATGTCATTTGTAAAAAAAACTAGACTTAAAGCTTTATTAATTCATAATGAAAATGAAAAATACCTTCAAATAATTGAGGGCCTGATTCAGTACAACAAGAGAAAAAAGAGAAACTTGTCAATAAAAAAATATAAAAATAAAATAACTTAAAATAAATTTTCAACCATTTTCAACTATTTGGGCTCATTTTATAATTTAAAAACTGTAATACGAAATATAAACATGTTGTAAGAATTTGCTCAGTTTTCGGAGTAGCGTTTAACAAATAATCATTTGGTAAGTGAATTTTAAATATATGATGAGACTTTTAATTGTTTCGATACTTTTATAGATGTCCTCGCATTATTATTATATTCGATTATATTCGATTTCAAGATCCAAGTTTGTGTCAAAGCTGTTCTATGAAAGATCATTTGTATGTAAAAGGTCACTTCATATTGGTTGTTTTTGACGATTAGTTCAGACATCTGTCATATTCTTTAATGTTTTTATTGATATCTCATCATTGGTCGTAAAGACGCTCTGATGGGATTACATGAACATTTTTATTGGAACGACTTCAAAGGCATAGAATAATAAGTAGATATTTATGTGAGAGAAAAAAAACCTGATTCAATTGTCAAAAGCCTAATTTGTTAAACAACAAAATACATGAAGTCACATGTATTTTGCTTTTGTGTTTTGAAAAAAAAATTAGTAATTTTTTTTAAAATTTAGTTCTCACATAAACTTCTAGTTGTATTCTATGTTTAACGATTTCAAAAATCTTATTTATACGTAATTATTGACAATTTTAACAAGATATATAAAACACCAAGATATAACTATGTACCAAGTTTCATTTCCCCAAATCAAATTTGGAGTTTTAGTATTTATTTCGTTTAATTGTATTATTTGAATATTTTTAATAATTTAATAAATGACTAAATAAAATGCATGATTTTTATTGATGGAAGGATTTAATTAACTATAGAATTGAACTAATTAAATTTTTAGTTGATTTTAGGCAAACATTCAATCATAATTCTAATTAATTTGATTAAAAAATTTAATCAATTATTTTCTGTTAATTAATATTATCATATTAACGTTGCTTTTAAAAATGAAAATTAAATTTTTTGCTGATATAATAGCATTTTAACTCATTATTTGGTAATGGAATTTTTTGCTGGGAAATTTTTACTGGATACTTTAAACTAAAAACCCAAATATTCTTGAGAGTTCATTGAATTGTGAAAATCTTCAACAATATATAACGTAACTAGATGGTTTTTGTCAAAAAACGGGACCTGAAAGTTTAAAAAGTGGTGTTCTGAAGAAAATTTTACAAAAAAGGCGCAATTTTGAAAAGTTTTGTAAAAATATCGGGATTTTGTAAAACAGAGAGATTTTCTTTTTATATCTGTAAATCTTAACGTTTGAGTTGAGTTTTTGAATTAAATACCAAAGAATATGATTAGTTAAGAAAAACACTTTATTAAAAACAAAAAGTTAAAATTATATAAGTTCAAAAAAAAAAAAAGTTCATATATTTGAAAATTGTTTTCATAAATATTGTAAATCGATAATGACTTTTTTCCCAAATTTTTTTCATAAAAAACTAAATTTTGTTCATAAATATTGTTAAATTGTTCATAATGAAAATTTTAGAAATTTTTCAAAAATTTTGTTAAATCTTTGATTTAGTTTTATTAGATTTGACGGTAAATGAAAATATTAACAACAAATGCCTTAAAATGGCAAAATTCCAAGGAAAGTCTGTTAAAAGAATAATTGTTTAGAAATTTGCATAATTTTGCTAGCATTCCGTAGCATATCATTTTGATAAAAAGCGCTTCTGTTCTGTTCCGAAAATGTAACTAAAAATCATTAAAAACTTAATTTTTATTACAAATTGAAAGTATAAATAAAAATTTAAATAATTATTTCAGTCCTCTTGACTTTTGATTCATTTGAAAAAATATAAAAAAAGGTTACAATGCTTAAGAAATTATGCTTAAATATTATGAACTGAAATCAATGAAAATAAATTTTTACAAACTTTTTCCCTTTGTATAAAATAAAAACATATCATATATATCAAAAATAAAAAAGTATTATTCTGAATGTTTTCGTCATATTTTATATTTTCTTCAATTCCTTTCTTTGGCATTCTGTTGCTTACTTTTCCTTTCCTAGTGTCCCGTGGAAATTCTTTTTACAAAATTTCCTCAAACGAAAACGCATCTTTTGTTCCCTATCAGCGATTAAAAATCTGGAGTTTGGTACATTCTGGCGAAAAAATAATTACAGTTTTCTGCGAAATTGGTCTCAAAATTTTCGTAATTTTGAGCTCGTTAATCAAAAAGGGGACCTTTTTTACATCTTGGAAACAATAAGTTTTGATATGTTTTGTAAAAGGTAAAAATTTCTTATTAACTTTTCATAAGTAAAATACTAAAAAAATATGTTTGTAGAAATTTATATAGGTCCATCTAGTAAGCTTCGGAAAAAAATCTCCCTGAAGGACCAAATTTTCTATCATCAAAAATTTATTTAAAATGTACCAGACTTCAGATTTTCAATCACTGGTAGGAAATTTAAGATGATTTTCAAAAAATATGTAAATATTTTTCCGTATTCATTTCAGCAATACACATCATTTCCTACAAATTATGTTTATTTAAACGTAAAAAGTATTGGTATTGGTAAAAGTATTGTTATAGAAAACCTAAATGAGGAAATTGAACAATTAATGGTTAGAGTTAAAATAGTGGGATGAATATTTTAAGCGGGATCGAAGTTTAAAAAGCGGGATGTCTGGTCACGTTAACAATATATTAATATATTTACATACACATATTTATTCACATAAATATTTATAAGTATACACACTCATATTTTACTTATAAGTATACCGAAACAATTGAATTTAAACAAGCCCACTTTGGTGATCAATTTTAAAATTTTATTTTAAATTAAATGCCCAATTCACAATTTCGTTATTGTATTATTTGTTAAAATATTATGAGAAGAAAAATAACATTTTTAAAAAAGTAATATACTTTGTGAATAAGTGTGTTATTTTCAAATGAACTAAAATATTATAAATGTGAAATTTTTTAATATTTTATTTTATTTATTTATTATTATATTTTTTTTTTTTTGCTGTTTCTAAATACTTAGGTTTTTAATGAAAAATGTTAATAAAAATTTTATTTTTTTTAATTCTGATTTATATACGTATTTCCGTATTTTTCTTAAAAAAGCCTCGAATAACTCCTTCCAAACGGTTAATTTTTCACCCAATTTCTCTGTTAGAATAGGCTTGATACGAGAAAATTGGATTTGAAATTTTTCCTGGTCTATAAGAAAATTTTTTTTGGGCATCCTTTAAGCTGATGAAATTTCACAATTAAAAAAAATTTTCCAGTAAACAGAAATGTTGTCATCAGAAACTTAACTTAAGTGAAACAAACTACTAAAACTGTTCAAATTATTTAATATCTTTTTTTTATTAACTTTTTAGACAAATTTTTCTCGACTGCGTTTATACGAATATTCCACTGAAAAGATCATCGATATGTTTTGATTGTTAAATTAAAGAAAACAACAAAAGCAAGAAACAAATATTTATTACATAAAAAAGTACCGTTATATCACGAGTTATTGTAATAGCGTAACATTGTTTTTGGTTAAGATAAACGAATATGCCTCAAAGAAAAACAAAAATTTAAAATGCGTTTATAGGAATATGCACCAGTGTAGATTAAGAATTACTTTCTGAATCGATTAAACGTTATCAGTCCCTCTGACAGGTTGCCTGGATGTCCGGCTGTCTGGTGGTCAGTCCATATATAACTTATGCACAAGTACAAGTCGTAATTTTAAAGAAAATTTGATGAAAGTTAGAACATATGACTATTTTGGTATAACGACACAGCCTATTGAAATTAGTTATTATCGGTCCATTATTTCACATAGACCCCATGCAAATATTCCCCCGCAATAGGGTTTTAATACCCATAAATGCCTATTTCAATAAAATTTGGTACAAATATCAGAATACCAAATTTCATGGATCCATAATTAAGCATAGCTCCCTCATAAGCTCCAAAAATCACTTAAACTTACATAAATACTACATAAATGGCAATATCAAGGTAATATTTGACACAGTTCTGTATAAACAGAAATAATAGTACTCATAATAATAGGATTATGAATTGATTCATAATTGCCCATAGGTCTCATATAAGGCCATTTCTGAAAATCTCGAAAATTATTTTGAGGCTCAAATGTAATGGTAAAAGAACTTTTTTACTTGTTATTATTGATAAATCGATTTTTTTTTTTAATTTTTGGTAAAAAATTAAATTTTTAGTGAAAAATCAAATTTCAAGTGAAGATTCAAATTTCTAGTGAAAAATCGATTTTTTGGTGAAAATTAGGATTTTTGTTGAAAATTTAGGTTTATTTGTGAATAATCGGATTATTGAAAAATCGATTTTTTAGTGAGTAATCAGTTTTTAATGAATTTATATTTTTGCTGAATAATCGGGTTTTTTGTGAAAAATTGAACTTCGGAAATTTTGTGAAAAATTTAATTCCTGGTAAACAATAGGTTTTTAGTGAAAATTTGAATTTTTAATGAAAATTTGAATTTTGGTGGAAAATTTTGGTAGATATTGAGAAAAAAATTTAATTTTACGTAATAAATCAACAAAATTTTTAAACAAAATAATTTTTAACAGAATTAATAAACATACGAGTAGGTTTCACAATGTAATAATGTTATTCTAAATTTTCATTTAAGTTTTCAAAAAATGTTAAATAATGTGTTATTTTAAATAATATATGACACAAATAGCATATTTTGTAAATTGGGTAATTATTTAACAATTAAAAAAATAATATTTTATACTAATTTGCATAAAAACATCTCAACCTGCCTCAAAATAAAATTACAAACCAATGACAATGAATGAATTTAAATAAAATTCTTAAAACCACAAATTGTAAATAAATTTTATATATTTTGTTTGGTTAATTTCTTTAATGATAAAGTAATTTTGAATAAGTGCAAGTTGAAATGTATTAGGATGTTTTAAAGTATTCGTACTGAATTTAATTAAAATTGTCATATTAAAAGTAATGACAAAAAAGTAAATAAAGATGTTTATATACTCGTATATGTAGAAATGCGTATGTGCTTTAATGTAAATATGTAAGTTTTATTTTAATTCTTAATTTAAAAACATTTGTTTTAAAATTATTCCAACAGGAGTACGCTATAAATACCAAGAGATGCATTGCAAAATCCCATATTTTATTAAATGAATTTAAAGACAAAACATCAAACATAAATAATTTAAAGTTTTTAAAGAATTTCTTTTGTTTTGTGGAAATAAACTTAATTGCGTTAAATATAAAATTATAGAACTGAAAAATTACAAAATTATTGTTTTATTGTTTAAATATAAAAATGTTTATAAAAGTTTTAAGCGTTATTTTTATAATTGCGTTTAGTTTAAATAAAGTCGATTTGAAATCATTATCCTGGTGTGATCCTAAGTTGTGTTCACGAGGTATTCAACATATTGCCTGTAATAATACAGGGGTAAGTATTGTAGATTATATATTAAAGTTTTTGGGTGAGAAACATCTTACAAAACAAAAGACTTAAGCAACAAACTTGTTGAAATTGCAAGAGAAACTTGTGGTCGTTCGATATCAAAGCATTTCTTAGACTATTGGTTTTCAAATGGGGGTCCATAACAATATTCCCGGGGGGTCCACGAGAGAAATCGAAAATATATGTGAAATTATTGTACATAACATTTTTTTATTTTTCGGCATATATAATTATGCCTAAGTTGGATTTTATAGGTACCTGTCATTTCGATGGGGAAAAATCTATTGAAGCTTCGTACACAATTGGTGAACTCTTAATAAAGCCTTGTTTTGCCATCATTGGGACTATAATGTTAGATAAGTTCACAAAAGGAAAAGTCATGAGAATCCCTCTGTCAGATAACTCTGAAAAAAAAGAATTGATGGCCAGCAGTTTAATGATGGACAGATGAAGTCGCATCAATGACGGGATGAAGATCAGGTTTTTTAAATTACTGAAATCTTATTATGTAATCCACCGACAAGCACTTGCTGCGAAAACCATATAATTAAAAGTGTTCTTCAAATTACTATAGACGTAGAAAATATTACAAAAACTAGTGCCTTAAAAAATAGAATCCTTAAAGCTCTATGTGTCGATTTAAATATAGAACATAAGAAATTACTACTTCATAGTAATGTCTGTTGGATTTCAATGAGAAATATGCTGAGGAGATTAACCGAATTAAAGACAGAAGTAGACATTTTCCTTTTACACAAAAAAAGAGAATCTTTATAAAAAATTTACATAAAACTTTTTTTTTTTTGTATATATTACTTTGCTTATATCTCTAAATTTTTCAACATATTAAACAATCTTAACATTAAACTACAAAGCAGATATTTAAATATTTTTCTACCCTACAATGCCCTACAATAGAAAATGAAGTAAAATGTGCTTTATCAGAGATTTCTCTCAATGTTAAAGTTAATAAGACCAAAGATATTTATTTTTGTATTTAATAAATATATGAATCTTGGTAACGCAATTTTATTTAAAATAAATGCCTTTTGAGTTGTGGCAAAAAACAAAATGTCTTAGACAATTGAAGTTTGTTACTGAAAGTTAAAAATAAATAATGAAAGAAACAAATCAAATGTTTTAAATAAAGTGTGCATTCAAATAAAACATAACACAAAATTTTCGTAATAACTTTTACTGCCGTTAATTTTAAATATCTTTCTATATACAATATCTTCTAAAAACATATCAGATTTAACATTAGATCGAATTCTTAAAATCCGATCGTTTGCCCCCATGCAGATGGCATTCACTGAATGTTCAAAATAAAATCTGTCTGTCTATCCGTCTGTCCGTTTGTATGTTGAAATGAATTTTTGAAGCCCATAGTCCAATAAATACATTTCTCTTTCAAGACATATGTGGCACGCAGTCTCGAAAATCTTGGTATTAAAATTCAGCGAAATCGGTTTAAGAATGACGGAGTTATGAACGATTTTCTAGAACGGCGTCAAACATTTTTCAAATTTTCTATGCCCAAATTTAATAATATTTTCTATTTCACATAAAATAATATATAAATGTTTTTCTATTAGAATATATATATATATATATATATATATATATATAAATTTTCATAAAAAAAATATTTAATAAGCTTTGACATGTTTTTTATAAAAAAAGTATTATTAAGATTTGAATTACATTTTAAGCTTTTTATATAAGCAAAAATATTGAATTTTAACATATGAATGTGGTATACCGCTTGGGTTTTTGGCTGAAAGACTTTAGGTTATGAATTCGATCCTTGGCTAAAACTTCGAAAAATTATTTTATAATTTATCTTCAAACAAAAATAAAAATTTTGAGATGTCAGATTAAGAAATTATCTAATATATTTTTAATTAATTAAAAATGTTTCTTTGTAATTCATTAAAAAAAATACATTTCTATTCGCCAGGATTCGAACACACAGGAACACTTTAAAACTCCTAGCTTTGAATTCTTACCACCTAAGCCACAAAGCATTTTGAAATTGTGGGGAGTTATTGTGTATTTCAATTAGAAAAGAAATTCATTCGAAATTTTATTTAAAATCCATTGATTTTTAAAAACGTGTAATTTTTATTGAATTCAAAAAATAGTTTTTCTTTAATTGTATAAAAAAATAACTTTTCTATATTATTGAATTTTAAATATATTTGGCATATAGCACTGTAAATTATTTTTTGTACTGGTCACATACACTGGTGCATATTCCTATAAACGCACATCAATTTCTTTAATCAACTTACCGAAAATGGGGCTAAAAATAGTTAAGGTGCTAAAAAAATTTATTTTTTAAAATTATTATTGACTTCACTTAAAGAATTAATAGCAAAAAACTTTTAAATGTACATTGATTTTTTTTATAACCCACAGCACCATGGGTGGTTGGGGTATTATGCGTTTGTGCTGATGTTTGTAACGCACAGAAAAAAATCATCCAATACCCACCTTAAAGCATACCAATCCGTCCGTCTAGCTTAGCGATCAGTCTTTGTGCCAAATTTCATGAAAATCGTTCCATAATTGACTATGCTCCCATATAAAACCCTCTTCCGTACACAAATCACATGCACATGTTAGCATCATGTTTATATTCGACACAAAAAAGTTTTATGTAAGTAAAATTCGGTTTAAGTCTTATGTAAGTGGAAACAACATTGCCAAATTTTATGAGGATCGCTCCATAATTTACCACAACTTCCATATAAGCCAACTATCGGGAGTCACAATAAAGCGCATAAATTCATATAAATATTAGTATTAAAGTAACATTCTGTATTCGTATATTTTATTTTACACTTAGTAAAAGTACCGGTCCACAACGGTGTGGGGTATCATATGGTCGGCCTTGACCGACTATATACTTCTTAATTTTTTTTTTTCTTCATTTTAATTTTAGTAGTTTAATGCCATTTTTTATTCAATTTTTCTATATACTCGCTTAAACTAATGAACCAATTTAGCATTATTAATGTGTTGATGAACCTTTGTATTAGATAACTTCAAAAATTCGGTCTGGAATTCTGAAGAAAATCGCTGGATTTAAATCCGGACTGCAAACCGGTCGGTCCAATTGTGGTACTATGTTCATTAAACCACAATTTAGATTGGTTCGAGGCATGGATTGCAGCATCTTTTCTTCATCCATTTTTTTTTTTTTTTTGTCCATAAATGAAAGAAGAGCATCTTCTAACAGTTCATTATAAATTGCACTGTTCATTTTAGTTGGAACAAAACATTTTTTTTTTTTATTTTCCTGCAGCAGAAAAGTCTGCCCAAACCATAACACTGCCTTCTCTGAAATTGCATTTCGACATATGAATTTCGTTCGACCTCAAATCATGCCAATAGCAAGAATATAAATCGGGACCATTCAAATTGAATTTATTTTCATCATTAAAGTTTACTTTATTCCACTCATATGTCTATTTCATGTATTTGCGCTCAAATTCTAAACGATTTTCTTTTTTGTTAATTTTGGATTACTTTTTGTTGGTTTCCGCACTCCGTATTTCTGCTCTTTCTTAGGAAAGCCTTGAATAACTCCTTTCGAATAGTTGATTCTTCGTACAATTCTTCTGTTAGAGTAGAAGAAAGAAAAATTCCTTTGGGCAGCTTCAAAGCTGATGAAATTTCGCAATTAAAACAAAAATATTTCCAGTAAACAGAGATGTTGTCATTAGAAACTTACCTTAAGTGAAACAAATAAAAAAATCTGTAAAAATTTTTTAATATATGTATTTATTTTTTCAATAAATTTTTAGACAAAATTTTCTTGACTGCGTTTATAAGAATATTCCACTGAAATAATCACCAATATGTTCTGATTGTTAAATTAAAGATAACAACAAAATCAAGAAGCAAATATTTCTTACATAAAAAAGTACCATTATATCGCGGGTTACTGTAACAACACAACATTGTTTTTGGTTAAGAGAAACGAATATACCTCAAAGAAAAACAAAAATTTTAAATGCGTTTATAGGAATATGCACCAGTATATATGTATGAGGAGTACATATACGAGTAATTGTTTTTCAACAAACTTTTTATGAGTATAAATAGTTTAGTTGATAAGTTCTAGATTACAGATCTTCAAGCCATGGTTCATATCTTCATTTGAATTTTGTTTTAATATGGGCATAATTTTGTGAAAAATAAGTTTGGCAAGTGAATTAGCGTATGTGTAATGTTTTTTATTAAAAAATCATCAATTAGCTTAACGTTCTAGAAAATATTGATTGAGTAAATGAGTAAAAAATAAAAAAGCTGAACAAGGACCTAAATAATGAGGCAAAACTTGGTTCAGAAAAAGTAAAAGTCACAAGAATGAATTCCAATCCCAAAAAGTGGAGGAGCTCCTAAGAGCTATGCCAAACATGTTCTGCCACGTAATGGCACGTTCATTTCTTCAAAATCAAATATGAGCCGCGTTAAAGCTGTGCTTAAGATTTAGTCAATCAAATCTAAAAAACCCTGAGACAAAGAATGATCAAAGTTTCTCAATAATAAAAAAATAAAAATATTTTCGATTAGTCTGAAAAACATATGTTATTGTTGACTTTTTTCATGTTCCAAGTTACAAGTTTTGTATATCGAATAATCGATAAAATTGTCCTGAATAGTATCGAACTAAAAACAATAAAAATCTTCAAAACAATTTATCATATGACAGCTTTACTCAAAATATGACTAGATATGATTGTTTTGCTTCTTTAGTCTAAATAAACTTGAATAATCATAAAAAAGAGTGTCATAAAAACGCATTGATAACACTCGTGACAACAGTGTTTTTAACATTTTCTGCCAGATTTAGAATTTTATTGCTAAAGTAAAAGTACACAGTATTAGTTATTTCAACTACCCTGAATTTTGGCAATTGTAAAGGAATTGGATCCAAGTTAAAAACGAATTTAAGAGGGCCCCAGCGATGCTCAATTGTGATCATTAATTTTTAATTCTTATAGAAAGACACCGCGAAAGATTTCGTAAAACTATTTTAATTTTTTTTTTTTTCAGTCATACTAAACGAGAAAGAAAGATATAGTGGGCCAGAACCAACTATATTATACTATATGATATATGATACACTATTATGTGCGAGCATAAAAATTCGGGTGGGGGCCAATTTTACTAAATGTAAAATAAAATATGCAAATAAGAATGATGCGTTAATACTAACATATAGATGATTTCAGGCACTTTGGGGCGATTCCTGGAAGTGGGTTTATATGGGAGCAATGGGAAATTATGGACCGATTCTCATAAAAATTGGCAATGTTGTTTCTACTTCCATAAAACTTATTTTTGTCGAATATTAACTTGATGCTAACATTAGTATGGGATTTATGCACGTTAAAGTGATTTTCGGAAGAGGGTTTTATATGGGAGCTATGGTCAATTGTTTGCCGATCTTCATAAAATTTGGTACGAAGAGTTACACTTCCACAGAACTTCTTTGCACCGAATTTCATTAAAATATTCTGAACTTATCAACCGATCACAACCAATTTCAATAGGCTTCATCCTTATTTATATCGACAGGCAGCCAGTCGCCCAGCCAGCCGAACAGCCAGACGGACGGGCATCGTTAGATCGATTTAAAAAGTGATTCTGATTCGATTGGTATACTTTAAGGTGGGTGTTTTGTATAACTTTTTCTATGCGTTACAAACATTAGCACAAACGCATAATACCCCAACCATCTATGGTGGTGTAGGGTATAAAAATTGAAAATAATCTAGTTAGCTATTAATTTTTATATAAAATGATATGTCAGAAAAATCTTGAGAAGAAATGCTACAAATAGTTGATTTAGATTTAATCCTAACTTTTTCCGTTCATCTTAAATTTAAAAAAATATGTTATGTTTTATTATTAGACTTTACAGATTTATTCCTTTTTCCCTTTAACAACTTTACTTCATCAACTAATTAGTTTAAATCCTTTTTCAACCACCCCCATTTTTAGGACTTTCATGAAAACTGTGAACCCGATGCTACAATTATAAATCTACGACCTCTTCGTAAATTTATCCTACATGAACATAATAAACGACGTAATTTTATAGCTGCCGGTAAGCTACCTGGTTATTATCCAGCTGCCAAAATGGCTTCATTGCAATGGGATGATGAATTGGCATTTTTGGCTGAATTAAATGTTCGTACATGTGTGGTTGAGCATGAAGAATGTAAAAATTCTTATCGTTTTCGTAATGTAGGACAAAATCTGGTGGGTATTGATAGGCCACGTGATTTCCCGGCCAATATACAAGAGGTCATACAAAGAGGCATGGCCCTGTGGTATGGTGAATACACACTCATCAATAGCGATTATATAGCAAATTTTAAAGTTCATAAAAATTTGTAAATATTAAAAAAAAGTAATAATTTAACTAAATAGAAATATTCTTACTTTATTATTTTCCCATTTCCTGTAGTGAAAAATATGGTCACTTTGCTGAATTTGTATTGGATCGTAATACTCATGTGGGTTGTGCCATGTTGCGTTATACCCATCCTGTTTATAAATTTCTATATATTTATAATACCGCCTGTAATTATGCCAGTATTTATGCTCTAGATGCCCCTGTCTATAGAGTGGGAGAACCCGCCTCTTTATGTACCACCGGAACACATCCACAATATTCAGCTTTATGTTCAATAAATGAACCAATTAATCCTAATTATATAGCAAATGAATGAGCCTTTAGTTTTTATTTATAATAATATAAAGATTTATTTTTATTTATATATAGTACAAATTAATTTAAATTCATTTTCATTATTCATTCATAGTCATATATTTAATTAATTTAATTGATTTGTAAATCTTTAAAATGTTCTCACTTTTAGCAATAAATAAAAAATAATATATATTTAAAGGCTGCTAATTAAAGTAAATTACAAGATTTGTTTGTTTCAATTAACATCTTATTAAAAAAATAATAAGTAATAAATTTTTTACTACGAGAAACGTCAACTGTATCGCAAATAAATGATTTAGTTGATAATTAAATTTTTACATCAGATAAAATGTAACAAAAATAAGTTTAAATTAATTATAATATAATAGCTTCCATATAAAGCCCTTTCACAAAAAAATCACTGTAATGCGCGTATTTCAATTTCAATTTTGCTGACAAGGGACTTATATTACACTTATGGCCAATTTTGCTTAATATAAAATAAACTATACAAATACAGAATAATGCGTTGATACTAACATCTAGATGATTTTACGCACTTTAGGGCAATTTATAGAAGTGGGTTTATACGGGAGCTATGGTAAATTATGAAGCGATTCTCATAAAATTTGGCAATGTTGTTTCTACTTACATAAAACTTATTTGTGTCGAATATCAACCTGATACTAACATTCTTATTTTTGGAAGAGGATTTTATATGAGATCTATGGTCAATTGTGGACCGATCTTCATAAAATTTATTACAAAGATTGATACTTGTACAGAACTTCTTCGCACCAAATTTAATTAAAATATTCTTAAGGCTTTTTTGAGTGTTTAAACTCTATTCCGGGGGGGCATTTGTATGGGGGCTAGGTGAACTTTTGAACCGATCACAACCAATTTCAATAGGCTTCGTCCTTGTGTCATGAAAGTCATACATGTCAAATTTTATTGATTTTTTTTTTTTTTTTTTTTTAAATTACGAAGATCGCTCAGAACATCTGTGTTGAAGAGTTGAATAAAGAAGAGACATGCAAAATTGTAAATTCCTTTTCAGTTTTCTACCAACAATTGTTTTTTTTTTTTTTTTTTTTTTTGAAATGGATACCTTAGAATTAGATATTTTAAAATTTTTAGACTTTTTAACTTTGGGGCTCTAAGACGCAATTCCACCAAAATTACAGTTAAGTGATAATATTTTAAGAAAAAATATTTCGCATAATCAGATTTACTTATCAAACTTATTTTTTCACAAAAAATATACCCATATTAAAAATAAAAAATCAAATGAATTTTACGAGGATACTAACCATGGCTTGAAGATTTGTAATCTCATATATGTGAATAGTATAAAAATCAATTTACAACACTATCGGCCTGCCCGCGATGTCGTACGAAAAATTCGTTTCTATAATTTATATTGAAAACAACAAATAAATTTAAAATTCAGCAATGTTAAAAAATAATTATTTTTTTATACAAATTAAAGTAAAAATATCTTTTAAATCAGAATTTCAAAATGCCTCGTGGCCGAGGGGTAAGAATTCAAAGCTAGGAGTTTTAAAGTCTTCGCATGGGTTCGAATCCTGGCGAATTGAAATGTAATTTTTATTTAATAAATTTCAAAGGAGCATTCTTAATTAATTAAAAATATATTTGACAGTTTCTTAATCTGACATTTCGAAATTTTAATTTTTGTTTGAAGATAAATTATAAAACAATTTTTCAAAGTCTTGGCCAAGGATCGAACTCAGGTCTAAAGTTTTTCAGTCACAAACTCAAGCGGTATACCACATTGATATGTTAAAATTTACTATTTTTATTGCTTATATAAAAAGCTTAAAACACAGCTCAAATCTAAATAATATTTTTTTTTTTATAAAAAACACTCAAAACGTGCCTAGAAATTCTTGTCAAATTAATTTTTTAATAACGAACATTTTTATATATTTTTTTAGAAAAACAGAAATCTATAAGAAGTCCTGGGGATACTAACTCAGACTTAACGGCATAGAATACAACTAGAAGTTTATGTGCTAAATTTTCAAAAAAAAATACTCATTTTTTTTCAAAACACAAAAACAAAACATATGTGACTACATGTATTTTGTTGTTGCATGAATTAGGTTTTTGACAATTGAATCAGGTTTTTTTCTCTCTCATAAATATCAAGTTATTAATCTATGCTTAACGGTTTATAGTTAAGAACACTTCCTCTAGACTATTCAATCTCACAACTTTCCAATAGAAAAACTTTTATATATTATTGTATGTGAAATATAAAATATTATTAAATTTGGGCAAAGAATATTGAAAAAAAAAACTTTTTGTGGCTGTTTTAGAAAATCGTTTATAACTCCGCCATTCCTGAATTTTAATAACAAGTTTTTCGAGATTATATGTCACATGCATGTTGAAAGAGAAATGCATTTGTTGGATTATCGGCTTCAAAAAATCATTTTAACATACAGACGGTTAGACAAATACTCTCACAAATTATTTTTAATCATAACAATAACAAATATTTTTTCATTTTGAGGTCCTGGATGTATGTTTTAAGACTTTCGTAAAATGAAAATTTATATATATATCCTTCATTTTATGTGAAGAATACGAGTATATAATAATATTAAACTCTTCTGTTTTGTTTATCACTTCTCTCTTAAAAATCTCTGAATTTTTGTAAAGAAATAATAACAATGACACTGTTTTGAATTGAGGGAGTTATCTGAGAGACAAGAGAAATAAAATAGAGAAGACTTTAATAATTAGAGACGCTCTTTTGTTTGTGGCTTATACATATATGTGTGAGTTTTTATATGTATTAATAGCAACTTTTACCGCTTATAACCAGTGTTGTCAGAATTTTTTGAGACTATGTAGCCAAATTGTTAATCAGAAACCGCCAAATTAAAATTAATTGAAAATTATAAATAAAAGGAACATTATTTAAGTATATTAAACAATAAATCGATTGAATATATACTCCAATCAAAAATTAAATCAGTTTTAGCCCGCTTTTAAATGTTTTTATCTTCTTGTTTGAAAAGTTGCTCATTAGTAACAATAGTTAGCTTGTCTACAGAATTATAGTATTTTTTTTTTTTGCCAGTTTAAAATTTTGTTTATTAGGGTTTGAAATATATTTGATAATAAGAATTCATTATTATACACTTCAATGTAATCTTAATTGTTTATATTGTTTAAATTCAAAAACTAACCCCCGTATTCACAAGCCAATTTTAAATTTAAAATACATATTAAAGACAAAATTTCTATGAAAATTTTGGTTTAAAATAAATTTTAAATTTAAAAGTTGTTTGTGAATACGGGAGTAAATTATTAAATTTAAGTTAAAAAACTAAATTTTCCTAAACTCTTTTTTAGTCTTTCAAAATAAAATATCTCAAGTATTAGCGCTTTTAAAAATGGTTAACACCACTAAATTCAGTG
Organism: Protocalliphora azurea; assembly: GCA_932274085.1. Lineage (NCBI taxonomy): Eukaryota > Metazoa > Arthropoda > Insecta > Diptera > Calliphoridae > Protocalliphora > Protocalliphora azurea. The sequence continues at coordinate 128,655,687 of OW026521.1, read as the reverse complement.
CCGTCGATTTAGTTTAACTCAACGGGTGCCCACATTGTAATTAGTCTCTTTTTCGAGCACAGTGTAATTGAGTTAAAAAAATACAACATAAAATACCACTTTTCTGATATATATCCCCTTTTTATGTCATCAACTTTTAAAATTTATTGGACTTTATTATATTTTTTAAAACAATAATTTTAACATTATATAACAATATTGGTCCTATTAAACTTATAAATTATTTCAAAGAATTAATTTATTCATGAACGTTTATTTCATTGTGACCGAAATCATTAATATTCTTAATATTTATATTTGAAAGATGTTGGAAAACAAATGATCAAACATTTAGTACATAAGTATTGTAAAATATATTTTTTAGGGATAAAATTTCATAAACTAAATTGAAGTTATTTACAAATTAAGGCTTTTCGTTTTGCTAGATAGGTAAATACTAAAAATAGTCGAATTCTAGTAAGAAAATTTAATAGTTTTTTCTCCACAATTGCCTATTTAATAAAATTTTAAAAATTAGGAAAACAAATCGACACCATGTTATATATCGCCACAAAAATGTCGCCAAACGGTAAATTCAGTCGCCAAAAGCATGCAAAATTGCCACGTTTGGCGAAAAATCGCCACATCCTGCTTATAACTTCTAAAATACTGAACTGGTGTATAGTGTGGGCGTAAAAGGGATAACAAAAAATTTTTCAGCCTATTAATTATATAGATAGAATAGGGTTGTAAAATTATAACCCGATGCATTAAATAAGTTTTTTTTTTATCAAAAATAGAAAGTAATCCAGTTTCATAATATTACACGAACGGACTTCCACTAAATTATAAATAACAATAATATGGTAAGGTGTTATAACAATGGATTTGAATTCATAAATAGGTTATGCAATCTCTAACATTTAATAAATATTCCGCTCAAAATCCATTGAAGGCTTTTAATGTAATAACAGACCAAGCAATATAATACTGCTGACTAGTAGGAGTAGTAGAACTAGTAGTTTTTGTATCTGAAACGTTTTATCGTTTTCATATAAATAAGTTGATTTTTACCTTAACAAAACAAAAATAAGCATATTAAAAAATAAAAGTAATACTTATTTTATTTAAATCAGTACTCAATTATATCTTCTCTGACCGGCATTATTACCGTTTTAGGGTATAATGTGAACTAATGATCTTATAGGTCCCTAAGTATTAAGTCAATTTTAGATCGATAAAAATGACAACGAAAACACAATTTTAAAAGCTTAAAAAATTCTAATGAATTGTAATGCGACGCAGAAAATACGCATTCATTCCATTATCTAATTACACTCCATAAACCCATTTTTAATTTTTTTTAATCATTCGTGTGATCGAATAAAATTTAAATTTTCTACGATTAATCGAATGAATAAATAATAAAATATATTGTTTGCATAATTAATTACAAGTTTAAAAATATGCAAAAACTAGTATTTTGTAAATCAATTTTTATTAACGTAAAACAAATCTAAAAATAACTATTAATTAACATAGAACAAAAATAAATATCCAAAAGACCACATTCAAATTACAGACAAATTGTATAATGATAATACGATTAAATTTCTTTTAAAATTATCATTTATAAAAAACATAATTAAGCACTGTGGCTTTAAAATGATTACTGTTTTTTTGTTTTTTTTAATAAAAGCAAATGTGTGGAAAATATTCTTTCACTTTCACTTTTCTATTTTTTTTTTTTTTTTTTTTTTTTTTGTTATATATTTTTCTAAATAAAGTCAATGATCATCAATATTGCTAAATACATTTGTTTTTTTAATTTTTGATATTATTTATTGATTGATTGAGTTCAACCATTGTTAACAAACCATCGTTATATATATCCGAATCTTAGGTTATTTCCACATTACTTGAATCAATAAAATATATTTTGAAATAAATAATAAATGAAAAATTCTCAAAAATAAAATATAAATATTAAAAAATTTCTAGAATTTAATAATAACTTATACGTTTCCCGTTTAATCTTTAAGACATTTGATTAAATCTTTAGAAAAGCTATTTTATTATTATTATTATTATTTTGTTTTTGACAAATAATACTGAGACTTCAGTGTCCGTGAAAGGCTTTAACTTTATCCTAACGAAATTTTCAATAGGCTTTTTCAACTAAATAAAACTTTTTACACTTATAATTTCAAAAAGAAAATTTATATTTCACATACAATAATATATAAATGTTTTTCTATTGGAAAGTTGTGAGATTGAATAGGAGAATCAATTCATAATTGCCCATAGGTCTCATATAAGGCCATTTCTGAAAATCTCGAAAATTATTTTGAGGCTCAAATGTAATGGTAAAAGAACTTTTTTACTTGTTATTATTGATAAATCGATTTTTTTTCTAATTTTTGGTAAAAAATTAAATTTTTAGTGAAAAATCAAATTTCAAGTGAAGATTCAAATTTCTAGTGAAAAATCGATTTTTTGGTGAAAATTAGGATTTTTGTTGAAAATTTAGGTTTATTTGTGAAAAATCGGATTATTGAAAAATCATTTTTTTTAGTGAGTAATCAGTTTTTAATGAATTTATATTTTTGCTGAATAATTGAATTGAACTTCGGAAATTTTGTGAAAAATTTAATTCCTGGTAAACAATAGATTTTTATATTTATATTTCACATACAATAATATATGAATGTTTTTCTATTGGAAAGTTGTGAGATTGAATAGTCTAGAGGAGGTGTTTTCAACTATAAACCATAGATTAATAACTAGATGTTTATGTGAGAGAAAAAAAAACTAATTCAACTGTCAAAAACTTAATTCATGCAAAAACAAAATACATGTAGTCACATATATTTTGTTTTAGTGTTTTGAAAAAAATGAATAATTTGTTTTGAAAATTTAGCACTTAAACTTCTAGTTGTATTCTATGCCGTTAAGTCTGAGTTAGTATCCCCGGGACTTCTTATAGATTTCTGTTTTTCTTAAAATATATATATATATATATAAATTTTCATTATTAAAAAGAAATTAATTTGACGAGAATTTTTAGGCAAATTTTGATGAGTTTTTTATAAAAAAGTATTACTTAAATTTGAGTTGCATTTTAAGCTTTTTATATAAGCAATAACGATAGTAATTTTCAACATATCGATATGGTATACCGTTTGGGTTTGTGACTGAAAGACTTAAGGTCCTAAATTCTATACTTAGTCAAGACTTCGAAAAATTGTTTTATAATTTATCTTCAAACAAAAATTAAAATTTTGAAATAGAGCCCCAAAGTTAAAAATTCTTCAAATTTTAAAATAACTAATTCAAGTTTAAAATATCTAAGTCTAAGGTTTATTTTTCGAAGTAAAATTATTAGTTGAAGGAATTTACAATTTTGCATATCTCTTCTTTATTCAGATCGCTTTCTGAGCGATCTTCCTAAGTCATATGCCAAAGGAGTATTCGTGGACTTTTTATGTTACAAATTTCCGGTTTACAAATATTAAGTATATTTCCAGATTAAAGCAAACATTTTTAATAAGAGACAATTCCAATATGTTTATATATTTATGAAATATAGATTTTGTGAAGAGTATAAAAGATTCGGCCCAGACGAATATAACACTTCCATTTGTTTTTTATTTGGTTTTTACTTTTTGAGGAAAATATGAAAAATGTATGGAAAGCTTTAGAAAATTATTCTGGATAAAATTTAATAAATTCTACAATATTTGTTTAATTTGAAAATAGTAAATCTTGTTATATTAAAACTTTTTTTGTTTTCGAAATACATATTAGTTTTATTTTTACAAAAATCAGTTAATTTAGTTAAAATTGCTTTTTAATGTTATTTAATATTTTATATCAGGGACCGTAACTATTATGATTGTTATTTTCTGATTTTTATTTTTTCGAGCAGAAATAAGAGTTAGTTTTTTAATATATTTTTCTAGACGAAATAAGAGCCATTTTGTGATTTTTATTATATAGAAAAATAGTAACTAAAAATCACCAAAAAACTATCGCCATATCGAAAAAATATCGCTAAAACTTAAACACTATTGCCATATCGAAAAGATGTCGCTAGAAAGGAAAAACTATTGCCAAAAAAAAAAACAATAACTATCGCCATATCGAAAAAACCTATGGCGATAAAAATATTTATATTTTTCGATATAGCAATAGTTTTTTTATTTTTAGCAATATTTTTTTCGATATGGCAACAGCTTTTTAGTTTTAGCGATTTTTATTTTTGCTCAAAAAAAAGGAAATTAAATAAAAAATATAAAAAAATATACCAATTTCTGAGTCTAACTCATAGCGATAAAATCAGTTGTTACTACTTTTTTTTGGAAATTCAAAAATAAGTATTATTTTCAGTCCCTGTTTAACATTATTTATTTAGTTAAAAATGCAAAATTTAGTAAAAATTTGATTTGGTTTCTTTAGAGATTTTGTTGCAAAATTTGCAATTTTATAAAGATCTGGTTTTTAATGATAAATGAGATTATTAATATTTTATTATTTTTCGACAAAAAAATAGGTGAAAAATCGAATGAATCTAAAGAATCTGAATACAAATTCGTAATAAATAAATTTAATTATAAATTATATGGCAGCTATTTTTTTTTTTTTTTTTTTTTTTTTTTTTTTGTTTTAATTACTCATGAATTTTTGCATTACAAATGCAAAATGTATTTTATAAATTGAAATACTTCCGACCTTTTTAACTGTCTATTTTTATTTTTTTTTTTTTTTTTTTTTTTTTTTGCAATAATGCTTTTTGCACAAGTTCAGCCTTCACAGTTTGTCGATTGATTGTGTATCATCTGTTGAATGCACTGTGGGGTAAAATCAAAATGTTTTGAATATAAATTGGTAATTTCTAACAGCAAAGTGTATTCAGCAAGCACTCGAAAACTTTTTATTTTTCAAAAAATATGGAAGGGATTTTTATTACTTAATATAAATATCCATCACGTAGCGTCTACACGAGAGATTTTTCTATCATGAAAAGTATCATGATAAGAATAGTAGATCATTTATTTATATAATTGTTAGAGCTCAAGCGAAGATAAATTTGTTTTTCTATCAAACATCATACTTCGACGAAAAACAAAAAATGTGCTTTATTATAATAATATTTTATCTACATTTTCCCATATATGCTGATATAAATAAAAAAAAATCAGTAGCTCTTCCGACGTTTTGTTACTTATTATGATAGAAAAATGTTATGATAGAAAAGGGTCTACCTTCATCATGAAGAAAAAATTAATATCTTTAAAAATAAATATCAGTAAGAACAAATTTTCAAATGATGGATTTTTTCATTCATACTTTTGTTTTTGTTTCACAAAATATAGAAATCCTACAAGCAAAATAATACGAAAGTGACAGGAATTTGTATTGCTTAGAAGAAAGATTTTATTGTCACAATAATCATGTTCGTATTGCAGAAGTTTTCCCCCATCGGGAGAGATTGTGCATCAGAGGCGATACATCTAAGCAATAAGAAATCAATACGCCTGAAAGAAAAATACGCAATATTGTTAGATAATCATCTAGGTGAAAAAAAGAATATACCGCCAGATAATCTTCTGGAAGATGTAATAAATATATAGAAAAATTATCACTAAATAAATCTTGAAATAATATAATTAAGAAAACTTTTACATCAAAAATATTGTATTAATTTCATTTTCATTCATATATATATATATATTACTTCAAGATATATATATATATATATATATTATATATATATATTATTCAATGAAATTGTTTTTCATCCGATTAAAAAAGTTGAAAATAATTTCGACTTTTGTGAAAAATATCATAAATGATATTTATATTTTTTTAATAAAAAAAAATTAAACTATTGATGAAAATAAAAACTATGATGGATTTTTATTATTTTTTGAATATAAAAGGTTTTTTTTTTTTGTATTCAGTATATTAAATTTTTGCCTTTGGTCTTCCAACTCTAAACTCACTCCAATATATCTGAGTGGATTTGATATATATCATACCATCCAATTAATAATACTGTATTTATTTTAATTCTTATAATTCATTATTTTAATTCTGTCCCATTGTCAAATGTATTTAGCATAATTTGTTATTTCATAATAAAATGGCATGCTATAGTTTACATACATTTACATATATATATATATATATATATATATATATATATATATATATATATTGCTTCATATGTCATAAGCAATTTCCTAGAACCGGTTTCGAAAATATTTAGCGATTATTCATTATAAACAGTGTGAATTTAAATCACAACTTATTTAATATTAAATACATTTATTTGATGGTATTATCTTTTGTTTTTTTTTTTTTTCTGCGATAACCAAAAAATATACAGTTGTTTTATTAACATTTAAAGATTCAAGTGCAAGGTCGACAGTTATTTGAGACAAATTGTTTAAATAATGTTGTTGAAAATAATAATAATAATAATAATAATAATAAACAAAATAAAAAATAAATGATACAATATTTGTATGGTTCCAATATTTGTGCCAAGTAATATTTATTTGAAATGAGGCCACAAGTTATGATCATTAATTTGAAAGGCGTTGTTTTGATTTTGTAAAATGACTTCCATGTTAACTTTACAAAATCAGTATAATTAGAAGTTTTACATTAAGTTGTCTGATTTGTCATTTTTTCAATAATGCCTATTTAAAATACCTATATAATATTTTACCCATAGTTACCAATTTATAGCGATTCCCTTTAGTTCCAAATCGAGTAAAGATATCGCCTCTATGAAACGTTGCCAATTTAACGCTTTTCGCGCTGGATTTGGCGCTTTTTAACAATCCAAAAGTCGCATTTTTTTCTGTTAGAGCTTATTTCAAAAAATTGGCGGGTTTTTCTTTAGTGATATGTCGATTATGAACATGTTTTTGTATTCCTAATAACTAATAAGAAATAGCATCTTAGAGCCTGTAACGGCTCAAAGATGAACTGCAGTGTCGGCTCTGGCGTTTTTTTTTTTTTTACAGAAACATATTAAGAAATTTACATCTCAATTTTCTGGCATGTAATTCTTTGGTTGATTTTATTATTACTTTTTTGTACCAACTGTATTTAGACAGACTGTAAGACAGCGGTATAAATAGAAAATGTCATGAAATATTGTCCATTTCAGTTTTTTTTTTTACTAAAGAACTTCCTTAGAATTCATATTTTTTTTTATATGATTGTGCAATTGCGATTTTCTGTTTTCGTTGGATTTAATTTCAATATTTGGTTATTTATAAATAAATTATTTCAAAGTTATTTATTGTTAACATATCGCTACATAAATGCTGTCATATAAGTATGTAAACAAAAATTCATAACACAGATGTTGAGATTTACAAAGATTCTAAATCAAATTTGATTTGTATACCCTAATACTCGCTATATTGCACAGTGGGCCTGTTGCTAAATAAATGGTAATAAATATGGATCTTATAAACTGTTGAAACGATCTTGATGAAACTTGTGACATCGATAGAGGAGGAGTTAAGCTTTCGTCTTTTTTCTCTGTGTAGAAAATTCAATAGAATAGTAAAACCAATAATAATTTATTTGACTTACATAGAAAATTCAATGCATAAGTAAAATCTAGTAAAACAGTTGCACAAAAAATAAGGCGTATTCATTAATGTTTTTATATATGCAGTTTGGCAGCTGAACCAACCAAAAATATTAATCAGCTATTTCACTGAGGTTACCTGGTTTGTCTTAATAAAAATTTGTCTACATTAGAGAATTTTTTATCAAGACAAACGTTAAACTTAACCAGAATTTGTGGAAGGTGGCAACAGTTGCACAAAAACAACAATATGGCGTATTCATTATTGTTTTTTATATATGCAATTTGACAACTGTAACAATCAAAATAATAATCAGCTGTTTAACTAATGTTACCTTGTATATATTCGCACTGATTTTGACGTTTGTTTTGATAAAAATTTGCCTAATGTAGACACTAGGTAAAGCGCGAAAAAAATTCGACAAGTCACCAAACGAAAAATTCAGTCGCCAAAAGCTATTAAAAATCGTCACATCTGACAGCACTGGGTTAGACTACAAAATTCTTACTATGCAACGTTGTCACTCGTAAACTATAAAAAACTTCGTGTAACTTCGTTCAACTGCTACTGTCTCCAGGGCTGCCAGATTTGGGGTTTTGACACCAAATTTGGGAAATTATGTAATAATTACATCTTTTTTCTTTAATAAAATTGGAGTTTTGCACAAAAATATATTTTAAAGATGCTGCAAATTTTTGTCATTACAAAGAACTTGTTGAAGCAGTCATTAATATGCAACAAGCAACGCTTGTGTTGAATATGTAATTTCGATTATGATCTTAACAAAAACAAAACTTCGAGTTTTTTCTTTATTATTCAAATAATTGTCAAATAGCGATTTAAAAGAAATTGGGGGATATATTAATGACGATATCAGAACGTTGATTGTAAATTTTCACACTTTCAGAAAAGGAACACAACACTTCATATGGTAATTTCTTAAGATTTAGCTTTCCATATACTTGTTTCGAATTTGCCTTTTTTGGTAATATCATGACTTATTTCAAAAATATATGATATAATGTATATAATTTCTTACTTATTTTCGTAAGTCCATAATATATATATATATATATATTTTTTTTTTTTTTTTATTTCATTTCAAGTATAAACAAAGTCACACATAGCACAAATATTTCAACTAGATATTTCCTTGACCATTAATATGCCCACTGTTGCATATATGTAACGTAGTAAAGTGTAAGTTTTAAACTAAATTGTCAAAAAACGGAATAATATAAGCTTCTATTTTATTATGAATTGTTTAGTTCAATATTCGACCAGTGTTTTGTAAATTTCATTAAACGACAGCTTGCAAAAAGGAAACAAATCATATTTGTTTATTTGATTGTTTAAAAATATATGTATATGGTGTATTCGATGAAAATTAGAAAAGAAAGTGTTACGTATTTGTAACATTGGGTAATTCTCAATACTTTCTGTCCCCCTCTATTTTCAATATAAGAAAGACTAAATGACTTTGATTAATTAAATATACTATTTGAGCATTAAACAAGATAATTTGTTTAAAAAAGCGATTATAGAGCCATATTTGTTAAATATTTTCAGCTTAATAATCCTAGATCAAGTATTGGAAAGCATTTCCAGATCCCGATTGTAACCACTTAGCCAAATATTAATTTAGAAAAGTTTTTTAATGATAAATTAGTACAGATATTATGAGATTTATGAAATACATCAATTTAATTGTGCTTTTTATTAAAAAAATCCAACTTGTTTTTATGTGTTACGTATATACCGCTTGAGATTTACATAGAAAATACAAAGGACAGAAAAGCGTGGGTAAGGCACTCTTTTACATATATGTAGTGTTGCCTGGAGGTGAGAAAAAATGTGCCTCTTTTTTCGGACTTTGGACTTTTAAAAAGTCAGAAAAGGCTAAATGTCTCAAATAATAAGGCCAGGAAAAGGTATTTTTTATTATTTAAAAACTTATTTTCATTTATTTTTTACTTTTTATTATTTATTTTTTTTTTTTTTTTTTTTTTTTTGATATAAAAGATACCCACATATGAATATTTCATATAAAAAATTACCTATCCAATGTTTTGAAGTGATATTTCACCATTTTTGAATTATACTTAATACTTTTTGGATTTATCATTTCAAAATTTTTGGTCGATTATGAAAAAAAAACTTTTTATAATTTTTTTCTTTTAATATATGTATTCATAAAAAGTTTTTATGGTTAATGGAGTTTATTAAAAAGTAATTATAATTAATTAAGTAAGTCCATAAAATGAGTAAAGTTACATTTTATTTTAAAAATGAAGCGCCTCAGTTGAAGATTTTCGTTAAATATAAATAATTTCGATTTTTTATGCGAATTGATACACAAAAATTCTTAAATCAGTGATTCTATAGAAATAAAATTAGTAAAAGCAATAAGAAATTATTTTCTTCTTTGTTGAAATACTAAAATTTTAGCCTTTTTAAAGCAACTTTTAGAATAAAAAAGCAAAATAAAAATGCTAGATTTAGCCTTAAAAAGGCTAAACTGGCAACACTGCATATATGTAACGGCTTATAACTGTCTAACTGAACACTTTTTCTACGTCAAGGGGTTTATATGCCTAAGTTAACATGTTGTTCAAAATTTCAAGCCTTTACTTAGGTTAGATCGCCGTGGGCATTAATGGGTTAATATTAAAAAATCTGTTGCCAAGAAGACATTTGGAGTAATGACCTTTATAAAAAGAAAGAACGAATAATTGTTAAAAACAAAAAAAGAAATTATTTTGAATGATAAAACGCTGAGTGGGGATTTTTGGGGACATTTTTTAAAATTTTTGGGTTGACAAAAAAATGATCTGGCAGCCCTGACTAGCTCTCAATTTTGTCAAAGCAAACAAAATCAGTTGTAGATTAGCACTTGTTGAAACAAGGTCTAGCTTCGTAAATTGAAAGAAATGCACTAAGCAAAATGTTTGATGGAAAATTGGAAACTGATTTTTCTTTTTTTTGACAATATGGGTGGTTAAGCATAATGTCTTATATGCTATCGCATTTTAAGCCTTAAATGTTTTTCTATTATACAATTCATTACCGCTTTTTGCCTTCTGTTTCTTATTGTTTCCTTATTTTTTACTAATTTCTTATGTTTAAATTTAAACTTATTATATATTTATTTTTTTATTTTCAATCATCTAAATAAATAGGTTTGTTCTTAAATCAGTGATTCTATAGAAATAAAATTAGTAAAAGCAATAAGAAATTATTTTCTTCTTTGTTGAAATACTAAAATTTTAGCCTTTTTAAAGCAACTTTTAGAATAAAAAAGCAAAATAAAAATGCTAGATTTAGCCTTAAAAAGGCTAAACTGGCAACACTGCATATATGTAACGGCTTATAACTGTCTAACTGAACACTTTTTCTACGTCAAGGGGTTTATATGCCTAAGTTAACATGTTGTTCAAAATTTCAAGCCTTTACTTAGGTTAGATCGCCGTGGGCATTAATGGGTTAATATTAAAAAATCTGTTGCCAAGAAGACATTTGGAGTAATGACCTTTATAAAAAGAAAGAACGAATAATTGTTAAAAACAAAAAAAGAAATTATTTTGAATGATAAAACGCTGAGTGGGGATTTTTGGGGACATTTTTTAAAATTTTTGGGTTGACAAAAAAATGATCTGGCAGCCCTGACTAGCTCTCAATTTTGTCAAAGCAAACAAAATCAGTTGTAGATTAGCACTTGTTGAAACAAGGTCTAGCTTCGTAAATTGAAAGAAATGCACTAAGCAAAATGTTTGATGGAAAATTGGAAACTGATTTTTCTTTTTTTTGACAATATGGGTGGTTAAGCATAATGTCTTATATGCTATCGCATTTTAAGCCTTAAATGTTTTTCTATTATACAATTCATTACCGCTTTTTGCCTTCTGTTTCTTATTGTTTCCTTATTTTTTACTAATTTCTTATGTTTAAATTTAAACTTATTATATATTTATTTTTGTATTTTCAATCATCTAAATAAATAGGTTTGTTCGTTTGAAATTCTGGAAAAACTAGTAAAAAAATTCTCAAAAATATATTTTTACTTGAAAAAGTAAGAAAACGGAAAAATAATAAATTAAATTTTAGTATCAATAAAAAATAAAATTTTTATTTAATTTTGTATTTTTATTAAATGGAAACATTTCAAAAATACGAGCATATCTTCCTTTACGGATAATTTTTCACATATTACCTTATAGATAAACTAGTAAAAATATTCTGCAAACGAACAGATCTTACATTTGTTATAGCCAGGAAAATAAATGATTTCTAATATAAAACGAAATCGTCAATTAAAAAAAAATTAACTTTAATATATATTTAGTAGTTTGGTCGTACTTTCGACAATTGCAAGGTTTTTTCGGTATAAAACCGCGCAGCGTTCATTTCAATTTCGTTTTTTGCTGCTCCACACACAAGCGTAAATGTAATGTAGTGTATGTTGCCCCACACTGTTTTAGAGGAGTGAATTAAGATTTTGGATTTCTTAGTTATTTTGTAAGATCTATAAAAATTCATTAACATTTTTGCTGTTTCTAAAACAAACTTTAGAAGTATACGACACGTAAAATCGGTTTCAAAGGGTTTCGAAATTCCTTATAAACATAAAAAGGTTTCTGAAGCAACTAAAACAAAATGTCATAATCCCCAATGTAAATAGGCTCAAACCATGACGAAGAAAGTATTTGTAAGAAAAACATAAAAACACTTTTTTGGCTGGTTTCTACTCTATTACTTAAGTATTATTATTTTTATTTTTTTAAATATATATATTATATAAAGTATTTATTCATACTTACTTCAAATATTCCCAAAAAAATCAACCGTAATAGCATTAATAATATTAATTACTACACCGTACAACAACATTTTTCACACTTTAACTAAACCATATACATATGAAATTAGAGACATTAGATGATAGGACTGCATACTCAGTTTTTCATTTCGTGTTCGAATATCCTTTTCAAAAGGACTTTGGAATTTCAAAAGCAATAATTTTTAATAAATTATTTTAAAATCTTTTAGTTGCTCGACAGTGCCGATGTGGATATCAAATTATAGAATATTGCTTAGAAATTCCATTAATTTTTTTTTTTTTTTTATCTTTCGGTCCTTTATAATGTCAAAAATATCCTTTAAATATTTTATGTTTATATATCCTTGTGGTTTTCTAACAAATTATTTTGAAATTATATTAATTTTAAAAATTTTTAATTTCTAAATCCTACATTTTGTCCTTTTAGCTTCAAGAGTTCAAATGTTATAAAATTTTTAAAATATCCTGTCAGTGTTTATGTAAATTTTGTTTTCGAAATATATGCTATAATTTAAAATATTATTTAATAATAATTGGCACAGACATTTTTTTAGACTTAAAAGATGAGACTTATAGAAAATGCTTGAAATCGGTCAATTATTTTACATAGATCCCATACAAATATTTACCGGAAATATGCTTTAGTGATCATAATTGTCTTGAATGTGCACATATTTATATGAAATTCGAGGTAGATAGGATTTTTATGAGCATTAGACATACTATCAAGCTTCAAAATGTTTGGTGCATAATTGAGGCCCCTTAAAAAAAAAATTATTTTAACGTGTATGAATTCCATAAAAATGGTATTAAATGTATTTAAGTATAAATCATGCTGTCAAATTTCGAAAAGATCGGCCTCTAATTCTTCATATCTCCCACTTTAACACCCATAAATGGCATATAAATAAACTATTTGGTAATTTTATTCACTGCAATTAAAATGTATATAACTATAAATAGCATTAACAAATTTCAAGAGGATCGGCCCATAATTAAACATAGTGTCCATATAAGATTCACTCTAGAAAATCACTTTAAGCACCTAAATTTCATATGAATGCCAGTTTTCGAATTAAATTTGGTATTAATAAGTTTAATATAAGTATATAAACCGCAGTATGAAGTTTAACGAAGATCGGTCCATATATAATCAGAGTTTTTGTATAATGGTGCAGGGTATTGTCGCGCTTAACTGACTATAGCTTTTTCATATTAAAAAATGGCTATATTGGTTTTGTATGCTCGAAGTCTCAATAAACTGAAAATTATATTTGTAGTTTTGTTCTTAGGAATAATTTTCAAATAAAATTAAAACTATAAAACGTTGGTACTTGAAACTGGATTTTAGCATCTTTAACATACTCGTACATTATTTTGGAAATTATTTGTTGGAAACTTTAAAGGGTTTAATATTTTAAGAAAATTTTTTGCAACTTTTATTTGAATTATTTTAATAAAATGTAATCCGATATAATTCCAAAATCCTGCTGTTTCATTTGACACAAATGTCGCCTTATGATAGCAATTATCAAAATAAGAAAGTTAAACTCGCGCATTCTTCAAAACTTTAAAGTCCTTTAAAGAGGAAAAACGAACACGAAATGTAAAACTGAAAACGCAATTATGCTATATTAAGTCTATCTTTTTAAATTGTATATGGAATTTATCATGTGTGAGAAAAATTTAGGATTTACTTTTTATGTATTTATTGTATCCGCCTTTTATAGGCCTGACAGCAAGTATTTAAATCTTAAAACTAAAACTAAAGCTAGTTTCTCTCTAACGAGAGCCTAAATGGTTAAATGAACCTCACATCAGCGGGGTGGCAGATCGGCTCTACGAAGCCTTGAGTCCGCTTGTAATTCAGTAAGTTGGGATGCTAGTTGGGATGACTCCATAGTGCAAGGATGTATTTTTCTCTGAATTTCTTAAACTCGTCTTTAACTAACGGCACCTCTAAGTCTTTATGGATATTTTCATTTCTTATGTTGAACTCTTGAAAATATTAATAAAACTCAAATACATTTTGCACATAAATACGGGATTTATAATTAAAAAAAACCCCTAAATGTTTACATTTCCTGAAAAAAAAAAAAAATAAAAACATAAAATAAAATAAAACACTTGATAGATTTTTGTATTATTGGGCAATATTTCCATATTACTACCGGTATCCTAGCAACCTTGATAAAAGCCAAAACATTAAGCAAATACAACTCATATACTTTTTGTTTTTATTATTCAAATTCTTTTTTTTTTTAACAACCATTTGTATCTAACAATTACAGACGTAATGTGGACGTGATAAAAGTATTAAGAATAATAGTCAAAGATTAAAATTCCTCAGATACAGTTTTAGTTTATAAAATGTCTCTTTTTAATGTTTGCAATTGGTGGTCAGCACAGTGTTCGGATTTAGAAGAAAATTATGATGTTGCCAGTTTATTGTGTGCTCGTTTTGGATTGGAAGAACAAGAAAAGGATTATATTGTAGTGGGTTCACATACAGGACATTTAAGTATATTTTACCCCAACTATGAAGTAGATGCCAATGGTAATACTCCCAATTATAAGGCTACTGATTTGTTATTGGAGTTGTTTTTAGAAGCTCCTATACTGGGGGTCTTTGCAGGCAGATTTAGTGCGTGAGTATCACAAAATTATATGTATAGAAATGAAATTTGCAATGTATGTATCATTTTTTGTTTAGCAATAATCGCAAAGAAAATACAAATCAATTGGCAGTTCTACATCCCAACTCTTTGGTCATTTATAATGTTGTACATGTTGGTGGTGTAGCCGAACATGGTGCCCAGTTAAGTTTACAACAGCTGATGGAATATCGTTTTCATCGTACCGCTTTTTCGTTTTGTAAAGGCCACTTTGGTAAAGTTAAAGGTCGTGAGTTCTTTTGTGTTGTACATTTGGATGGTTCGTTGACTTTCTATGAACAGGATGGCATTTCATATGAATGTAAATTTCCTGGACATCGTGCTTTACCCACACCAGTGGTGTATTGTGAAAGAACCGATAGTTTTTATCGTCTAGCATCGGCATGGAATTTGGAGTGTTATACGTGAGTGAATATACTAATTTGTTTAAAAGAGTTGAATTATAAATAAGAGAGAAATGTACTGATAGTTGTGGTCAAAAACGTTACGCATACAAAATTTTTTTCTTTTTTTAAGAAGAATATTCTAAGCAATTGTTTTCTTTTGTTTAATAATTAAAAATATATATATTTTTAACTTATTAACAAGAACAAAAACATTTATTAACTAAATTAATCTTTTTAAAACATTTTTTTAATTATTTAAAAACACTTTGCTACAGTAAACAAATCCATTGAATTGATAACATCATTAATCAGTTTTATAAATTTCCAATACATCCTCAACATTTTGAGTTATGCTCAAAAAACTGTTTTTGGTTAGGTTCCTGTATGGGATGGCATGGCACATTTTGCCGCACACTTCTCATATAAGGTGACATTTTTAAAAAAGTCACTTTAGTTTAAATTGATTAATTTTACTAAAATTAAACATTGAGAAATATTGAGAAATTTTGGACCACTGCAATTAATATAAATCCAGCATTGATGGTGGGGATTAAAAATTCAAGCCGAATATAACAATTCTTTTTTCGGAATTGGAAGAATCAGGCTTCTCTGGATTTTGGTCAAATATTAAATTTAAGAGCATATTTGTAGCATTTTTGTAATTTTTAGAGCATATTTGGACACAGGTGAGGGTATTATGCGTTTGTGCTGATATTTATAACACCAAAAAATATTGGTCTAAGACCCACCTTAGAATCACTTTCTGAGTCGATTTAGTGATGTCCGTCCTCCCGCCTGTCCGTCCCCCGTCTGTCCGTACATGTAAACTTTGTAAAGGGTGGTACGAAGTGTTTTTTATCATTTTTAAAATGCAATAACTCAGAAACTATTAAATATATTTTCATAATTCTCTCACAACCTTACTGATATAAGTATGTAAATTATTATACTATCCGGAGTCGTATTTATTAAGTTATAACAAAAATAGGAAGAAGAGAGAAAAAAATTTTGAACATTTTGATTAGCAATAATGGTTTAATTTAAAATGGAGCCAATTATAATTCTTACGTGTACATATGGGATGACTCTATGGCATGAATTGAATTAAGCATCTTAATAAAATTTCAGCTCTAAAAACCAGCAATTGAAAAAGTATAACTGATTGATTGTCAGTAGTAAAGACATATATATGCAGAATTTGTCTTATAGAAATTTTACAAAACATTAAGAAGTTTAAGAGAAAAAGTTAGTAGTAAGTCCCACAAATCATTAGTTGTTCCTATAATTTTCAACTGGAAAAGCTACAGAAAATATTCTCTGTTATGTTGAAGAACGTCTGATCGGATCGGAACTTTAGTTTAGAGTGGTCCAAAATTCTTTTTTGTGATCTATATTTAAATATAACTAAAACTATGAAAGGAATATTCATTTATAATACCTCGGATAAATTTGAACTTCCTACGACAATTGAAGCAGGATACCAGAAGGCAATTTATGTTAACAATCCCAAAATAAATCTTTATTTTTTTTCTGCACCAATATTAATGTTATATAAATTAAAGAAAAATTAATGTAACAACATTTTATCATTTAATTTTAATAATAAATATTTAGTTTTATCCACATTAAGTTTTTTGAAAATTTACGAAATACGAGTTTATTTATTTTGATTTAGCTAACATTAATATTTAAAACAAAAAATTTCATAAAAATATCAACAATAGCTTTGTTCCTGTACTCTAAATTGGTAGCACGCGGGATCGCAATGTTACCTAAAAGAGTACTTTCTTCTTCTAGAAAGAAAAAATAAAAATATGCAATGAAAAATATGAATGAAACAGAATAAAATAATTATTTGTTTTTATTACTAACAGGAGTCTCATTTAAAAAATTAAAAACTTTCAAATATGCTGGAAAATAAAATTACATTCACATACGAATTTTTAAAACAGTTTGATGTTTTATATCTGGGTAAACAATTTTGATTTTTTGTGCTTTTTGTACGTTGTTGTATTTTTGTAGGAGAAAAATTAGTTTTTTCTCATTTTACCGCAATTTACCAAAAAAGTATGGAAACAAACCTAATATACATGACAGTGTAACATCTCAGCAAAAACTTTTTGGTTTTCAGTAATAACAACTACTTATTAAAGTAGTTTCTTGGTAATGAGGTGTCATTATTATTTGCTTACTCTATATTACATAAATAAGTACTCAATAGCATAATAGCACAGTAATATTGCAATCACGTGGATAAGTTGGCTAGAGCGCTGGATTAGTAACCAGAAGGTTGCTGGTTCAACCCCATTCTGACGCTGTTAGTTTTTTATAACAAAATGTCTAAAAAGATATTTTATACTAAAAAGAGTTTTTGTCACTTAGAAAATTAAGTGTACTGAACAAGACGTTAGTCATTAAAAACGAATGGTTAATTTGTGTTCAAGTTTTTTTTTATTTTCTTTTAAGTACTTATTTTTGAGTATCCCTGGAGTCTAAAAATAACTACATGAATTTGTGGACAACTCGAGCAAAAATAACTAATTATTCAGGCAAAAAATAAGTAGTTTATTTTTGTTACCAATTGTACCAGCTAGCTTACCAAGAACGCAAAGTTTTTGCTGGGATCGTAGTAATTTGAAATTTGGCCTTTCATAATTTTAGGTACAATTTTGGACCACTATCTTGAAGCTAAAAACAGTTTAATATTCATTTGAATCACCCCGAAGGGTTTCAGAAAAAGCGATCATCTGCTATTACTTTTACAACTATTAAATTCTTAATTTTTAAGTGAATTTTTAATAAATTAAATTGTTTAAGAGATTTACAAAACATACTTAAAAAGGTTTGAATAAAAACAATGTCGGAGTAAATATTTTGTTGTGTAATTTTGAATATACTAGTATCTATTTTCTGTCGCAAATACCATATTTTTATATAGTACATACCTTTTAAATAAGAATAACATGTTGCTTAATATTGCGTTGATACTCCAAAAAAAAAAACTCTTTCACGGTATATAATATTTCAGAATTCATTCGAGTTTATTACTCAGTAGTTTAAGCAATTTATCAAATTCCCTGTCTTAGTACATTCAAAAACCTATTTTAAATCTGCCATAGCTGTTACTTATGAATAAAATAAAAAATGAAAAAACCTTTGATTTTACTTCCATTTTTTATTTCTAATTTAAAATATTTATTAATCAATTTAAAAATTCTATTTACACTAAATCAAATGAATTTTTATATAATTTTGCATCTGATTGAATAAAATAAATTAAAAAAGAAAATATTTTATTTAATCAAAAGTGAAACATATATTTTTTACAAGAAGATAGCCAATTCTCTTATATTTGAATAATCCAACCTTTTATTCATATGTATTTTATTTGGGTCCTATTTGGGTCTCAGTTATGCAACTAAAGAGTGTAGTGATAATTATAGTTTTTAATCCGTGAAGTCGAAAAATTTTTCCCGTTGTTCCTAGAAAGCAGAAAGTACGGGAAATTGTGTCCAAAATAAAAAGTGAGAATATGAGACAAAATCGCTAATTATTCCAAAGTGGACAAAAACTCAACATTAATTTTTATTTGAGTCAAAAGTATAGATAATCACCTTTAATTGGGTATGATTAGTTTTTTTATAGAGCAAAAATTACAAAAACACTTCGGACCATCCTTCAATCAAATTACAGATCGCAATTTTCAAATTAATTTAATGAAATTTGGTACATAAGTTTTTTATGGACCAAGTAAGAAGCCTATTGAAATTAGTTATGATCGTCCCATTATTTCACCTGGTCTCATATATATATTTTCCCGAAGTAAGGTTTTAACAATTATAAATTCCTTAAATATAAGTATATTTAAATAAAATGTGTCACATATAAGTTTTATATAAGAAGAAATCTGTGTGCCGAATAGGTATGTTTGAAAATGGATTGGTAAGCAAATGGGGAAATCAATAAAGCTTTCAATTGATATAAAACAGGTTTGGAAAATAAAAAATGGACTATTCGATAGCCCACCATTATTATATTATTATGTTATTATATTATTATATATAAGTAGTTTAGTTTTATCATATTTAAGATCGCTAAATAGTTTAGCCCTACACAAAATGGGATATATTTTAACTCAATGGGAGCCAAAGAAAGTTATTTTTTCGATAGATTTAAATATATTGATAGAAAAAGTACAAAAATTAGGGTCAAAAGATTTTAGGAGAAAAAAAAATTTATATATCTGCCAATTTGTGGAAAAATTTCTTTATTTTCAACTTTTCTAAAATCTAATTTAACTGCATTTTTTATATTAAGATGCGTAAAGCAAAGGTTATTAATTTAATAATAAAAAAAAAACATCGATGTACATTGTCCAATAAATATATGTATATTTTGTAAACTAATTTAATATCTGGATATAAAGACTGGATGATTTTGAGGTTTTGAACAAATTTCTAAAATTAATCAAATTCTTTAAAAAAAAAGTAGCTATTTAAAATATTTAGGGGACAAAATATAAATGTAAAGGCAAAATATTATCTTTATTCCGTCAGTTTTTTAACCATAGACAAATCAAAATTAAAATCAGTTTCTGATGCCCGATTTTGTACTGTTCCCTTAGTGCATACTTTCTTTCTGACTGAAATTTAGCGAATTCTCTAGCTATCACTTTATGTTACTTATAGCAGTAAAAACATCAATACAATTTTCTATGAGAACATAGTCAAATAGATCATTTATGCGACACTCGGAAAGTCACCACTTTTTTTCATTCCAAAGTTTAGACCTTTTGTTCATCGTTAACAAATAAGTGATTCACACACATTAATTGGCACATATGCAATGATAAATAACACATAAACATTGCACATATATTTATCAATTACAATAATACAGATAAATGCAAAAGACTTTTATTTTATGAAACAAAAAATTAAATATCATTTTATGATTTTTATTTCCTGTTTAAAAAGAATAAAAATCAAAGACTGATTTTATTTTTTGCGAGAGAAAATAAAAAACACAACTTGAGTTTTATTTAAAAAATTATGAATAATTGTTATTTGAAATTCATAAAATAAAAATCAGAAATAATTTTTATTTCTGAGAAGTAAAATAAAAAATTAAAAATAAAAGTTTATTATTACACAATAGCCTAAATAGCGTTATAGCAAATGCAATGGTGAATTTATGATATTTTTAAACAATTTCCTTTTGTATAAATAATAATTATTTTTGGTCTCTGTTTTTAACCACTACTCGTTCACTTAACATATCAGCAATATTTTACTTTATGTTTTTTTTTTTTACAGATACCAAGATCTTTCCCATTCTTCCATAAATAAATCGCACTACCAACCCATATGGTCTGTGTGCCTCGGCGAGGGTATACTGGATATTAATGTGATACAAAGTAAAAAGTAAGTTCCAAAAGTAAACAAATAATTGAAATTTTAAATTAAAATTTACTATTTATAGCGATTATGCTTCAATTATGATATTGGGTGAAAGAAATTTCATGTGTCTAACGGATACTGGCAAAATGGAATTTATTTTAAAACTGGATTATGCCCCAAAATGCTTTCACACTTTCATAGTGGGCTACTATTGGGGTAAGTATTTTTCTAATAATTTACAATATTATAAAATTTAAATTTCATTTATTTTTCCATTTTGCAGAGCCCACGGCCCGCTTGATAACCATTATTGTTTCCGAATCCTCTAAAGTTTTCATATATGAAAATGCCAGCATTATATGGGCTGCCCAATTTAAACATGAATCTCCTGTGGCCATACAAAGATCCAATATAATGGGTTTACCAGGATCTATAGTTACTTTGGGACCTACAGGCAAACTAAGAATAGGCTATTTGGGTTCTGATCCCTATATATTTCAAGTACCACCATTAAATATGCAAGAATTATCATTTCAGCAGGCTATGGAGGAATTTAAACAACTGGAACAGGAAATTAAAGAAGCCACCGATATACAAGATATGGAGATAATTAATAAAAAATCTTATGAAGATGTACAACTGAAATTTTCAATAGATACCAAAGTTAAAGATGATGCTGATACAATACTATTGGACATACCAGCCAATGTAGCCTTAAAAGAGTTGCCCGTATGTTCGGGTCTGCTAAAATGGCATACAAACTTGGATCTTTCTGAATTACAAGTTGTTTTTAATCTACCCGATGGTATTAAGTGTTCACAAGAATCTCTTACTTATACAAAGATTAAAGCTGACACTACCGAACAAATGGAATTAGATTTTTATATAGCTGATCTATTGCATTTGCCCACAGCTCGAATACAAGTTATAATATCCTATATAACGGTCAGAGGTATACCGAGAGTTATACATCAGTTTGCTTATTTGCCCTTGAATATGTTTTTCAAAACGAAACAGCCTCAAAAAGCGGCAGAGATTAAATTGACTTTTACCATAAATTTTCCAGAGGGTAATAAGAAATTGACAGATTTCTTTCCGGAATTCTTAAGTTGGGAATCAGATGTTCAAGCTTTGGGATTGGTATTGCTTACAACAGCGGACGAAAGTCAAGAAGAAATAATAACAATAGTGGCAGCAAAAAATTCGAATCGCATAAGGTAAACAGATCCGATTTTATATTTTGTATATTGCTTAAATATTTGTTTTGTTTGCAGAATCCAATCCGATCATTTAGAAACATTTCCCTTAATTATAGAACGTTTGATTGTGTCTTCACCAAATGTTTCGGCAAAATCTAAAATTCCTGAAATCAAAACTATGATTAGCCAGAAAATAGAAAATATTAAATCTACTGCATTTATACCAGCCCAACCGATATTGCACAGAATCGATGTTCATCATGAAACCCAGGAAAATATTAGAAAACAAACGGTATTTTGATTTAAAAACTTTGTATCATCAATTTTTTTATTTTATCTGAAAATTTTCAGTTCGAATTGGATGAACTTTGGCAAAAATTTAAAGATCTTCAACGTAAATTGCAAGAGAAATCAGATGATGAACCTAAAGAAACGCTGGTCATGCAAATTGAGGAAAATTATGATCATTTAATTGCGGAAGGTGACAAATTAGTGGAAATGCGTAAAGACGAATTGAGGTAAGAAGGAATTATAAACAAAAGAAAATTCAACGACTTGAAATAAAAAAAATTTAATAAAAATTTTTTACAAAAGGAAATTTTTCTACAAAAGAAAAATTTACAGAAAATCATCTATTAAAGGTACATTTTATATAAAAATAAAATTTAAGGAAAATCTACTATAAAAAGAAGATGTTGTGATCTATTTCTGTAAAAAGAAAATATAGGGAAAATGAAATTTCAAAAATTTCTATAAAAAATTTTCTATAAAAAAAAATATTAAACATTTTCTTTGTAACCTGTTAAAACCCATTTTAAATTCCAGACAACGTTGTGACTTATCTTGTGCTCTAGTAGTGGCCAAATTCATAATATCAACCCTTAATCTAGATGAAAAAATCATAAAAATAGTTTCCTCCATCTTGACCACTCCAGTTGAAGATTGGACTGAATTGGTATGTTCGCAAACATAAACCCAAAACACCCAGCAATTAATCCATTTTTTCTTTTCAGAGTTGGGAAGAATCCATGGCTCCTGGTATCGATATGCTTCACCATTACGGTCCACTAAATCGCTCGAAAAACTCGAACAATCAAAATAACATGATGGATACCAATACAACTCATGATATATTCGATTACACACGATTTCGTAAACATTTTGCCAATTTTTTCGAACGCATTATACGTCTGGCTTCAAGTGAATTACAAGTTGAAAACTTGCAAGAAGAACAAATTAAATTGCCCAAAATGGTAAAAGCTCAAGTCGAAAATGTTCCCCCAATACCGGCAGCAACTGAAAATTGGCATGAGATACTGAATGTTCAACCTATGAAAGCTACAACCGGAGCAGTAAAACGTCTTAAACCATTTCATAAACTTAATACCCTTGAAGCGGTTGAAGATGATGAGGAGGAGAATGAAGAAGATGATGAAGATTTGCGTAAGATGGGCTATAAGAAGGAATACGGTTGTAAAGATAAGTTAAATGACAATGAGGCAGAATGGATGAATGATGAATTTAAATTACCTTCATCCGATGAACTGTTTAGTGATTTGGGTATATGGTGGTGAAAAGTATAAATAACTTCATATAAAATATATTTTGGAATTTGATTTTTTTCCAGCAAATTTTTATTAGTTTAATAAAGATTTGGTATTTAAATTTATGAAAACGATGGTATGAAAACTTCATTTAGGTAGTCTTAAAAAGATGCAACTTCAATTTAAAAAATTTGCTTTTGTCGAAATCGATTTTTTGTAAATTATAACTTTTTTATGAAAACTTAAGATGAACATACTTTTTTTAACGGTACTTTTTTTGGAAAAGTATTAAAATATTTTTTTATCAGAAGCATATTAATTATTAGAAGTATCGGTAATTAACTGACCCACTATTCCCAGGCTCTCTCTCCACTATCCTAGGCATAGTGTTGTAGGGTATCATATGGTTGATATAATTTTAATTTTTTTTTTTTCCTGAAAAAATATATGCTTAGATCATAAATGTAAAAATTTCAAAAACATGCTAAGTCGAGTTAATGAAATTGACGATATGTACATATAAGTTCTAGTCTAATTGAAAGGAAATGCTTACAAAAGTTGTAGAATAGGGTTCTATAATTGGAACAAAAATCTGAGTTTTCAAACTTACAATTTTTAAGTAATCGATTTTTAAAACATTTCCATTTTTAAATAGTAGATTTTTTACTTTATTTTTACTTTTTCCGAATTTTCATAGTTATTCGATTTTTCAACCATCTGGCCCTAAATCTAAGCTTTTAGAAAATATAGGAGAATGTCAAAATTTTTTGAATTTTTTTTTTTACTTTATTTGTTTTCAAATAACACTGGTCTGCAAAAAACCATCCTATAAAAAAATAAGTGATGATATTGATGTACTGAACAGGAATCTGTTCTAATTTTTTTTTTTGTATCACTTACAGTTTTTTATGGACATGACTAATATGACCCCCTTACTAGTATATCTCAAGAATAGTTTCGGAGTTATTCAGAAATTAGTGACGAAAAAAATATTTCTCATGTAAAATTGAAAAAAGTTATTAAAAGGTTAAAATCTGTAATCAGCTGTTTACCTGACTGAGGTAATCTTATATAGATACGCACAGATTTTTTCAATTTGTCTTGATAAAAATTTGTCTAGTTTAAGTAAAATACTCACAAAAATAATGCTAAGAAATATATTTAAGAAATATATTTAATGACACTTTTTGTGTTTTTTTTTTTTTTTTTTTTAGAAATTGGTATTTTATATTTAATATGATATTTTATAGTTCAGAGCAGACTTCTGCTAGCTGCATTTTTTGTTTTAACTAACAGCCTATGTACACGTAACAAAATATGTAAGATTTTTCTGACAGAAAGAAAGAAATTCGTTCTCTGAGAGAATTATCTCACGTATAGATTAAAATATTATAAGAATTATAAATTATACAATCAACCTTTCGGTCGTATTTTTATTTGCGTTCTTTTCACAGTGTCCATTTTTTTTTAATTATAAGTTTATTAATTTAATCTTCTTAAAAACTATTAAGAAAAAACAAACAATAATAATCGCAGCGACTATGCATAAAACAAAAAATTCAACGATTGAAATTTGCAATCAATAAATAATATAGTGAATTCCAAAGTTAGAGGTGATAAAAGGAATATGATAAATGTGAAGAATGATAAATGTGACGAATAGTAACGGAGAACCAATGATTAGATGGTACTCAATGAATTCATTAATTTAGCAAGCTTCCTATTATAGGCTGAGTGCAGCTTTTTTGATAAAATCAATAATCAAGGGAATGTTTCCGATGCTTTTTGATGAAATGAAATCGATTAAATTCTCAAAATTTAGTAATTTCGGGAAGGTACTCCTTTGTTGATGTATCGGGGCATATGAATATTCTATGTGATGGATTATCGGATGGACCATAATGCTCGCAATTCGGTCGCAGAACCAAGGTATGTTAATTAATTCAGGATATATGCGTTCGTAGTCACGGCTCTTTGAAGATCTTAACTTATTGTAATGCCTTTTCCACTCGGCCCTTAAAATGGATTCTATCGTGTTGAGGGCATCCTTCATGGTCCTCCTTGGCAATTAAGTCAACCATGGTGTTACCTTTGATATGACCTGAATTTTTCTTATGATCTGAAATTTTTAAGAATTCTCCTCACAATATAGTTGTCACTCGATTTGTGCCCCAATGCTTCTAGGCTGGCTTTGAATCCGTGAGAATTGCAATGCGATCGAATCCCCTGTTTACCGCAATCAGTTGTGGACGAAACGAATTTTGCGAAACATGATGCCTATTGCCCCATCAATGTAGATAATTTCATATCCTTCTTCATTTAAATAATATCTTTTTCAGCGAATAGGGTTTCTATTGTAATTGTATTTTCGTCTTTTTTTCCTCTTGATACGCCTTTGTAAAAGTCCAGGTCGAAATGCAAGGTACTGCGACCATTAACTATGCCCGGTAGTTCGCAAAGTTCATTAAAAATTAAGAAGAAACGATAAAAGTTCTTCGCCACTGTTATGTTGACCCCTTGTTACTCAAACGCATACTTAGATAACGGAAGTTTGAATAATATCCTCTTAATGATCTCATTTGCTGACGCTCGCAAAAGGTAACATGTCATAGTCCATCTTAGGTCTGATAAAAGATCTATAAAACCGTAGAGCTTTAGCTGGGGTTACTCCGAGCTGCCGGTGGTATATAATTCGGTAGAAGCCACAAGTCCTATTGATATCATTCAACATACATATGTTTCACATGTAGATTTGAAGAATTGTTCGGAGTAATAATTCTAACCAGATAATTTACCTGACGTACTTCAGGAACGTAAGTTTGCTTAATATTAAACTCCAAATTTCTCGGTCTGCTGCTGAAGTGTATGACCTTAGTTTTCTCTGTGTTGTATGACAGACCTATGTCCCTACTGTGTGTGGCCAATTCATTCAGTTTTCCGTTCAGGCGATTTCTAGCTATTTCGAATGATCTGTCGTAGCAAATTATGGAAAATCATTCGCGAATTGAAAAAGTAGATTTATGTGGAATTTGTGTCTGCGGATTCACCGTCTCCGTATTATCGTTTAGGCTATTAGTGTCGAATACGATTGGCAGTCCTTCCATAAAATTTCGTGTTTGTGCCAGATTCCATGATTTGTTCACTCTCATGGGTTGGTTATATTTTCTTAAATTTGTCATCTTGAGCCATATTTCTTTTGGTGAATAAAGTTTTGATAGGGAGTCCAAAAGTTCGGAGAAGCTTTTTTCTTTCATCAGTATGTTCTTTCAGTTTTGTATATGCTTCAACCTATTCCTTGCAGTCTTCTAGAGATTTAGTTAGATGATATTTTCTTCATTCCTAATGCTGAAAAGCTGACTAGCCTTCTTATTTCACCATCTCCTTGGTATGTATCTATTTTGAGGGCCAATTTTTATTGTGTTCTTCTCTTTGAGATCTTTCATTTTAGCATAGAATTGATTTAGGAGTCTCCAATATATGTAATTGCAAAATAATAAATTTGCATATTTATAAGGATACTTATATATAGAAAAATAATATTTATATCAGGTAAATGGTGACAGGCAAAAATGAATTAAAAAATTTAAATTTTTGCTCAAAACCCCCAATTTCATTCAGTTTATTTTTATGACCTGTAGTGTTAAACAGGTACGTCAAAAAATGTACCTATGCGATTGTAAAAAAAATCATTTTTGTTATAATACATTAATTAAGTAACTAGGTAAATTATTTAAAAACTTAAAAAAATTTAATAAAAAACGAAGGAAAATATACTTATTTATGTACTTAGGTAATTTTAAAAACCTTTTCAGTAGAAAAAAATTATGAACACTTTAAATAAATTCATTAATAAATATTATTATCTCGTAACAAAAATAAGCAATGCAGTTGAGTGTTACGTATACTCACATATGGAAATACGGAACAAAATAGTGAATTTTGCAACTTTTGACGTGACTTGGTAGTTTTGAGGCCATTATATTACTATTATTAAATGACCTATATCAACATTTTATATATCGTTGAATTCGTAAATAAGTCTATTTTTATATTCTTTTAACATTTTTAAAGTATTTGCAAAATTAGTGGAGTTGTATTAAAAAAATTAATTTTTTTTGGATTTTCAGCTATTTTTTAAAAAAAAATTATTTTTGAAAAATTACCATAAATAGGTTATTGGAGCTATTTTATTGATTTTTTTAGGAATGAAAGCTTGATTTGTGTTTTATACATTACATAAGAAATAATATTAAAAATATTATGCTAATATGCTTTTAAAAATAGTCGTTAAAAAAACTGACTTTTAACATAAAATCTCCACTCCTGCATTCGTTTTTGGCCGGGCGGGAAGCAGTTTAGTGTTAAAGCATTCTAAATCTATTTCTATAAAAAATATGGGTACCAAATTTAAGAAAGCTCGCGTGACATTTTTTTTATTAATCGCTAAAAATGAAACTATTTTTTAAAATTGACAATTTTCGGCCAATGCTGGATGTAGGGTGCAAACTTAAATCAATTCAAAATTTCTTTATTAACCATTTATGAAGCCTTATCTTTTGAAATTAATAAGAAAAAAATTTTTTTATTAACAGAACTTTGAGAAAAGAGTGAATGAATTGTACTATATTTTTGTAAAAAAATAGCCATTTTTCATGCCAATTTCAGAGTGCTGACTTTGAATATTTTTCACGTCTAGAGGAATTGAGATAATCCAAAAATTCTTTCGGCATATTATTTTGAAATATATAGCAAATTACAGAATATTTTAAAAAAATTTTTACCTCATATATCTCCGGACTTATTTTCGAAAAACGAAAGAAAGTCGAGCCAAACAATCAAAAATTCAAAATTCAAGCGTAAATATCTTTTTAACTGTAAGAGAGAACTTAGATGAGTAAGCTTATTTTTTCTTTATCTTGCCAAGCACTTTCCAGAAATATAAAAATCTTTAAAATCGGACTTCATTTGTACAAGTTACGGTTTTTTTAACTTTTACATATTCGAGGTAGTCAACTTTGACACCCTGTAGCTTATCTCGTGTTATAACAGGGTGACTACAAGATGATTTTTCTGAAAGCTTAGGTCCTCCTCTACAACTCTTCCATACATTTCAATTTGATCCGACCAGTAGTTTAGGAGATTCAGATTTATTACCAAAAAATTTGCGTTTGACCCCACTGTGCGCTGGATTGAATAATCTTCATAAACTCTTTTTCTGACATTTCAGTGGGGATATTATAAATGATGCCAGTTTTAGACACAAAATATTCAAAAAATTTTGCAGTCAATCCACTTTCCTTTATCTATTCATTGTCGGCGAAATCGTTGACAGCCATTGGATTTTTGAAAATAATCCTGCAACAGCGATGGCACTGAGGAATTTTCTCGAACCATTATCATGGTATGCGTCAACATAGAAAATATATAATATATATATATATATATATATGAGTACCTTTCTATCTAAATAGCATTTCGTCTCTACGTGCACCATCATTCATGTTGCTATTGTCCGAAATGTCGTCTGTCTGTGATGTCGGAGAACAGTCCATTGAATCAGTTACGGATGACTTACCTCGACTGCCACATTATTGAATAGTTGACTCACAGTGCCTTCTCTTCCTCTTCTCTTCGACACAAATAAGTTTTATACAAGTAAGAAAGATATAGTCGGTCAAACCCGACCATACGATACCCCACAATATCGTGTATGTTCATCAAAATTCGTGGAGGGGTCTTATATTAGACATGTGGACAATTGTGGACCAATACTTTTACTAAGTGTAAAATAAAATATAAGAATACAGAATATTACGTAAATATTAACATTTATATGATTTTATGCACTTTAGGGTGACCGACTATATCTTTCTTACTTGTTGGCATTTAAGTTTGAACTTTGAAAAGAAGTAGGTTTTTCCCGTTTTTTTTTTTTTTTTTTGCCAAAAATGTCGCGACATAAAATATGAAGTTTTAATAATTTTCTGAAAGATAAATAAATACAAAATATTTTGAAGGAAAAAAATAAAAAATTTATTCCTGCGAGAAACAGGGTTTTCCAAAGTAGACGTATATTTTTAACAAATTTCCAATTTTTGGCCCTAATTTCTCAAATTGCAAAGCTGGAATCAAAAAAAAGTTATATTTTTTATGTAGCCTAATATGTTTATAATTTTATGGTAAGAGAAATTTTGGCTCACCAATTGGAAAAATATAGCAAAGAAGGTAAAATATAGCAAAAAAAATCCCATTTTTGGAAATTTTTTGGGAATTGCAGGATTTCTGTTGACAAATAAAAAAAAGTGAATAACACCTGAAATTAAGCACCAAAAAATCTAATTAAGTGTAAAATTTCCTTCAAAAATATGCACTACCTAAAATTTTATTGTTTAATTAAAGCTGAATAATATGAAAAAAATTTCAAACCAATCCTTTTTCAGTATCTTTTTGCAAAAACTTTCAAAAATTTCCAAAAATGGAATTTTTTAATTTTCCAACCAATATCGGGGAGCAAAAAATTCTATTACAAAAAAAAAATTAAAAATTTTATGACTCCAGCTTTGCGACTTGAGATATTATGGCAATAATTTAAAATTTTATGGAAAAAATAGGTCAACTTTAGGAAACCCTTGCTCTTGCAGGAAACAATTTAAAAATTTTTTTTCTTTAAAATATTTAATATTTAGTTAAAAGTTATAGGTATTTAAATTTGAACTTTAAAAAAAGACAATTTTTTCCGTTTTTTTTTTTTTTTTTTTTTTTTTTGTTTTTTTTTTTTTTTTTTTGTTTTACAAACAAATAGTATTTATATCTTTCTAAAAGACGAAAGATATAAATACTATATATGTTACTTAAGAAAATTTGTATATAACAAAAGAAAAAAAAATGTAACCACTTGTTTGGCAAAAAACGGGAAAAAATCGACTTTTTTAAAGTTCAAATTTAAATACCTCGGTAAAAATTTTTCAAAAATATTTTTAACACGATTTTGCTATTTGTTATTAATAAAGTAAAGAAACGAGTGAAATTTGAACTATAGAGAAAAATTTCACAGAGGTATGTTTAAAGTAAAAATATGGTATGTTAAAACAAAAGAATTTTCACTAAGACGTGATTTTTGGAAATTCGAATGTTTAGGGAGTTAAAAATAGTAAAATCGGTAACCTTATATCTCCTTAACTAATATAGATATAAAAAAGTGTAATACCTATCCTTATTCATTTCAAAAATTCAGCCCTTTTTAATGAGAAAAGGGGGTAAACATTACATTTTGGTACTTTTTTGGCACCCTATGTTTCTTTTTAACCAGTAAACATAGAAATATTTACATCATATTCGTAACTAATCGAATAATAATAAATACAAATTTGGTACTTTTCTGAAATTCGAACATTTAAGGGGTAAGAATTGTACATATTTTTGGTACTTTCTTCATAACATATTTCTTATTATTTATTGACATATACATATAGACTCCATTATAATTTTTGTTACATCCATTGGGGTAAAAAAGTACCAAGAAGGTGGAAAAAGGGAAAATTATATTTTATAAATTATGAAGTATGGATTGGTTTATTTAGTCTTACAAAATAAGATAACGTGACGTTATTTGTAACTTGGTTACCAAGACGTAGATAGGACCAAATTTAAGTAAATAGTTCGGTGATTTTTGTAAAACATAATTTGTTTAAGTAATCAAAGGTAGATTTGTATCCTTTGAGTCATATCTGTGGTATGCAAATTTAGACATGGAGAGCGTTTTAAAAATTCAAGCTTAACGGATCTGTTCCAGGAAAGAAAGTAGAAATTGGTAGTTTTTTGCTTATAATGGCACTTTCCTAATTTTTTAAATAAATAAATTTACCAGCATAAGGTTAGCTAATATGGTGCTGAATTAGAAATCAAGGAAAGTGGTGCTTGATAAT
This sequence comes from Protocalliphora azurea, assembly GCA_932274085.1. Classification (NCBI taxonomy): domain Eukaryota; kingdom Metazoa; phylum Arthropoda; class Insecta; order Diptera; family Calliphoridae; genus Protocalliphora; species Protocalliphora azurea. The sequence goes on along the minus strand of OW026521.1, from coordinate 128,624,127 downwards.
AGTACATTTTTAATATATTTTTGAGTTTGAATCCACAAAAAGCGGGACTTAGAGGTACTTTTTCATTCCTTTAATGGTACTTTCTGTATACGAATATATATAGTACTAGCTGACCCGAGCCGCGTTGCTGGCCCTAAGCAAACATTAGTGTTGTATTACTGAACGATTTAAATTGATATTTTAACGAAATTTACGACCTTTAAATAAAAATCTAAGGAATACCTATTATAAAGTGTTTTTTACAGAAGAATTTAAATTTGATGTAGAAGCTGACCCGAGCCGCGTTGCTGGCCCTAAGCAAACATTAGTGTTGTATTACTGAACGATTTAAATTGATATTTTAACGAAATTTACGACCTTTAAATAAAAATCTAAGGAATACCTATTATAAAGTGTTTTTTACAGAAGAATTTAAATATGATGTAGATGTGGGCTCAATCAAAAAATATACGCATGTATTTAAGGCAAATTTGAATTTATATTTATTTATTACTTCATCTTAAGGTTAGCGGATAGACAATGTCTTTTTTTTGAACGGAATGATGAGAGCTGTAGTCGAAATTGCAGTTGTAATGGAACGCTGCTTGATTCAAATCAGAACTTGAAGCAATTCTTCTTATGCGTTGATTAAAAATTTTAAAGTTGTTGAATTGCTACATTTGCTCGACAATTTCTCATTGCTAACCGAGCCGTTTCATTTCTCGCCTGCCTTTCTTCCTGCGTTTGTGATGTACGAAGTCGGGCCAAACTAATACGGGGTTGTTCTCGTGCGATTTCTCGTTCATATATATTCAATTGATTGACGATATTACGATAAGTACTTGCATTACGTGTTCGACGCGAAATATTAGATCTCCGGGGTCGCGGCATTGTGAATAACACTTAATAACGAATGCCAAAAATACAACAAATGGTTTTAAATATCACAACCTCACTAAATGATGAGCTTTACTTGGAACTTACCGTTTGGAAATAGAATTCTACACCACCACCAGAAAACAAATTGCACAAAAAAGTAAGCGTTTCGATAGAAACAGAAACAGTAATTGTTATAATTTGTATTAAAAAAAAATATTTTTAATGATTATTAAGGCAAAGAAATGACAAAAAAGAGTTTTTTTTTTATCGCGGATTTTTCGCGAATTTTTTTTCGTATTATCCTTTTCTGGCCGGTGACCGGTCCGAATTGGTGAGAATCATCAAAATCGGTCTAGTCGTTCTTGAGTTATAACAATAGTAACTAACATCACTTTCTTTTATATATATAGATACAAAAAAAATACTGTGAACTTAAAAGCATGAGTAAATGAGAGCAATTATGAGGAAACGTTTTGGTACTTTTTCGTAGAGAGTAGAAACATGAAATTAAATATAAGTGGTCCTGAGTGAATGAGATCCTACATCAAGGGACTTTTTCGATCTTCTATTGGTACTTTTCGAATTTTCTAGCAACGTGTAATTAAAGATGCATGGTCCTAAGTGAGTTAGAACCCACAAGAGGGGACTTTGTAGTAATTTTTTATTCTTCAAACAGTACTTTTTGATTTTTTTTATAATAACTAACCTAGAAACAGGAAATTAATGGCACATGGTCCTAAATAAGTGGGAATCCACAAGTGGGGACTTTGTAGTATTTTTTCGTTTTTATAATGGTAATTTTTTAATTTCCTATAATTTTTTATAATATTTAACCTAGCAACATAAAATTAATGATTCATGGTGTTAAGTGAATGAAAATCTACACACAGAAAAAAAGATTACTTAGAAAGCGTTTGTGTCTATCATAATTTCAAGAAATGTAAGAATTTGTTATTACTACTATTAAATATTTATAAGTTTAACAGATTTTCCCTTCCCACACTTTCAAATTACCAACCACAGTGGAATGTAGGTTTCTACAATTCAAAATTGGTTATATTAACCAAATTAAACATTTTCATAAACTATTTATTTCGCCTATATCGATTGGAGCAGTTAAATTAAACTCTAAGAAATACACGTCTTCACAGTTGTAAACTGTAAATTTTAACGTATTCTTATACATAGAATATATTATTAGTTACGAAATTTTTTTCAATTCTGTTACTGTATAACAATATGATAAAATTATTTATACAAATATGGATTCGGTATTCTCAACCGGTAAATAATTGTGAAATTTAAAAGGAGTTTATCATTTGGTATTTTGAATTAAATAAAAAGAAACAATTTAGATTTTGTATTTTTATAACAAATATTTAAAATATCTAAAATATATAATATATATTATATATATTTTATATAATATATATAATATATAATATATATTTATTTTCTGCAGATTTTTCATTTCTAATATGATAGTATTTTTTTAGATTAGTCAAACGCTGTTATTTCACACGCATGCAGCAGGCACTTACATAGTATGTACGTCTAATGGGAAAAATGATAGGATACGAGATGGGACAAATTATTCAGTCGAGTTTGTAAATTGTTTTTTCAGTTCTTGCTATACGCCAAAAATCAATTATCACCACAGGTTTGTTTAACTAAACAATAGTCCGTTAGAGTCAGTATTATGTTTTACTTAAAATATAATTTAGGTTGAGCAATCAGAGTCAAAAGCCATTTTAAATGAAAGGATCAGATCCTTGAAAAACCAGCATTACGTTTATTTATCCCTGTATACAAAACTATCTCTGAGTTGTAGAATATATAGAACCAGAATAAAGTAAAATGGAACAGAGATGTGAAATTATAATCAATTGTAATTTAATGTTTAATTAAAGATATGTAAAATGAAGTGGCACAAATATAGGGTGTTTTTTTACAGTTACACAAGTTTAAATCATAATAAAACAAAGAAATATATTTTTAATATCTATAAAACAACGAGCTTTGTTGGATAGAAAATTTTATGACATTAATGTTTAAATATGATTTCGGCCATATGGTCACCATGGCTGGCGCGTACAAGTCGCAATCTGGAACACCAATTTTCATAAGCTTTTTGCAGCATATGCGGCCGTATTTCGCAAATAACACTTGGAATGTTGATTTCCAGGTGTTCAATTGTCTCTGGTTTATCGACGAAGACAAGTGACTCTACATAACCCCAAAGAAAATAATCCACGCAATCTTGGTGGCCAATTAATTGTACCATTACATGAAATTACTATTTCATCAAAAGTTCCTTTGAGTAAATCAATTGCAGCGCGCGTTTTGTGGCATGTGGCTCCGTCCTGTTGGAACCACATGTTATAAAAACAAAATATAGTGACAAAAGTTTACAATAATTGAAAAAGTTTTTTCTACTTCTAAATTCAGTTGTGGCAGACGAATTATTTTGTCATGAAATCAGTTGCTACTATCGAAATTTATACAATAATTAGAACTGAAATGTAAAGATAGTACCCAGAACCGACCAAATTCGATTGCCACAACGAAACAGTTTTCTGTGAATAAAAAAGGATTTTGTGGTACCTTTTTGTTCTTATAATGGCGTTTTTTGACTTTTTTTAATAATTAACCTAGAGATATGAAATTAAAGGCATATGGTCCTAAGTGAGAGAGGATCTACAAGAGGGGACTTTTTGGTACTTTTTTTATTTTTCAAACGGTACATTTTGATTTGTTTTTTACAATTTACATATAAACATGAAATTAAAATACATAGTCATGGGTAAATGGGTAGTGGGCTTTGTAGCAATTTTTCTGTCTTCTAAAGTACTTTTTAATTTTTTCTTATAATTAACCTAGAAATATGAAATTAAATAGGGCTTTATGGTACTTCCTCGGTCTTGTAATTTTTTAATTAATTTTAATCTTTTGTAATAATTAACAAAAAACATGAAATTAAAGATACATGTTTTTTCTTCAAGTGGTACTTTTTGATTTTTTTTTTTTTTTAATAATTAGCATATAAACTTGAAATTAAAGATACATGGACCTAATTGGGTAATAATTCACTAGGGGCTTTGTAGCACTTTTTATATCTTCTAAGGTTTTTTTTTAATTTTTTCTAATAATTAACTCAGAAATATGAAATTAAAGGTACATGGTCCGTAGTGAACGAAAATCCACAAGAGGAGATTTTTTGGTACTTTTTTGTTCTCCAAATGGTACGTTTTGAATTTTTTGCAATAATTAATATATAAGCATGAAATTAAAAAAAGTCCTAAGTGGATATTTTTTTTTACTAATTCATCTAGTAAAAAGAAATTAAACTACTGGTCGGATCAAAATCGTCTTGTAGCCATCCTGTAGTAATACGAGATAAGCTACAGGGTGTAACAAAGTCGACCACAACGAGTATGTAAGTTTCAAAAAATTGTAACTTCTACAAATCAAGTCCTATTTCAAAGATTTTTAAACATGCTTACTTACCTGAGTTATCTCTTAGAGTTAAAAAGATATTTATGCTTAAATCTTGAATTTTTGCCTTGACTTTATTTCGTTTTTCGGGAATAAGTCCAAAGGTATATGAGATTTTTTTTTAAATTTTGTAATTTCTGATACATTCCGAAATAATATGCCGAAAAAATGCTTGGATTTGGATTCGTCTAGCCGTGAAAAATGTTGAAATTAGTATGGAAAATAGCTATTTCTTTTACAAAAATGTAGTACAATTCTTTCACTTTTTTCTCAGTTTTGTTAATAATTTGTTTTTTTTTTTTTTTTTTTTTTTTTCTTTACATATTTCAAACGACAAGGCTTTATATATGGTTAATAAAGAAATTTTAAATTAATTTAGATTTGCACCCTATGTTCAGAATTGGCAGAAAATGGTGAATTTTGAAAAAAATGCATGAATTTCGACCATTAAAAAAATGTCCCGCGCGTTTTTTTTTTCTAATTTATTGCCGCTGTTTAATTTGCAAAATATAATTATATCGATTTGGCACTAAACTGCTTCCCGCCTAACCAAGCACTTTACAGAAATTTAAAAATCTTTGAAATAGGACTTGTTTTGTAGAAGTTACTATTTTTAGAAACTTTCAACTCATCTCGTATTATTAGATGATGACTTCAAGATTATATTTCTGAAAGATTAGGTCCTCTTCTACAAATTTCCCATACATTTCAATTCGATCCGACCAATACGAGTAGTTTAGGAGATGCAAATTTATTACCAAAAATTTTGCGATTGGCCCCACTGTAATAATACAAGATAAGCTACAAGGTGTCAAAGTTGAACACCTCGAGTATGAAGTTTTTTAAAAAGAAATGATTAAATACGTATCACGTCATGTATGAAATTCTTCATAAATAATTTCACAGTATTTCCTCGAAACCGAATATTTGGATGAACTTAGTTTTTAGCATAGTACAACATAAATTTGTCAGGAAAATACAATTTCATAAAAAATTAACACTTATTTTACATTTTTAATTATTTTTTATTTATTTTTAAATTTTATATTAATATATTTTTAAGATTATATTTACGTAATTTACATTATAAAATGTATATTCTCTTGGCAAGAAGAGAAATACATGTATGTGTAGTGTTAAAACTAATTTATTGTTTAAAATAAAGTGTGCTTATGCTAAAGCAACTAAAACTATGTTAGATATTAATATAAAAAAGAAATATATTTTAAATTAAATATAAATTACATTGTTTTATTATTAATTTTCTTGTTTTATTTAAATTTTGCATTTAATAGTAATAAAAAACCCTTGATATTATTTATACATAAAAACTATATAAATTTTAATTTACGTTAGAAAAAAAATTACAAAACTAAATTGTAACATTAGTAGGAAAAAAGCAACTTATTACAAATTTCTACCTAAATTATAAATTTTTTTTATACACACATTGCCAAACTTATTAAAGATAGTTTATAATTTATTAATATATTTTAATGTTTTTTTTTCTAATTTCAATAAAATATTTTTTAAAACAAATAATAATACTTGATTAAGTGCTTTATAGAATTTGAATTTGGTTGAATTAAAGAACTTGATTGATGTAGTTTTGAAAAAAGATAACAATAACTTGATGTGAGCATTTAATTTTGTTCTGGTAAATTTAAATGTCTTCTATTTTATTTTTTAATTATCAAGTTCTAAATTTGTTTAAATTTTTGAAAATAAAATAAAGTACAAGAGATCGAAGACTTGGTTTGAGAGATGTTACAAAATAGTAATATTTTGTATGGGTTTTTAATCTTTATTTTCATTGCGTACTTGCATGATTTTCTTTTTAACCAATGTGCGCACTTGTTGAGTGGCTGATTGTTGACCTGTTCCTTGCTGTTGTTGCTGAGCAGATGACGACGTCATCGTAGCACCCGCAGATGTTTGTGTTATCGTCATTATTTCAGCTTGTGTTACATTCGAAGTGTTCATATTACCGGACACACCACCCGATGAGCTCACCACAACATTTTGTTGTTGCTGCTGTTGTTGTTGTTGCAGAGACTGCTGCTGCACAACAGCCACTAAATTTCCTCCTGCCGTTGTTTGCAAACGAACAGGACTGGCATTTTGTCGCTGACTTTGTTGAGCAGCTGCTTGTTGCTGAATAGCTGTAATGATAGCTTGCTGTGTCTGAGATTGTGAGCCAGACGTTGCCACTTTAATAGTGCCAGCTATATTTTGTCCACCGGTCACATGAGCTCTTAAGTTTCCAGCAGCAAGAGCTTGTGCTGAAGCGGCCGAAACAACCTAGAAATTAAAAGAATATAAACTTATTTTATGCATTGTTAATATTAGAACCCTAATGTGCTCAAACTAAAGCACGAAAATTTTTTATAGAGAAAATTTTCTATAATAAAAAATTTTTCCTATAAAAAGAAAATATTTCGAAAATTTTCTATTAAAAAAATACAAAAAATTTTCCATGAAAATAAAATTTATCGAAACTTCTATAAAAAGAAAATCTATTGAAATTTTACTATAAAACAAAAAAAAATAATATAAATTATCAAAAATTTTCCATAAAAGGAAAATTTATAGAAAAATTGTCATAAAAATAAACTTTATAGAGATAGTTGAGAGAAAATTTGTCGACATAAAAAAATTAAATAAATTTTCTCTAAAAAATGTATCGACAATTTTCTATTAAAAAAAATTTAGAATTTTCTATCAAAAAAATCGAAAATTTTCTATAAAAAGAAAATTAATTGAAAATTTTTTATAAAAAGAAAATTTATGGAAAATGTTTTATAAAAATAAAAATTATCGAAAATGTTCTATAAAAAGAAAATTTATCGAAAACGATCTATTCGTTTATAATTCTCTATAAAAAAAAAGTGAATTAAAAAAAGTCCATAGAGAAAATTTTACAAAAATTTTCTAGTCATTCTATTTAAAATCAACCAACTGGTTTCCTCTCCTCTTCCGTATTTGATGATATTTGGTACAATCATTATACTCATCAAATCTAAGACTGACATAAAATTTCAGATAATTTTCGAAAGTGGTTCACGAAATATGGCGATCTGAAAGTGCAAATCGCCATAAATCGGGATCCACTTGATAAAATTTTGTGTCAGTCTTAGTTTTGTAATTTTTCGTGTTGGTTGTGAAATGACTTTAAAGAGAAAACGACGAAATTTTTCTGAAAAGAAAATTTTTCAAATATTCTCTATAAATAAAAAAATTCTTAAAAATTTTTTAAAACTTCCTATAGATAAATAGGTGTATTAGGCTCCATTGTTTAGAACCACTAAATTCATTAAAAAAAATACATTAGATTCCTTACCTGTATAGTTTGCCTTTGATTTGGCTGCGAAGCCACCGACACCGGTATCACCCGGCCCACACTGGTCTTTCCCAAAACAAAACCGGCTGTAGCCAACGTCCCCTGTTGGCCCTGACGCATAACCTGTTGTATTTGCTGTACCGTCACGGAACTAGGCAGAGACTTAGTATTTTGTATGTGCACCAACTGCGTCTGTACGCCACCCGTATTCGAAGAGCTTGAAACTCCCGACGAGGAAGTTTTCTGAGTAACTTGTGTACCCTGTTGTTGTTGGGGATTATTCGATTGTGTTATGGTGGTGTTTTGCTGTTGTTGTTGCTGCTGTTGGTTGGCTGCTTGGGCCGCTTGTATTTGTGTCATTCGAGAGATTTTTCGTGGCATTGCCAATTGTTGTTGCTGCATGTGCAGCTGACGCATTTGAGATTGATTGGCCATGGTCACTTTGATTTGCCCGCCAGGCTTGAGTTGTGAAAGGGCCATATTGACAGTGTTTTGAGTTTGTTGTTGTCCCGTATTGACGGTAATACCCTGATTAGTATTGCCCGATACAGAAGTGGCTACCGAGGTCTTGACCAATGTTGCAATTTGTTGTGGTGTTACCTGTTGTACCACTTGTTGTGTGTTGCCCTGTTGTTGTACTGAGGTAGAAGTTTGTGCCGACGATACAGAGGTCTGTTGCAATTGTATGCCCTGTGATGTGGTGGTGAAAATTTGTCCACCTTGTCGCAAAACTTGGTCTGCTTTTTGTTGTGCAGCTGCCGATATCATTTGTCGTTTTACCAGCAACATGTCACTTTCACCCACTTGTCGTGTAATAGTCTGTTTGCCCGTAGCAGCAGCAACTTGCTTTATGAATTGTGCTCTAGTTTGTTGGGCCTGCTGTTGGTGAACCTGTGAAGCAGCTACCGTGGTGACAACACCCGTAGCACTAGGTGTTGTAACGGCAACATTTGATGTTGCTACCGCTACCTTCTGTCCTTGTACAACTTGTACGGTTGTAGGTCCAGAACCAGTTTGCATTAGACTTCCCTGTATAATGGTACCTTGGGCGTTAACTAAAGCCGTTTGACCAGAAGCTGTTTGTACCACTGTCTGTTGACCCTGTTGGCCAGGTGCGCCTGCTTGTAAGACCTTCAATTGTTGCCGTTGCCTATAGAGTTGTATGTGTGTATGAGGTTGGCCCTGTTGATTGTTGCCCGCCTGAGCCGCAGCTGCTATCTTTTGGCCTTGTTGTAGGGAACTAACTCTAATACCCTTCGTAACTACCTGTTGCGTTCCGCTGGGCATAGAAGCTAATTGGAATTGAGTTGCTTGCAGTTGAGCCTGGGCAACATTTGTGCCCAAACTTGACATGGAAACAATAGTGGGACTGGGATTGCCAGCAGATCTCTGCTGCAACACCACATCTTGGAGAGTTGTGCCACTGGGTGCTGCAACAATTCTTTGTGCCCTTAAAGCAGAAGTGTTGAGAGTGGTAACAGTGGCCGTAGGCTGTTGCATACCGCTCGAAGTTGTCAGAACCGTTCCTACGGTGGCAAGTTGTGAGACAGACACTACTTGTGGCAAAGATTGTGTCTGCACTATGCTGCCCACTTGTGGAGAACTTGACACTATGGTTTGTTGTGGTGACAGAGATACAATTTGTGCTGAGGATGAAGTAACTTGATTGGCATGGTGTTGCTGCTGATTTGTTACTGCCGAGGAAATGGTTTGAACGGGTGTAGTTAGCACTACCGAAACAGAAGCTGGTGTGGCCACTAGATTACCAGTGGAAGTCTGTTGTTGTAATTGGACATGTTGTGTTTGACCAGAATTTGCTTGTGAATTATTCGATTGTTGCTGCAATTGTTGCATTTGGTTGGTGGTCAGCAATCCAGATTGTGGAGCCACAATGGCTTTAACAATTTGGGTGGTAGTGGATGCACCATGTTGTCTCAACAAATGCTGTTGAGTAGTTTGATTCACTGTCTGCTGTTGTTGCAACTGTTGTCCAGAATTACCTGCATGTTGTAAAACAATAGCTGTTTGCTGTTGGGACTGTTGTTGTCCCACTCCACTTGCAGCCGATAATTGATGAATCTGCAGCTGTTGAGAATGAAGTCCAGGAGGTGCCGTTGCTACTTGCACTTGTTGAGTATGTTGTTGCTGCTGCACTAACTCTTGCAAATGCGTGGTTGTTTGATTACTTTGTTGCTGTACTATGTTGACCGTATTGGAGTTACATGTTTGTTGCTGCTGCTGTTGTTGCTGTTGCACTCCCTGACAAACTTGATTCGTCTGCGCTGCCACAGCTGGTAATGGTGGTGGTGGACATTGTGATCTTTGTTTTTCTCGTATTTTATTGGCTCTCATGATGGCTATATTCTGCGGTGATATTGGTTGATCGTAATTGACTACACCAAACTCTTGCAACACCTCCATATGTTTGGGATTCATAGAGCTAGGTGTGTTAAAGTGTCTTTTGGGTGGCGGAGCCTTTTTCAAATAAGCTGTCTTAATGCAATCAAAACGAGAACGCATAATCTTTGTAAAGGTAGCATTATTATCGTTGACATAATGTTGTGTAGTTCTTAGACACCTCAAAGGACTCTTGAGATATTCTGTTTTTAATGCGGTCTTAATTTTCTTTTGTTTCTTAGGACTTTCCACCAATTTACCTTCTTCACGTGGCTGTATAATAGTTTCATAGCGCCATCTACATTGTTTAGGTGATCTATAAGTCTTGGAATAGGTGTTTACAATTTCCGATATCAGATCCCAATTGGGAGTGTGACCCGGTGAGAGCAACATTAAATTACACGGTAACCCCTGTAAATTAACTAAAACATGCAATATGGCTATATCTTCGTATACACACCACTCGGCCATGCCTTCGGGTTCTGTTAAAGGCTTTTGTGCAATTTGTGGTTTTAGGCCAGGTATCTGAACATTCGGCTTGAACATACCCCGATAACGTTGATTCTTTAAGTCGCGTCTTATTTTCGCTATAGCCGGTGATGGCCTGTCGAAGAGTGAACGTGGTGCACTAAACATTTCTTCACGACGTATTTTTGCTGGCCTCTTATTACCATCCATAATAAAACCGGCCTCCGAACGAGAACGTTTGTATTCTTTTTTAATGTATACGGGCGGCAATTCGGATTCTGGTATGGGTTCAACATCGTACATAAAACTGAGAGAATAATCGATGTAAATATCATCGTTATCCTGGGGCGGAGTTGGTGGACACCACATCTAAAGAAGGGAGAGAAAATAAAAACAAAACAACGTTTGTTAATAGAATTTCCATTAGAAACCCTTTTTAAATTAATTGACATTTTTGGCTTTTAAGGTAAAACGATTTCGGAACTCTCATAATAAGGACTGCTCACGTAAATATTCGTGCACACTTTAAGGGTTATAACTTATATATTTGAAAAAAAATTAAACCGTTAAGTTGTTCGCATTTAATATTATTCTCTGTAACTATGTGCTAAATTTTGTTGTAATAACATAATTAGTTGTTCTTAAAATTAAAATTTAGCAAAATTCATGCAAACGCTTATTTCAAATTTATAGTCAAAACACATGTCAACCATATAAACAATAGCTAGGAGTGCAGATGAGTTGAGAAATTCAGTTTTTTGAGTCATAGATAATGCCAACTGTGATAACCGAAAAAACAGTTTTTTCAGACTGTTGCATAGCAGACGAAATAATACGAATTTTAAGGAAAAAAAAAACATCTACATCTCTGGATGGTAATTCTTTAAATTGCTCTGCATCTTTTATCAGAAAAAGTTTTAAAAAAACTGGTCTGAAGACACACGAATAAAAAAAATCCTAATAGAAAAGCTAGAAAAAAATAAGAAGGCAAAAGAGAAGACGAAAATTGCTCAGATAATTTTTTTTTTTCAAAAATATTAAAGCTGCCTAAAGGATGATAAAACTTTTTAAGACATGCTGGTCATGAATTCCATATCACAGATGTTATTGAAAATGTATCAGATAAATAACGTATAAAAAATCGAAATTGTCGAATAAACTTTTGGTCTGGCAGGACATTTGAACATTTGGAGAAAATACACTTCATTCATCGCTAGTGACACTTTTAACGAAGAAATGTACGAAAATGAATGCCGTCAGAAAAGATTCCTTTCTATCATTAGAAAGCACCACGAATTCTAATTTGGTTGATCTCATCTCTTTTCTTATTATTACAACAAAAAGGTAACTGAGTGGTATCAAGCAAATCGTGTTGCTATGTACCGAAGGAGGCCAATTAGGGTATTCAATCAAATAATCTTAATCGATTAATCGAATAATTGGACCAAAAATTATTTTAAAAATAGTTTCAAAGATGTTTTTTTTAAGTTTGCTTGCAGGTTGGAAATCTAAAGTTTTTTGTATGCCGCCAAGTAATACCACATTTTGGAATTACATACTTTTAAATTTCTGAAATTGTAATTTTCATTCAAATTATACGATTTGAAATCACATGACAGGTGTGATGTGTTTCATAATCGCAAGAAATTAGGAGATTTCAAATCGCATACTTATAACAAAGTGAAATTGTCTATTTTGCTTTAACAAGATTTCAAAAAACAAAAAAAATATGGCGTAAAAATAAAATTTTGCATGTTTTCTTTTTATTTAGATAAATACTAGAAATATTTTCAAACAATTTTAAGTAAAAGTATGAAATTTAAAATTTGATCCATTATACTCTTTCTTATTTCATTTCTCATACATTAGCGATATAATAGTAACAGCTGATCGAATTGAGAGTAACCGAACAAGTGAAACGCGTGTACTCCAGTTCATGGTAAAATAAGCTTGACAATTTTCAAACCACATGTGAAATGATTTCCATCACATAGGCGATTAACTTTTTTTCCTGCTAAAAATACATTTATTTACACTTTATTGCACTTAGTTCTACTTTTGAAGTGGTGAAAACGTTATTTTTTTGAAGCACTTGCTCTTTTTTTTTTTTTTTTTTTTTTTTTGTGGGAATTTTTGTAAAACAAAGATAATTTAAATAAATTTTTAAAAGTGAAGTGAAATGTTTTACAAAATGAGTTGGTAAATTTAGTCTCAAAAAGACTAAACTGATAAGAACAATAAGAAATAGCAATATTATATACAGATTTGTATATTTTTAGCGTGAGGGACATTGTAACCAATATCAAGAATATAAGAGTAATAGAATTATTGATTGTGAAATTAATTTCAAACTTATGTATATTGACAAAATTGGCGTTTTCCTAATCAGGTAATGACGTTGCATTGATAATTTTTTTCAAACTTGCAAGATTTTATTATTTCACCATTTTAAAAGCTTAATTTTTTCCTTTTTAAAATAAATACGTATTAAAATAATAGAAAAATGTTTACTTACCGGCATTTGCTCCATAGTATTGGCCGAAATCCAGATCTATATTTTGAATTTCAAAAGATTGTGTTGAATAGAACATGTAGGTAGATGATAGACAGAGAGTTAAACGCCCACCATATACACACAACACAAATAAGCAGACACAGAATAAAGACGTTGTTGTGTATTGTAAAAAAAAAAGAAAAGAAGAAAAAAATATTATTTTCTAGTACTGTTTTGGTGGCTTAAAATTTAAAGGTTTTATAAAAATTTTATTTATTTTTTTTTTTAACTCTTGTTAGCAATAAAACTTTTTCTGTAGTAAGAACAAAACAAAAAAAAGTAAATAAATTAAAAATACGATATCTAAGGCCGCTTGGAAATGGCAAAAATTTTGGAAATTTTAAAGTTTTTATTTTAACTGAGTGATGATATTTCTTTAAACAACGATAATTAAACTGTTTTGGTGCCCTGTTAAGGTTACGTTCATTATTTTTTAAGTTTAATTTAAATTATTGCCATTACCAAACTTTCCTTATATGTGAAAGAGAAAAGGGAGCAGGTTGAGTTCTTTTTTACAGTTTAATTTTTTTAAGAGAAACCTTTAAAAAGTAAAATAAAAGAAGACACCAAAACAGATTTTTTTTATTTATAATTAAATTAGAAAATAATATATTTTTTTTTTTTTTCTTAATAAAATTTCTTTTCTTTTTTTTTAGCTCAACACAATTAATTTACATACAATTTTGTTACAGATTTTTTTTTTAATATTTCCAAACGTATAAAAAAATATTTAAAAAGGTTTTGTTTTAAGGGCCAAAGATTCGCTTGGTTTTTATTTTATTTGTTTTTTAATTGTCTTCACTTGTTTTTAGTTTTATTACGAAATAAATAAATAAAATTTAAATAAAACACATTTTTATACATTTTATTTATATATATATATATATATATGTATATATATATATATATGTATTTAACTTTTGAAGATTTTGTTTTTTCAATTCTTTTGTTAGATATTTTGGAGAGTTAAAATACATTTTTTTTTTGTCGTATTTTTGTTAAATGTGTATAAATTAATAAATAATTATGTAAATTTGCTTTTATAATATAACAAAATACACAAGTCCTTGTTAAACCTATAATAGTCATTTTGCTTCTGGTTTTCCTACGTGTATAGTTAATAATTATAAGACTTAAAGTTAAAAAAAAGAAAAACATAATTAAAAATTAATGTAATTAATAATAATATTTATTGAATAAACCTTTAACATAAAAAGGATTTTTCTTTCTGTTTAGCACTGTTATTAAACTTTAATCAACAATTATTTTTTTTTTTTAATTTTCTCATAACCCAATAAACCATAGAACGATATAATAGCGAAAACGATATCATAATAGGTGCCGGTTATAATAACATGTTTTATTGCAGAAAACGATATTATTATGATATTGAAATTTCGAAATAATTATTTCCAATAAAATAAAAAACATAAACTTTTGAAAAAAAAACTTCAAAATAAGAATATAAAAACTAAAAAATTTTCAACAACAAGCTTAGAATCAAATACAAACAATCTTTTATTAACAGCTTTTTAACACTAAAACCAAACTTTTTAGGTAAGGGAAAATCATGCTTATATTATTGATATTTGAATAAAAATATGTCATGTATGAAGATTTTTATATATTTTATATTTATTTAGGATTTTTTTCTTATTTTAGCCGATTATAGTTCTTTATTATTATATCTAGTATATTTAAATTAAAAGAACATAGTTTTTTGGATTAAATAGCATTCAAAACAAAATATGGGCCATGACGATTTTACTATCGTTATTTTTGGAAATTACGATATCGAAAATGATATTATAATTTTATGAAAAAACGATATCATAAGGAAAGGTACACTATTGTTTTAGATTCGAAAACGATCATCACTAGTGATAATTTTTATCACCTATATGGTATCGTTTCAATATCGTTATAATATCGTTTGGTTTATAAATTTAAAAAAAAAAAACTTTTTATTCTGGTGTCACGATATTTGTTTCTGAAAGTGTTTAATTTTTTCTGTCTATTCTTAGTCATATTTTATAATTATTGTTAACATAGATCTATCAACTCTACCTATTATCTAATTGTTTTGTTTATATTTTCATAATTCTATATTTCTAGTATATTAAATTATATTATTAGTTTTTTATATATATTAAAATATTTATTATTTACAAGTTTTAAGTTTTATTTTTAGTATAATATACAAATTTTTGTTCTGTTTAAATTAAATGTAAAAAGATTATAGAGGTTTTAAGGAGATAATTATAAAAAAGCAGGAGTGTTGAAAAGATGTCTGCAGCATAAAATGTCTTATTTAAAAAAGGCAAGGATGTATCTTAAATTAAGGATTTGAAAAATTGACTGTTTGACTGTTGAGAGATTTTTTAGAATACATTCGTTTAAATTTAGAATCTTCTAGCAACGATGGACTTTATTTCGAACTTGTTAATTTCTAAACATATTTTCTAAATGATTTTTTATTACGGAAACGATTAGACTTGACCTAAAGATGCCATTGATTTGGAAGAAACATTTATTTTTCACTGCTGTTAATTATGAATGGTAACACTCAGAATAAATATCTCATATATTTCTTGTGAAAAAAGTCGATGATTCGAAATCAAACGAACTGAAATTCATGAATTTCAAGGAATCAATAGATAATTCACGTCACCAACTTTAGTCTTGCGAAAATGCGTACTTTTGCTAGAGTTGACGTGAGCACCAATTTTAGCAACAAGAACTTGTAACAATTAAAAAACAAATTAGAATACCCCTAAAATTTGCTGCATTTCAGCGAAAAGCAAAAAACCCGAAATATTTATTTAAAACGTATGCGGTAAAAGTATGAAACTCATATATTAAAATATTAAAAAGGAAATTGATATATTTTTCATTATGATATTCATATTTTTACCGCATTCAAGTGAAAAAGAATAATAAACCATGTAAATGGTACCTACAACAAACAAAATGGCATCTTTTATCAAGCAACGTCAAGACAAAGTTGTCAGAGCTCGAGCGTTGACAATTTTCTTTTAACGCTGCAATAATACTGACAAATTCAATCTTCATTAGACAAATTTTTATCCTGATAAAAATTTGACGTATCTGATGTATTCCAGATAAATAAAAATCAACTGCGTCTTTTCTTAAGCAGTGCTGACAATTTTGTTTTATCACTGCACACGGTCTCCATTAGGCAAAATTTTATCGTGATAAAAATCTGACGTTTATCTTGATCAAAATTTCTCTAGCATAGGACATCTGTGCAAAAGTTGGCACAGAAATTACGCACTTGGTTATAGGTAGTGCGAAATAATTTTCTATTTGGTTGGTTATATTAAAAAAATCGCATTTTTGAACTTTCGCAAGACTAAAACTGGAGACGTGAATTACTTATTATTATTCCTTTGCAAAATTCATCACAAATGAAAAATAGTAAACATGTACATGTTTCAAAATCATTAATTCTAGAACTGGTATGGACAACTAGAAATTCAATTTTAATTGAATTTGAAGTTCTCTTTTACTGGAGAACGCTATTGAAGTAAACACTGAATTCAAGGCTGTAAATCCAATTTAGTTTCAACACGAATTCCACCAGAAATGCTTAAGAACAAAATATTCATCAAAGATTTTAAAATTTAAGCATTTCGAAAATTTTGCATCAATCCAGCTTGAATTCAAATTATTTATAACTTGAAGTTTACAAAAGTTAAGAATTTTTAAATAAAATAAATATATTAAATATAATGCTTACTGAAATAACATTATTAATATTTAAAACTTAAATTTTTAAATTAAGTTTATGATTTCCATTTAGAGTAGAACACAATTAAAGTGCAAACCTGATTCAATGTTTGACACTGAACTTTAAACTGGAAATAAATATATTAGGTTTCAAATTTAATTCCATCACACATGCATTTTGGGAATAATCAAAACGAAAAATTCTGTTACAAATCGTTCCGTTTTTAAAATCGATACTCAATTCAAACTGGAGGCTCAGTTTTTATTTTTATTTGATTAAGAAAATTAAGAAGATTGTATACTAAGTTGGATACAGCCATTTGAACTCTGATAAATCAATTTTATTGTAAAATCACTTAAAAACATTTAATTTTTACAAACATGCATTCACATTTTCAGGGAAAATTATTATAAATTAGTGATTTTCCATTTTGCTTTCCAATCAGTTGCTATTCACACAAATCTCACCTTTTTAGTGCAAGTATTAAAGTTTTATAAATTGGATTTTAATAAATTAACTTTGCATTTTAACAATCTCTAAACAATCAAACTGACAAATCATATTTTCCAAACACCATTTCATCGCAAAACCAAATAAACAAAAATTTCAAATGGCAGTTTGAAACGAATATTGTATTAATTAAAACTTATTTTTGTAAACATTCTCTCTCCGCTTTTAAAACCAATAAAAAAGAAACCTCAAATTATGAACACACACATCAATAACATCAACAACAATTCAAAACAATTATTTTTTTCTTTTTTCAATAGTTCAAGGCAAATCATCAATTTGACTGCAAAATTAATACTGTTTTCTAAGATTTCTTAACATCCATCAGCATCACGAGGTGGAAGGTTCACTTAAGGATTTTATAGGGCCATTTCCAGATGAAGCACTACTTGGACCACCTTCATTTTTTTGTGTTGTAGACGTTCTTGGCGTTTTTAAAAGCCAGCGATGTAAAGTATTTGCCGAACTGCTAGTCTTTGTGGGAATTTCATTTGTTTTTTGCGTCGGCTTTTTAATAGTAGATTGTGTTCTACCCTGGAAAGTCGAAGTGGCAGATTTATTTGCGCTTACTGATTTTTTATCATTATCATTTGTTTTAGTCGATTCATCATCTGATTTATGTTGATTTTTATTAACTCTCCCTCCTCCATGATGATGTCTAGTGATTGTTGGTAAAACTGGACTTTCGTCTAAAGTCCAAAGATTTATTTTAACAGAACCTCTAGAGCGTGTTCGCGGTGTATTACTATCATTTTGTTGTTGGGGTGTGCTATTGACTGTTTGATTTCTTAGACTTGAATGTAAAGTGGAGTTCGATTTTGCAGCCGATACATTAGTTTTTTTAAGGGTGGAATTTAATGTGGATAAGCTGTCATTGTCCTCGGAATCAGATTCATCGGATACATTGTAATAGGTAGAATTGGTAGTTGTATCTTGATTATGTGCAGCCCAAACATCCATGCTTGAAGAATTACCAACATCAATGGGATTATGTTCATGAAGTTGTTGTTGCTTATGACTTTCATCAACACTATGGTCAGTGTCGTCAAAGTCATCATTATCGCCAGCTGTAGCATAACTTGATTTATCATCATCAGATTCTTCGTCGTTATCAGAGTTATAAATATTTTTATTGTCTTCTTCTTCCTCGTTTGAGTCATTTTCATCTATTTTCATGGTTTTACCGCCAATAGTTCTCACGGGAATATTACGTACAGTTCTAGTTCTTGTTTTTAAATATGCTGAACTTCCCCTACCGCTAGCATGTTTCGGTATATTCATTTTACTATCATATAAAGTTTCCTCATGTTCCATTTCTGCATCATCTTCAGCGCTATCTGCTTTATCTTCCTCAGTTTCGTCAACTTTAGTAGTTTCCTTACTTTCATCTTCTTCGTTTTGATGTTCATCTTTTTCATTATCCTCCTCTTCATCATCATCATTTTCATATTCTTCTTTTTGAGCCGCCTTTCTTGGACTATGTCTTAAAGCTCGACGCGTTGTATTTGCCTCTGTAGCTCTTCTTTTTGCTATGGAAGATGACGCCGATTTGCCTGGACTCAAACTCAATTTACGTTTTCTTTGCTCACCTCTCACTTCTTCCTTCTTACGCAATAGTTCTTTTCGTCGCTTTTGTTGTAAACGTTTTTGGGCAAAACTTAAAAGTTTTTGATTTTTCACACCCGTTTTTTGTTTTGCACTCGTCTCCAAATTATTGCCTGCTGCTGCTGCAGCTATTGATGTGCGTGTGGTCTTTCTATTGGTCATATTACAAGAAGACTTTTGACCTCGCGCCGATGATTTTCCAGTGCTGGCCAAAGTTTTCTTGTCGGATTTATTTAAACTACTACGAGCTGAAGATTGGTTTTTGGATCTTAGTCTTCGTTTATTAGGTATTACTTCTATCTCTTCGTAGTCTATTACTTTTCTAATATTTTTGAATTTATTAGACTGCCTAACGACCTTCTTCTTCATCTTTTGCTCTTTATCTTCATCCTCCTCATTATATTCTGTTGAATCGTGTTCTTGTATTTCATCCCCACTAACTTCTGATTCATCTTCTTCATCTTCCTCTTCTAAAGTTTCATTTTGACTGTCACTGTCTTCTTGTTCTGTAACATTTTCATCATCTACTTCTTCACTCTCCTCATCCACTTCCTCCTCCTCCCCTTGCTCATTATCTTCTTCACTACTACTAATATTACTACTATCTTCCTGTGTACTATTGTCACGATTATATCCCCTACTATTACGATTTCCCGCCCGTCTTCTATCTTGTCTGTTGGTTTTAGTTGCTTTTGGTTTATTTTGCAGTCTAGTACTTGAACGCCGTCTTCTCATTTGTAATTGCCTACGATTTTGTTGAATTCTAGCCCCACCTTTTGCTGTTATTGCCGTGGAGGAATCTTTACGGTTTCTTAATGCAGCTAATCTTTGTTTATTTCTTTGTATTTGACGATTAGCTGCTGAATTTGTTTTATTTCTATTTCTATCACGATTTTTGTTATTATTCTTAGTATTAGTTGTTTTATTAACCTGATTTGTTGCATCCTTCCGTGAGTAAGTTAATGGCTCTTCACCACTTTCCTCTTGTTTCAACAGTTCGGCTTCCTTCTGCAGCGCCGCTAAACGATTTGCTTCCCATTCACGTTTCTGTGCCTCGAGTTCGGCTTCAGCAGCTCGCAATTGTTCCGCTGTCCAAGCGGCACCAGTTTCTTCAACAAAACGCATTGCATAACGTTCAATGGGCGAGAGCTGAAATTAAATTAAAATATTTTTTTGTTAAATAGAAGTGTGTAATGAACGTAAAGAATATAATAAGTTATATATGTAAAACTTGTAAAGAGTTTGATCAACAAACGATTTTTTTATAATTTTTTTTATAACTATTTATGTATCCCCTTCCTTATCAATGATGTCAATACTAATCCCAATAAAGTATGTATATACAGTTACGTACAAAACAATATATTTATTTTACATTTTTTGAGTTTTCGACAAAAATCATATTCATTCATATCAGAATAACATTTTTAGCGCCAAATCATAGTAAGGCATGCGGGATAAAATTGCAATAAAATTATATTATTATATATTATTCCTTCACAAAGTAACTAATTATGTTAGTTTTATATGTCCATAATTTGGATCCATTTTATGCACTTTTGGAGCAATTATGAAGGACTTTTTTTATTGCGACTTTAAAAACTCGATGTTGACACTTTTCGGACCTCTTATTCTGTTGTTATATCCTAGTTTTCTCAGCAAGATTCTAAAAACTCTTTATCTAAATTAGTATAAAACTAAGCTTAAGTGATATTTCGAGTTGTGTATTTTCGGTAAAAGTGTTTCAGAATGTGTCGTGGAGTACATTGCACTTATAGTGATACAAATGTTATTCTTAAACTGAAAGAGGATGGGTTAACAATTCGAAAAAATGCACAAATGAAGTGTTCAAAAAATAAAATGTTTACGCGATTGACACAAAAAAATGTCATTTAACTTGTGAGCCGTTGGAAATGTTTGTGTTTTCGACTTAATTTGAAGAAGCACAGATTCCTAGCGAATCAGGAGGAGTCGGTAGACATCCAAAGTTGGTTATCTCGTGTGTGAATTTTTTTTAATCACCAAACATTCATTTATGATTTGACATAAAAAAATACACATAGATAGACCTTGTAAATCTGTACAAAAAATACACATACATCTTTAGGTTATCTGTTTTAATTTAAGAGATATTTAAGTCAAAATAAATTTTTTCACGCATTTTTAGACTAGCTTTTTTTGGTTTTTCAATTTGGCGGGCTTAATATTGGCCCTAATTTTTTTTTTAAATATTCATCGGATTCCTTATTCATATAAAGTTATATTAATCTGAATTTGGAACTTTAATTTTTAGTGTTTTCAAAAGGAATCTTAATGTATATGCGTGTAAAGAAAACCCGAAGGCCTTTTATTTAGGTCTAAATATTGTTTTATACCAAAATACTCAAAATCCCAATCCTGAAAAACGTTTTTTAAAAATTGACTTTCCATTCATTCCTTCATACTGTCGTTATAATCACATTTAAATCGTTTAAATGTTCTTTAAATGTAATGCTTCAACATGCCATATAATTCAACTTGTATTCACAATGTTCGTAACATACTGGAATGCCCAAGGCATAACTATTGAATCAGCAACTGCTCAGCTGGAATATGTTTTTTACAATAGGAAAATCTATATACTGCTTTTAAATGAGACTTTTTAGAAACCGTACCACAAATTTCAACTTGGTGTCTACAAAATTTATAGAAAGTATCGATCTACGCATGACAGAGGCTTCCTACATGCAATAAAGATTAATATTAAGCATATGTTGTTACCGAAGATCAAAACGATTACTGCAGAGAGGATTTCAATACAAGTTATGATTAATATAAGACCAGTTGTATTTAGATAGATAGATAGATAGAGAAGGTTGACGTGATACCACATGTACCACATCTCCACCCAGAGACCGATCTCGGTCCATTGCGAGTCCCTTCATTGAAAACTATAGGATATAGAATACAAGAAACAGAATACAGAAAATATAAAAATAGGAATACGAAGAGAAAAAGGGTAGGAATAAAACAGAATCATACAAGAGGATTGACAATGTTGCCAATAACCCTAGGGGTGCACCCCTGACTCTTCCTTAGACAGTCGATACCCATGACGAAGCCTATGACGTCTATAAGCTCTACGTCCCGAACGTCACTCAGCCCATCAAGGAATTGACTGCCCAGCCACTTCATCCTCCGATGTTGCAATCGTGGACAATGGCACATAATGGGCTCAATAGACTCGATCTCGTCGACGTCTCCACACATTCTACAAAAATCGGAATTGCTAGCGTCCAATCTAGACCTCATCCTCCCTATCAGACAGTGACTCGTTATGGCCCCTATCATGATTCTTAAGCTCCTCTTACTCAAGCCCAGAAAAGTGCATATGCCTGCCTTGTCGAGTGCCGTCCACCTCGCCCTCAACACCTTACATTCCTCTCTACTCTCCCAAGCCGAATTGGTTCTGACCAAGATCCCATCATTGATCTTCCCAAAGAAGAAACTTAGCGTTGGTTTCACAATGCTTTCCCCCTCCGAGACATCCTTTGCTGCGCCTTGCCTTGCCAGTTCATCAGCCAATTCATTGCCTGATATATTGCAGTGGCCAGGCACCCAGCAGAATCTCACCATGTAGTTTTCCATCAGTTCTCTCAGTGACCTCCTACAGGCAGTAACTAGCCTGGATTTCACCATATGTGTCCCCAAGGCCTTCAGAGCTGCCTGACTGTCCACATAGAGAGTAACCTCGGTACCCCTCACAACGTTCTGCCGGATTAATTCTGCGGCCTTCAAGATGCCGAGAATCTCAGCCTAAAAAACGCTGCACTCATCAGGCAGTCTAAAAGAGCCTTTCAGATCTGTGCCCACACCTCTGTGGCTTCGACAAAAGGTTCCTATTACTCTTACGTTCCAGCGCCTGCCACCAAACAGAACAACCATAAGCAAGAATTGGCTGAGGTGTAAATCCTATTTACAACTTTTGGTTTGAGTCCCCAATTCTTACCTATGGAGTTTCTACAAGTATAGTAGGCATTAAGGCCACGTTTGAGTCTCTCCTGAACATTCCTCTTCCAGTTCAGCTTACTATCGAGGAATACCCCTACATATTTTGCTGAGTCGGAAAGTCTTAGTTCAGTTCCACATAGTACCGGTAATCTAAAATTCTCTACCTTGTACCTTCTAGTAAACAGAACCAACTCTGTCTTTTCCGGATTCACTCCCAGCCCCCTATCAGCGGCCCAAGAGGACAGCTCACCCAGCGCGGACTGCATGATCTCACTGATTGTGGGAAGAAATTTTCCCTTTACCAGTATGACCACATCAACAGCATATGCCCCGATCTTTAGTCCCCTGCTGTCAAATTGACGCAGAAATTTTTTATCTGCGGTGATACGAATGCCCAATACATACATTGGAGTTATGTGTCAAGTAATTCGGACAATATGGAGCTCTACAGCCACTGCATTCAATCCAGCTAGTAAATATATTAACCAAATTGTTATACTCGCTTTGGACAAAATATTAACCCTGTGCATCCGTCTACAGTAGACATTCTTTTAACAAACTCATGTCTCTTTTTTTCAAACCTTGAGACACATCCAAATGTTTTACATTTCCTTGCTGCATTTACTCCTATCGGACGCGTCTCCAGGTGACGGATGGGATGATTAGTTTTAAGGCACATGACCTGAACATTTTGTTATATGGTGCTTACTGGCCCATAATTTGAGTATTCAGATCATGTGTATTATCACCTATCCTAGAGTTACATATAGTATCTCGCGGACCAAATAAATGCAGCGCACTTTAAGGTCAAGGTGGTTGGTAGCAGTGCTACCGAACTAACAGTTCTCCTTCAACGCCTAGGGCACGGGTTGGTTGTAAACTTTAGCATTGTCCGCGCACGCCGTCACTGCGCGAGATGGTTCTCCTATTACTGGCATACTCGTGGGACAAAATAGATAATTTCAATTTGAACTTCATTCGAACAGATGACGAACGGTCGCAGGGCGATAGGACAGATACGGACATGGCGGACGACCATATAGTGATGACAAGAGTCCAACGAGACATTCTAGTACAGGAAACTCAGTTGTTAGGCCAGCTATCAGAGACGGATAAGATTCTGGGCATCTCGAGGGATTCCTTTGCTTTCTCTTGGATCTGAAGATGAGCATGAGATCACTGTGATCTCAACTCGCGCTCAGAGTCTAGAGAGGAATCGGAGCGTCAAGGCGGGGGATGGCTCGATTAGCTCAGAGTGTCATACGTCTGGCAGCAATTTAGTTCGGCAAGACGCGGTAATTCGAGATGCGACAACCGATTTTATGTGTCGAACTAAAGAGGAAAAAGCTCGGAGTGGCACAAGAACATCCCTTATCTATCTGCATAAGATAGCTAAGAGAGGCTCTTTGCCACTTGCAGGCAAGGATAAGTACCTTGTCAGAAATCACAAGAGGAACCTTAAAAGATTCGAACGGAGAATTGTATGAGAATGCGGACAGCACTCCAGAGGTGTCTCATAAGAGCACAGAAGGAAAGTTAAAATCCTCACCGATCCGTGCCGGAGCGATAAATAAGGGTAGTGGCGAACCAGCCAAAACTGAAACCCATTTGGACCAGCAGGTAAAGATTGGGAAGCCAAAAACTACTGGTGGTGAGGCTGATCACACACCTTCCAGTGCTATTAAGAGCCCCCACAAGGAAGTTATTAAAATAGCTGGCCCAGGAAGCGAACAGCCCTCAACATCGCAAAAGGCGAAGGAATCAGTGTTGCAGAACTGTATTCAAGCTGCTGTCATTGACAAAATTGATCCAGATGGGAAGATCAGCGTTGAGCAATAGCGACAGATTAAGCACAAGCTCATTGAAGAGATCGCCCTCGTAAGATGAAGGCCTTACGAGGTATCCTTCAAAGGCGCGAACTGGATGAAGGGTGTCAAAACTATTAACTGCGGTAATAACAAATCTTTTGAGTTTCTCAAAAACCCAGTTGCTAAGTGCGACACTCTTTATCCGGAGGCAACACTTGAGGTATATATAACGGCATGGTTTCCTCCACCCATTCCAGAAGTTGGAACCATTCTGACAGATTTGGAAAATCAGAATGTAGGTCTTGTTACAGGTCAATGGAAGATTGTGAACTCCATAACCTGGAAGGATAACCAATGCAGAAACTTCTGATTCGCAGTGAATCCGGAGTCTCTGAAAAGGCTGGAGTCACTGGAGAGGAGTTGTCACTTTTGAGTTTGGGGTGATCAGGTTTAGATATTCTAAATCCGATAAACCCAAAGAGGCTATCAGTGATGTAAATTAATTTGCATCACTGTGAAGCAGCCTAAACCGAATTGACAAAGCTCCTCATTGACCCCAAAGTGGACGTAACCCTTATCTAGGAATCCTGGATTAACAACACCAAGGTATGTGGTTTAAGAGTCACGGGTATAACTTGTTCATACCATCCACATTGGAGAAATACGAACATTTATATTCACTAGGAATGACCCGAACATTAATCTTCTTCATTCTTTTAGTAGCTGGCCAATGGGAAGCCACTGGAGGCTTATACTGGCATCCGTGTACATGCCATAAGAGACGGTCGAACCCACCGGGCATTGCACTGCAACATTTGGCGGTGCACAGCAGGAGAGGAGCGTACATAGTTTTGGGATGTGATGCGAATGCTCACCACTACCAATGGGGAAGCAGGGACAATAACAAGAGAGATTAGTATTTGAATTTATAACCTTTTATAATCTTCACATCTGTAATATAGGTAATGATCCTACATTCAGAACGAAAGATAGGAAAACAGTTACAGACGTAACGCTTGCGAACCAAGGGGATGAATTTGTTAAGGGCTGGAGAGTGGCTATGAATTATTCATTTTGAGACCATGGCATGATATCTTTCAGTCTTGACTTTGTGAAACCAAAAGGAAAGTCCTATAGGAACTCCAGAAGGACGGATTGTAAGTCCTTTAGCGAGTTAGTTAATAGGAATTTAAGGGATACTGAGAAATTCAGCTGAGGGTATCGAAGAAGAGGGAGATGATCTCTGGGGACAAGATAAGATGGGCGATAAACTCATTTGGGCCATACAAATCACTATATCTAAGGAGGAGTATGTGAACTCAAATCCTCAGCGATGCTCAACATGCCTATCTTAAGGGTCTGTTGAGAGTGCTCTGCATGATGTGGTGAATTATACTGAACGGGGCCTTTTGAATAAGGAATACACCTTGACAGCTTTTCTCGATATAGAAGGAGTCTTTAACATCATTAGGATAAAGGCGATTAGTGAATCACTCGCTTCTTTAGGTATTAGTGAATTCCAAATTGAGTAGATTATTCTGATGCTAAGGGGTAGAGTTATCAACTCGAACATGGGTGACACTTGCATAAGGAAGAAGCTCGTGACAAGTTCTATACCGTAAGGGGGGTTTCTCTCCTCATTATTGTGGCTCTTGGCAGTGTATGTCATATTGAGACAGTTCGTTGCCATGGGAAGGAAGATCGTAGCCTACGCTGACGACGTGGTAATGTTGATCTCGGGTAAATTTTTTCCCAACATCAGGAAAGAACCAGGAATGGGCTTAATGCCTACATTCAATTAAATAGCCGATGAGCTAACTCGCAAAGGCTCAGAGCTGGACAGGTCTTTTGTGGAAGTATATACCGGACTGCAAGTTATCTAGAGCGTTATGGCCTAGTCTTAAACTAGCAGATTCCAAACATCTTCTGGACATGAGTCGTGGGAATCTAAAGGTTATCGTGGGTATGATTACTGGTCACGTCGCAATAGAGAATATGACTAGTAAGTGGAACATTGGCACGTCAGAAACTGTGCTATGATGTGGAGAACCTTGAGACAGTAGAACATATACTCTGCTATCGTGTAAGGCTTCAGCGTTGTAGACTGAAGTGGTTTGGAAGCCACATGAACTTAAGAAGTTATGGGCAAAAAACGAAGTAATCTTATAGGTTTTGTAATGGGGGTAGAGTGGCTTAAAGGTAGTCGTTTTTGATTGATGGGTTATAGATTCCACATTTTTCTTTTATTTTTCTTTTTATTCTATTGCCTTATCTTTCTAAGGCCTCTCTTTTTTCTCTTAACTTTCCTTTGGCCTTTATAAAGGGATCACAATGGACCCAATGGTCTCTGGGTAGAGGCGTGAAGACGCCGCCCTTTTTAACCCAACCTAATCTAACTCTACATATTTAAATAAAACTGTGCACTCTAACTTTTTTATTTGTGGAACTGCTCACAATTTAAACTTTAAACATTTTTATTAAATTAAAAAAAACTGTATGACGTTGAGTGATATAATCAAGCGTAGAAAAAATCACTTTAACTAAATCTGAGCGTCCGCCCTAAAAAAAAGGATTAATCTAGGCACTAAATATTCATTTGTCCTCCATTATGCCCTCCATGGCAATGAAAGTTTGTCATTTTATTTACATAAAAAATCGAAGCCTATTCCAAAATCAAGTCATATGAATACAAAAAAACTGTTAGACGCTGAGTGATATAATCAAGCGTAGCAAAAATCGTTTTAACTATGTCTGAGCATCTATCAAAATAAGATTATTATAGGCACTAAATATTCATGTCACAATTTAATTTATACTAAATTTATAACCTTAAATATTCAATGCCAGAAAATCCTAGATATTTATTAAAAATTCTACGTTCGACTTTCCCTTTAATTCAACGTAAAAATTCAATTTGTATTTAAAATTAGTATTTAACATATTATCAAACTGTTAGACGTTGAGTGATATAATCAGGCGTAGTAAAAATCGCTTTAACTATGTCTGAACGTCTTTTCTTTATCTAGCTTAAAATAAACTCAGAATATTGAAATCTATAACTACAATACAAGAGTAAATCTTAAGCATCTTTTGAATTATAAGAATAAAAATATTGAACAACTAACCTGTTTAACTAAATTTTGCATTTCCAAATCGGCTTTACTAAGTTCGACATTAGCATCGGCCGCTGTTGTTGCTTCATCTAATGGAATGTTTTCATCAAATTCAGCTAAATCGGCAGCTACTTCTGCCTTAGCGGTTTTAGTGGCCTGTACATCCTGTTCATCTTCGGCTGCAGCTAAAGCAGATTCGAAAGCCTTCAAGGATTGTTTTTCCAAATCAAATTCTGGATTTTCTAACACGGCCGCCGTCGATGTAGTAGGCTTGTCAAATACTTCTTGTTGAGTGGTTGTTGTAGTATTATTAGCCGCATCACCCATTTGTTGTTGTGTTTCCACGTTGAAGAGATCTTTGATGGTTGAACTCTTAAAGTATGATGTAGTAAAGTTACCACCCTCAATGGCCATATCACTAAGCATACGTTTTTGATTGGCCTTCTTAAGGATATTCACTTCAATTGTCTTCTCGGAAACCAAACGATAGATGTGTACATCTCGTGTTTGTCCTATGCGATGACAGCGATCCTGAGCCTGAGCATCCATGGTGGGATTCCAGTCTGAATCATAAAATATCACAGTATCAGCTCCAGTTAGATTTATGCCTACACCTCCTGACCGTGTCGAAAGTATAAAGCAGAATATACGTTTGTCTGTATTAAAACGCTCCATGAGCAGTTGTCTTTGTTCTACTTTCGTGGCACCATCCAAACGCAAATATATATGACCATGATAGTTAAGGAAGACCTCCAATACATCCAACATTTTTGTCATTTGTGTGAATATCAATACACGATGATGACCCGACTTTAATTGCTTCAACAAACGATCGAGTGTCTGGAGTTTACCACAGTCGTATTGTATTAGACGAGGATCGGGGAATTGTGTAGTCATGGCCGATATAATCGGATGTAACATGGTCAATTTTGGTGACATTTCATGTTGTACAGTTCTCTCGATTTCTTGTTCTCTTAAATAACGCGAGGACGTTAAATTATTGACATAGAAACGTATGCGTGGAGCACAAGCGGACGGCACATATATAACAAAATTTTGAAATATTTTTTTCAACTCTTCACAACGTTGTTCATACGATTTCAAAATCTTATTTAAGGTCCAATTGTCACTTCGCCGAGCCATGGCAGTAGAGCAGTTTGTTAAACCTCTTGTCTGCCAAGTAGAGTATTTCAAAAGATTACAGCCTTCTTTACATTGTTCTATTGACTCCCGACAATCAGCACCATAAATAGGAGTGGCTTCTGTACGTCTCTTGTTAACATTTGCTATTAACTTCAACCGTGCTAATCTTTGTTCTTTACGCTGCTGTAAAATGTCGGTCATATTATAAATTGGATCCAATTCAGACGATGTATCATCATCTACATCCTCCTTGGGTTCAGTCTTAACAGTTACGTTATCATTTAACCTAGATGAGAAACTCGCCGCTCGGGACGAAATTGTATTTGTTTTAACTTGTTGAGCCAAAGCTGCGACCAAGGCTTTATCATCTTTTGATTTTTCAGTTTTAACTGTTGTCTTTAATATTTCCCCATTTATGGTATCCTGTAATTTCAACTGTTTCGCTGGTGTTGGTCCCATCGCGTTATCGGTCATAGAAACATCTCGTGACCTTGTGGTAATGCAAGCGGGTGTTATTGGTCCAAGTTTAGGTGCACCCACTGGATTTATAACATTATTTATACGCTTGCAGATACGACTATTAGCACTTTCTCCAACAACTGATCCAATGGAAGGCTTTATAGCCACTGTTGGATTGACCGGCACAAATTTATTACCTTCCAGTCTCATGGCTGGACTTGCTCCCACCTTTACCGTTTGTTTGGCATGTGTATTTATACTTTGTTGTACTTTAACATCTCTGACACGTATATGGAATTTATACTTGCCCGTTGGACATCTTGGTGGAGGTTCGGGCATTGTATCAATTTCTTCAATTAATTTACGTGGCGCTGCCAGCAGTCTAGACTTGTGGGATACATACGCCGTCAGTGTCAATTCCAATTCAATCAGTAATAAATTAAGCGAGCGTAAATCAATTTGCTGGATATGAAAAGAACAAAGTAAAGTAAGACAAGTTAAATTTTGTTTTATTATTTATTTAATCACAGCAAAATAAGACAATAACAGATATGAATCTATTATACCCTCCATCTGCAACTTTTGCCACTCTAATTTAAAATTTTGGCTTACTTGGAAGGTGGGCGGATTACATCCATTTTTAGTTTCCGAGTTTATATCGATACTTGAACTATTTGTATAAAATTTCGATAGCGTGCATACTTTTGTTTAAGATATATCGGCGGAAGTATGAACTGGAGTTTCGCCGACACTAAGTTTTGATAGTATTTGGCTCATAACATTTTTCTTTATTAACCGATTTCGCCCATTTTCAATACCGAACAAACCTATAAATATTGAGCTCTATCATGCTTTCAATACATGGACAGCAAGATCGAATCAGAATCTTACGAACACCCAGAATATACATACTTTATGGGGTCTTAGATGAATATTTCGACATGTTACACCCGAAATGACAATATAAATTAAAAATAGTATGTACATATCGTCACCTAAAACGCAAAAGGTCGTAACCACACTTTAATTTTTCTACAGCAGAAGCAAAAAATATTATGAAAATGCAAAAGGCCGTAACCACAATTTTTAATTTATTGCTTTAAAATTAATCAATTAAGTAAAAAATTTTAATCGTTGTTGGTGTTACGGTTTTTTTTTAATTTTGTTAATATTGGTGTCATTTTTGAAAATATGAATATGATTTTTGTCTAGATGTAGTTTTGATCAGCACAATATAATCCAGTAAAAAAACATTTGATTTTTCTGTGGTTACGGCGTTTTGCATTTTAGGTGACGATATATTTGTTTCACTCACCGCAAATGGATCATATTCCATTAGATCGCATATCAAGCGAGAAGTTTCATACGAAATACCCTCCATTTGAAAAGGGGATAATGTGGGACGCACTTCAAACATATTTGGATGATTACAAACTTTACGCAATTGCATAAGAACATTGATAACGCTCAATAAATTTCCAGTGGACAAGGTTTCTTTTGTTCTAAAAAGACAGAAAAATTAAAAACATATTTTTAAATTTAAAGTAAAGTACATATTTCAAAATCTAAAACCAATCAACTTACTTGGCTCGACTCATGAAATCATCGTATAAATAACGCTGACGATTTGATAAACGACACATGACCACATGCTCATACTTTTTGGGCATTTGTTTTTCGACTTCCTTCTTTAATCGTCTCAACAAAAAGGGTCTTATTACCTTATGTAGCCTTTGTATAAGTTGTTCATTATATTCCATATTACCCTCAATCATACCGGTCATTGGATTGGAAAACCATTCCTTAAACTCACGATGTGATGAAAAAACATAGGGCATTAGGAAATGCATCAATGACCATAATTCCATAAGATCATTTTGCAGGGGGGTACCGGTTAAGAGGAGACGTCTGAAAAGAAAAAATTATAATTTTAAAAAGTTATAAAAAACGGAAATTTATTGAAGTCTAAGAAAATATTTCAATATCAATATTCCTTAATTTTTCGAAAATTTTTACTAATTTCACTCCGTTTTTCTCTTAAATTTTTATATACATAGGCGTGTTAAACAGTTTATTAAATGTAAATTTTTGTGGACAACAATTTACACCTTGCAACTGTTTAGTTTTTCAATTATTTATTTAGCATTCATGTACGATTTCCTTGTTGAAATGGAAACAACAAGAAATGCTTTTTGAATGCAAACAATGTATTCAAAATGTTAAGCTAGAGACGACTTACACCGAGAGCGCTCAAATTTCGTAGGAACCATTATCCTATCACATCGAATTGATGAAATGAAAATAGGACGGATAGGTCAAGGGAGAGAGGTAGCTCCCATGTAAAGAAAATAAAATTTTCTTATCTACAAGACTATAACAGTAAAGACTTAAAAATTAAAAAAGAAATTTTCATATCAAATTTCGAATGGGGTGAATAGGTACTCCCATTTAAAGTAAATATTTGTTATCGCATCAAATAGGATAGCGGAGCACACCGGTAAAAGCTAGTAAATAACAAATTTTAATTCGCACGTATTTAAGGAAGGTATAATCACTTCTTTGCTGAACAAATATTTTAAAAATGTACGACAATATTAAATTAAAAAAAAAGAGTATGGTGGAAAATTTATGGACCGATTTGACTGATTTAAAAAACCGAAATTCGAAAAAAATATTTGTGATAGAATTATGCCAGAATGAGGCCCATAACTTATATAGGAGCTTAAAAAAATCTAATAACACGTTTTCCAACACTAAAATTCTTTAAAAAAAATCAGATTTTTCTGTGAAAGAACGAAGTTTCTAGCTTACATAGGTGCTTCAAAAAGCTTGAAAAACCAAATATGCCTTAATTTATTGTTGTTGTTTTTCATTATCCATCAACATCAACTATAAGGGAAGCAGACAGACAAAAAACAGAAATTCAAGAAAAAAAGAGCCAAGTCCGTAGCTCCTTTTTTTCTTGGACCGACTAAGTTCATCTTTCAGCGGAAAAATTCAGAAAAAAATTTCCGATTTAGTTTTGCAAAAACGAAGTCCCTAGCTTATGAAGGGCAACATAAAAACGAAAACTGCTTTGAAAACCTGTTTTTTTTTATATCTCCGCTATTTTCGAACCGGTTTTTTCCAAGTCTCAATAGAGAAATTCTGGAAATTTCTGATCTTTCAAAAGAAAAATTTGCCACAAATTGACTTTGATCCATACAATTTCTTTAGAAAAATTTATCCTTAACTTATGCACTTTTTTCGTTATCAGTCTCATGAAACTAGAAGTCCGATTTTTATGCAAATTAGCACAATGTAATCAGAAAAGATGTGGTTATCCATTATAAGTACACTGTTATTAAAAAATGTAGTAAGAAAAGTTCCAAAAAAAATTTCACAAAAAATTGACTTCGACCAATACAATTTTTTTTTTTCTTCGAAAAACTTTTTGTCGTCATTTTGGTATTTTATATGTCAATAAGTTTATATCTATCAAAAAAGGTTTCGTTTTCGACTCTCATTGTCATCTGAGTTAAAATATAAATCTTTTGTTATGGGGTAAATATAAAAAAATCAGAAACTTTTTTTCAATGTAGTACTTCTTCTTTCGCTAACATTTTGAAGAAACTAGAAATTTGATTTTTATAACAATTTATACAATAATATGAAAAACATGTTGTCATCCAAAACTAATAATAAGTACACTCTTTTTGTCCAATTATACTTCACAATCCCTACTTTGGTACCGCCTGCAACTTGTCTAAAGTTAATAAACATTTTTATCTATCTAATATCTGGAATCCGCTAACGTAGTTTAAATGCATTAACAGATTTCTATTGCATAACATAAAATTATAATATAGAACCACCACAAAATATCGAAATAGCTTATATTTCTCTTTGATCTCAATTTGTTTACACCAGAAATAACATAGCAGATTAAACTAAAGATAATCGACCACGTATTGTATATTAAAATAATTTAGTTGATAATAATCTTCAGATTAAGATTCAGCGTTTTAATATTTAATTTTAGTTGTTAAGAAGTTGTTGATTATAGAGCTAAGCACATTATTAAAAAATAAAATACATAACAATTTATTTGTAGCCTAAAAGTTAAAAATAGACTTTTAAATTGGAACATAAAGTCTATTATTTATAGCAAAATTAGTCTTAGTGTTAATTTAAGCACCCAAGCGTAGTTTCTTAACTAATTTAGCAGACGTTAAGCTACTGATTATGGCGCTTATCATGATGCCAACAATTAAATAGTAATACACTCAAAGGATTTCCTTTAAAATTGGCGGTATTTATGATTTGTTATTGCCTAAATTTTTACATACGACTTTGCAAAATTTTTAAATCGTATGAAAAAGCAAAATTTAGTAAAATTTAATTTAAGCGCCCAAGCGTAGTCTCTTAACTAATTTAGCAGACGTTAAGCTACTGATTATGGCGCTAAGCGTTATCTAAAATAAACGTATTTAACATTTTTTAGGCGGCTCTGTAACCTCAAAAAAGTATATATCGTCATATAAAATGCAAAAGCCTGTAACCACACTTAAATATTGTATAACAGAAGCAAAAAACATGGAAAAAACAAAAGGCCGTAACCACAATTTTTATTTTTTTACTTTAAAATTAATTAATTAAGTAAAATTTTTCATCATCCACTTAAACAAAAATAGATCGTGCATAAAACACCCTTCATATCAATTTTTTTTTCTTAAATGGAACTGATTTTACAGCTTTTTTTATGAAATTAATTTTTTTCAATGTAGTACTTCTTCTTTCGCTAACATTTTGAAGAAACTAGAAATTTGATTTTTATAACAATTTATACAATAATATGAAAAACATGTTGTCATCCAAAACTAATAATAAGTACACTCTTTTTGTCCAATTATACTTCACAATCCCTACTTTGGTACCGCCTGCAACTTGTCTAAAGTTAATAAACATTTTTATCTATCTAATATCTGGAATCCGCTAACGTAGTTTAAATGCATTAACATCATCCACTTAAACAAAAATAGATCGAGCATAAAACACCCTTCATATCAATTTTTTTTCTTAAATGAAACTGATTTTACAGCTTTTTTTATGAAATTAATGTTACGGCCTTTTTACATTTGTTAATATTGATGTCATTTTTGAAGATATAAATATGAAATTTTTTGTGTAGATGTACTTCGGATTAGTACATCATGGTAGGTAGGTGTAAAAGGGTGGCGTCCTCACGCCTCCACCTAGAGACCAGTCGGTCCACTGTGAACCCTTTAAAATACCAAAAGGCTAAAGAAAGAATAAAGAATAAGAGACAGATAAAAAAGAATTCCAATAGATAAACTATTGGAAATGCGTAGAACCTATAACCTAGCAATCAATAATAATTACCCCAAAGCCACTTTATTCTCATTACTAACCCTATCAGGTTACTAAGCCTTTTACCAGTTCCTACAGTGTGTAGCTCTCAAACCACCTCATCTGAGGTGAAACTACACCGCGCTGAAGCCCTACAAAATAACAGAGTATATGCTCTACTGTCTTTAGCTCCTCCACTTCATCGCACGTGCTACAGAAGTCTGAGGAATGACCAGTAATCATGCCACAATGACCCTTAGACTTCCCCGACTCATGCAAATAAGTTGTTTCGAATCTGCAAGTTTAAGACTAGGCCGTAACGCTATAGATACCTTGCAGTCCGTTCTATTCCTCCATGCATGATTCGTTCCGCTAAAGTTCATTAACGTATGGCCCTAAAATCGGACCCTATTGGAATCTTAACCGATGCCTCCACAAAAGACCTATCCAGCCCCGAGCCATTGCAAGCTAACTCATGGGCTATTTCATTGCCGAGAATGTCCCAGTAACTAGGAACCCAACAGATTCTTATCCCGTATGCATCTGTTGGCCTTCTTAATTCCTTCCTGCACTAGCTTGGACATAATAAAATGACTTGTGATTCCTGCCTGGCTATCCACATAGATAGTTACCTTTCAAAGTTCTCCTCCAATAATCCTAAGGCCTTGTAAATGCCAAGAATTTTTGCCTGAAAAACGCTGCAACTATCCGACAATCTATAAGACCATAAAGTAGACACTCGCCCCTATGCCTACTTCCATTTTCGAGCCGTCTGTAAAGACAACACATGGAGTTTTTCCGCTTCAGCCCAGTCCCGACATAATCTGTAGGGGCGACCATGTTTAATGTCCGACCATCAAATTCAACTACGTTAAGTGTGCTAGTATGCCCCGCTCTGAAGTTCCCTATTAATTCTAATTCCTTCAGTCTAAATAAGGCTATACATACCTCTCACGAACTTTTCAACTGGAACAAGGTGGAAGGTAATGCCAGTTGAAGCATATCTCTGAACTTTAGAGAGAAGGTTGCTATAAGTTCCTTTCCCTAATACCTCCTAACAGATCACACATCCATAAGTGAGGATAGGCCTCACAACCCATGTGTAACTCCAATATACAATTATTTGTTTGAGACTCCAGTTCTTTCCTATAGAGTTCCTGGAAGTGTAGTAGGCATTAAGCCCTTTCCTGAGCCTTTGCAGGGTATTCCTCCTCCAAGAAAACTTACTGTCCATGTATACATCCAGGTATTTGGCCTCCCTTGACAATCAGAGATCTATCTCAAATCTTATATCTCCTGATGAACAGAACTAGTTCAGCCTTTTCCAGGTTGAGCCCCAATCCCTTACTGGTGGCCCAAAGAGACAGTTCTCGCAGACCTGATTGAATGGCCTCGTTGATCGTGGGTAAAAATATACCCGAAACCAGCCGCCAGCGTAGGCTACGATCTTCCGCCCCATAGCATC
Source organism: Protocalliphora azurea (assembly GCA_932274085.1). Taxonomy (NCBI): domain Eukaryota; kingdom Metazoa; phylum Arthropoda; class Insecta; order Diptera; family Calliphoridae; genus Protocalliphora; species Protocalliphora azurea. Next base: position 128,587,822 of record OW026521.1, on the reverse strand, counting down.
GAAGTGTCTCAATATGACATTCACAGCCAAGAGCCACAATAATGGAAGAAAACTCCCCTTGCTGTGTGCCCCTCGTCACGAGCTTCCTTATGCATGAGTCTCCCATGCTCGAGTTTATAACCCTGCTGCTTAGCATCAGAGTAATACACTCAATTAGGAATTCACTTATACCAAACGAAGCAAGTGACTGATCGCCTCTACCCTAATATTATCAGATCAATTAGTCTTTCTATTGTCTTAAGTAGAAAAGACGATATAGGCTGATCGGTCTATAACTCTTCAGCTTCGAGTGAGTTTTAATACCCGCTTTGGGTATGAAAATGACCCTAAATTTTCTCCACCCCCTGAATACCTCCACGAGTAGTGAGAAGGCCTTTTCATTGATCACATGACCGGAAAAATGCCATCTGCGCCCAGTGACTTGTATTGCCCAAATGAGTTCCCCGCACATTTTATCTTGTCTCTAGTGATCATCTCCTCTATCGCATCAATATCACACGTAGGTTATCACTGACTCTACCTGTCCGTCCATCAGGTCCTATATCACTACAGCCTGGGAAGTGAGTCTCCATCAGCTGAGGGATTCCGAGCCAGACTCTGTCCACGAGTTTTCCGCACGTTGTATGTATCTAGGTGCCATAGGGTTCTTGGGTAGAATACTCGTTCACAGAGCCCACAGACTCACAACTTTTGAACTTTTGAACGTGTTAACATTTTGGTCCCCGACTTTTTTTATGTTATTGTGCAAAAAATTAGCCATCGCACACAATACAGTAATCATTACAAATTTACATATTTTTCTTGTAAAATTACAACAAAAATTATGTAATATGCATATTTCGATTAAAGTCATTCAAGGCTTTTGAGTTTTAAAATGTGTGGGTCAGTAAATTGAAGGACAACGTCAGTAGCTTATGCACCTAAAACTTCAACAAATATGAACGTTGCTAACAGAACGCGTATTGAGGTCAAATATTTAAACTTTCATTGCACGTCCGGACAGACATATTTATCAAATGCTATTATGTCTCCCATACGTCCATTAATTTTCATATATATATATATTTTTTTTTTTTTTTAATTTTTTCCTGAATTATAAACAAAAGTGTTCTACTAAATAAAAGTTCGTCAAATATTTTATAATAAAATTTCTAACTACCATTATGTGAACATGAGGTGTTTAATCAGAAAATTCACATAATCCGCAATTTTAACACATGGTTAACACATGGTTTTATGTAAACTTTTATGGAATGTTCAGAGCTTCTTTCTCTTTTTCTTAAGCAAAGTTAAATTCGTTTTTTATTTTATAAAATACAAAACAATACGATTTTTTAATTAAAAGCATTCCTACATCCAGTCTTGCACTTTATTGCAGCTAAAATATATATAAATTATATTACTTACACTACAAGCCAGTATATGTAGAATTTTTTGCTGGTTTTTGCAAAGTAAGTGAAAGCTTTGATAAAGACAAAAAAATGTCCAAAAAAAGTGTTTTTTTTTAACCAAAATTTATATGTTGAAATTTTTAAAATTAATAATCTAAGTTGCACATGATAAATAATGAGGATATCATTCAAGTAAAAGAATAAAAGATTAAAGGCACATAACCGTTTGAAAATTATGTGCCCCTAAATATTAAAAATTTTCCTATTAAAGTTTTATTCTGATTAAATTTAGCTGATTTCAAAACCAAATATCTTTTTAACTAAAAAAGATACAGTAAAAACAGATTTAGAAAATTGAGCATGTTTTACATTAAGATCAATGTTGAAATTAAAATTATTCAAACATTGATTTTTATGTTTTAACTTATAGCGATGTTGTTTTAACTTATAGAAGAAAGATGTTACCTTATTACTGTTCAACATTATTACCCTCAAACTCATAAAATGCACATGAAATTTGCCACTATCGTTTCTGCTTATAATAATAGCATCAAATATTCACTTGATACTAACGTTTTTATGAAATTAATGCACTTTAATAATGTGATTATTGAAGGTGGATTTTATATGGTCAATTATGGACCGATCTTCGTCAATCTTGTCGTTTAGAATTCACTTATATAAAATTTTATGCATTTATGACTTAAACCCTTGTATAATCGATCTTCGTAAAATACGACATACTAAATTTGGCTTATTTATAAACAACTTATTTGAGCAAATTTTGTTAAAATACATAATTTAAAACATTTCCGAAAGTTGAAACCCTATTCCGGGGGTACATTTGTATGGGGGCTAAATTAATAAATAATGGGCTTTGCGAAAAAAGATTACTGGAATAGACAGGTTGCCTAAAGGAAAGACGAATATCCCTAAATTGACTCACAAAATGATCCTAAATCAAATAGTATAGGTCCTCCTTAATAGTATAGGTCCTTCTCAAATAGTAGAAGTCCTTCATGTAAATAGCAATTTGTATCGCAAAATAGAGTATGTGATTTGTACAAATCTACATATTAAAAGAAGATATACTCAAACGTTTGGCATAAATAAATCGGAGGAAATCGGATTTTTAGTAAATTTAGAAATTTTGTTGAAACTTCAAGATTTTTCGTGAAATTTTAAATTTTTTTGTTGAAATGTCCGATTTTTGCCGAAATTTTAAATTTTTGGTAAAATTTCAAATTATTGGTGAAATTTCGGATTTTTTTTTTTTTTTTTTTGGTGAAATTTCCAATATTCGGTGAAATTTAAAATTTTTTTTTTAATTTTTAGATTATTGGTGAAATTTCTAATTTTTAATGAATTAAAAAAATTTTTTTTTTGTGAAATTTCGGATTTTAGGCGAAATTTCGAATTTTAGGCGAAATTTCGAATTTTTAGTGAAATTTCGTATTTTTGATGAAATTTTGTGAAATTTCAAATTTTGAGTGAAATTTCCAAAGTTTATTTTTTTTAATGAATTTTCGGATTTTTTGGTGAAATTTGAGATTTTTGGTGAAATTTCGAATTTCTGTGAAGTGTTCATAATTTTATACATAAATATTAAACATAAATTCTTCTCGAAAAATGTTTTGAGTTTACTGTTAATAAATGCAGCATGTTCACCCTCTTTTTAATTTGGGAGTAAAACATGTAACATATTTTTTAAATTTAAGTGCAACACTTATTAGAAAGGAATATCTGACCCATTTACGCTATTACATTTTTTCAAAATAGAACACAAAAGAAGGTTAAGGGCAGAATAAAGGCGACATTTTAGTCAGAAAAGAAAACGCTCTCACACCCCGCTGATCTTAAAGCTATTCCTAATTCATACGTGAAATTGTTCACGACTTCTTCGATACCCTCAGTTGAATTTCTCCAGCCCTCAGATCTCTACTTACTAACTCACCGAAAGACTTCCAATACGTCCTTCTGGAGTTGCTATAGGGCTTTCGCCTTGATTTCACATAGCCAAGAATGAAGACTGCTATTGTCCAAAAAGGAATAATACCCTCCAGTTTTTAACAAAATCACCTCCCTGGTTCGCTAGCGTTATCTTTATAACTACCTCTATTGCAGATGTGAAGATTACAACTTTTGTTGATATCAAACATCATAATCCAATAAAAAACGAGTATTAAATTTTTACGTGGTAACGTGCTTTTGCATTTTAGGTGACGATATATATTATTTAGCAAATACAATATCTTAAAATATTTGTAGAGTACATTTTCTTATTACCTAATTTTTGTATATACAGCTTAAAGCATATGATAAAGCAAATATTAAATCAAATTTAATTTAAGCGCCCAAGCGTAGTCTCTTAACTAGATTTAACGATTTTTTTTTTATTAGAATCAAAATCAGCGTTAATTCAAAATATCGAATTCAAATAAACTTCATTGCCCCAAATTTTAAGTTTAAATATTTTCAATTTTTTTCAAACTTAAGCTAAAGTTTCACTATTTTTAACAAATTAATAAACATTATCTACCACTATAAAGAATTAATAGCAAAACTGAGTATTTTAGCAAATTAACAATGTTGGTTTAAAGAAAAACGAAAAACGAACACTGCATTTTTGTAAATCGAAGTAAAATACAAAAAATGCATTCAGAATGCCAAATGAATCTTTTTTATGTACCAAAAACATTCGTTAGTGCCTGTTTCAAAAAGTATCTTTTTGAGAAAAAGAAAAATATGAATAACAGACAAGGTGAAACAAAGATGAAGATTATATAAGATTGGGCAAAGCCTAATATAGCACTCTAACTTGTTTAATTATCATGGCTTAATGATATCAATGCTCATAAAAAATTTATTTAAAAAAATTGTCTAAATGATAAAATGTTAGCAAACTAACAATGTTGGTTTCAAAATAAAAAGAATAAAACCAACACTTTGCATTTGTTAATATGATTCTTTCTAGCATTCAGCTATGAATATCTTGTAAAATGTAACAAAATACAATAAATGTGCATAACAGAATGCCAAAAAAAAATAACAAATTTTCTGTAAAAGAAAAATAATATCTTCCACTTACCTTTCTGTTGAGAAATTCAACAACAATTGCCAACGTTGAGATTTAAAATTTTTAATATTTTGAGCCTCATCCAATATAAGATATTTCCATTTCTTACGACGAAAACTTTGCTGATCTTGTACCACCAATTTATAAGATGTTATGCACACATGAAAAGCATTTGGCTTAGTCCAACCAACACGTTTAAGTTTCCGTTCTTTTTGTGAACCATAATAAGTGAGTATTTTAAAACCAGGACACCATTTTTTAAATTCCATTTCCCAATTTAACATGACTGAAGAGGGTACTACAATTAAATGCGGACCCCAGTTGCCTTTAACGCAGGCCAAATGGGCCAATAAGGCTATAGTTTGTATGGTCTTACCCAAACCCATTTCATCGGCCAAAATGCCATTGAGTTTGCGTTCATTCATGGTTACCAGCCAGTCGAGACCAATGTGTTGGTATTCGCGCAATGAATGTTTCAATAGGAAAGGTACTGGTGTAACGACATTAGTAGAAGATAAAGTATTACCTTTGGGCTGCAAGGACTCGGCTAAAGCAGCAGCATCTTTGATCATGTCATCTTTACTGCTGTTGTTGACATTTGGTGAATCTTCCAGCAGACTTCTTAAGCCGGCTTCCTTTTCATTATCCTCTGTTTCATTGTCTTCTTCATCATCTTCTTCGTCGTCTTCACTTTCAGTTTCGTCTTCTTCCTCGGACTCTTCATCCTCGTCGGCTGTAGAATCGTCATCAGAATCTCTCATTGCTTTATTAATCACTTCATCCTCATCTTCAAAATCTACAACTTTTTTCACTTTCAATTTTGTTGCAGATGATGTGGCGGCTGCCGACTTTTCATTATCAACTTGACCGGATCTATATTTAGCCATAAGCTCTTCAACGGTTAAATCATTATCAGCCTCTAGTTCATCAATTTCTTTTTGATGATCTACATCCATTTCTTCTTCTTCTTGTTTACTAATCGTATTCTCGTCATCTTCACTGGTTTCGTTTGCTTCAAATTCACCATCATCACTGTCAGTATCTTTTTTCTCGCCTTTTTTATCGGCTGCTGATGACGTTGCTTCTGATGCTTCTTCATTCAACACAATTTTATCACGATTTTCTAAATAGCCCTTCGGCAAATCTTTGAGGAAATCATCTAAATCCATTTGAGATTCTTTTTCTAGAGCCGCCACTTCAGCATCTACATCAGCATTGTCTTCTTCCTCGGCTTTAGCTATAGTCTCTTCGTCATCTTCTGAACCAGAATCAGGACGAAATTCATCTTAAAAAAAAGCAAAGTTTGTAATTAAATTTTTAAGTTTTTGGTAGTTCCTAAATTTAAAAGAAGACATTTTATTTATCATCAGACAAATGCCTCGCAAAAGCGAACATCCTTTTAATTTCCATAAGCTTTCTCAAAAATAGAGCATAAGCTTTAGAATCAGTGACTGTTTAACATCATGTGATACATTTTTCATCATACTAACAAAGTGATAATTTTAACTTACCATCTGTATTATCCCTTTTGGGTGATGATATTCTACTTGAATTTATGCTGGGATTTGTAGAAGCATCTTTTATAGTTTTATTCATGCCTTCGGCCAATTGTTGTGAAAACTTTTCCGTTTGATCCACAATAAATGACAAATGTTGATCCAAAGCCTTTTTACGTTTCTCCTCGAGTTTAGTATGATGTTTATACTCGACAAGTTTTTCCACATTGCCCCAAAACATTTTCACCTCTTTCGCTATAAAAGCTGCCACACGTTTCAAATGGGCCTCTTGTGCCTTCTCTGCTTTCTGGGCAGCATTGGCTTTATCTTGGAAATATTTCTGTACCATTTTGGCACATTTCTTGGCCGCTGCTTTTTTCCACTTACGTTCTTGGGCAAAATCGGCTGCCAGCCATACCATTTCCTCAAGTAAATAATCCCAGTGCGCTTTCGGTCTAGCAGGTTCCATTTGTTTTGGTAAACGTTTTTCAGTCCATAATCCCTCTCGTTGTAATTCCATTATGCGACGCATAACATCAACTTCCTGCTTAGCCTTGAAGGAAAATTCTTGGTTACTATTAGGTGTGGTAGCCGCTGATGAGGCAGCAGCAGCTGCTGCCGTAGCTGCACTTGCCGAACCAGCTGGCACAAGCAAACCACTCGGAGTGGGTGAGTACAAGGGCGGAGGAGTATTTGAACTGGATACTACGCCATTACCATTGCGCCGTAACGATGTTGTACCTTGTGCTATGCTGCATGGTATCAAAGGGGTTCCACCTAAGAAGTAATAAAGACAAATATTTTATTTAAAAAAAATTATTTTAAAATTAAATATAAAAAGACAAATTTCATTTTTTTATATAATATTGAAATACATTGAACATGCCTTAAAAGAAAAACAATCTAATTTTATCATGCTCTTAATTATTTTTTCTTAATAATAATAAAGAAAAAAAATACTATTATTTAGACTTTCAACGATCCATTTCAATCAGACAAATGCCTCGCAAATGCGAACATCCTGTTTTTAGTTTTGGCACATTAAGATTCTCACAAAACTAGCTTGAATCTAACCAAAGTCAGTGACAGATTGTCATCATATTGAAATTAAATCCTTAAGAAATTAGTTTGTTTTTAGATGTAATCAGAATAATAGTTTCTGCTTGTATTAAATTTCAATAAAAACTTTGCAATCTGTTGTTTTTTTTAAGCAACGATTTTCAAGTATTATAAAGGCAAGAAAGTGCTTTTTAGGTGCAAAATTATATATACTAACAAAAAAATTTTATTTATTTATATATTTATTTCAATTCAGAGTAATATAAAGTAAGTATAGTAAAAAGATTTACTCCTGAATAAGGATATATTAAATATTAAATAAAAACTATAAAAATCAATTTCATTCATATTCAATACTCCAGTTCAAATGACTCCCCAGCAAGAATATATAATATACCAAAAAAACAGCATAAAAGAAAGTCACACAATCGCGAACCATTTAGCGCAATAATAAAAATAAGCTATATAGTTGCCAAATATCTCATTAGTTTTAAACTAAATTCAATATTCGATTGAGAAAACAGACGAACCTCAAGTGCCAAAAAATTCCAACAGTGCAGTCCTTGATTGTAAAAACAGAGGCTCTAATTATAGGAATAATAATTTGCGGATTCCTAGAAGAATTTGAAAAGGTGAATTCTGACCGAAGCTGTAATGGACACCCAATTTTAATAACTTTAAGAAAGATCATCATATTACAATTTTTAAAAGAATAACCAGAAAATTGTTTCATATATTCTGACATATGCGTTCGACGAGAAACATTGTATACATAACTAGCAACCAATAACTTGAAAATTGCGGTTCAGAAAAGTTCTCTAAAATATACCTTTCTAAAAATTTAAGAAATAATTGGAAAAGTTTTACAAAAAAGTCTAAAATTGCTTTTTAAACGATAGTCAAGATATCAAAAAATAAGAAAACATTCACAATATGATAAATAATTTATAAGGATTGGATCTCCAAGCTCCTAAAATTAATAGTCAATTAGCTGTAGACTATATTTTCGTACGTTTTTAAGCAAACATTATATTAAAGCATAATGTTAAAATTATGCAAAATAAAACCGTAAAAATTTAAGAAAAATGTTACTAATAAATTAATTTTTAATTTTTGGAATTATGTTTATATGTGTAGTAGAAATTTTAGAAATTAAAAACTTTGACGCTACCTGAATATGAAGTGTTTTTTGTAAAGGAATAATAGCATATTAAATATAATCATAGGATCTTACACCGTCAAATTATTTAAAGCTTTTCCTTATTTAAATGCTTTAAATTTCCGTTGGAAAGGTCCGCCTCCAATTTTTCTCTTTCATACTAGCCATATTTAATTGAAATATATTTTATTTAAATCACAAATAAATCTCATTTTACCATAAAACTTGTTAAAACGCCTGTTTTTTATGAGTGCAATAACATTCCTCTAATTGACCTTTGATGCGTTTTCGCAACACCTGATATCTCGGAAACTAAAATAGCTAGGTACACAAATCTTTCTATTTTATGAGGACAATTACTAAAATGGAACCCAAACCAAAGTTTTATTAGCTTATCTCATAGAGATAGGGTAGTGATCGAAAATGTGTTAATAAAAAATCTGTTTTTTAACAAATAATTGTAATCAGAATAATCGTTTTTTATTATATTTCAATAAAAACTTTGCATCTGTTTATAGATTTATTCTAGCAACCATTTGACGATTTTCAAGTCGGGATTATAAGGACAAGAAAGTGCTTTTTTAGGTGCAACATACAAATACCAATAACTAACAATCATATCTCGGATCTCTAACAATTTTCTCAATCAGACAAATGCCTCGCAAATGCGAACATCCTGTTTTTAGTTTTGGCACATTAAGATTCTCACAAAAATAGCTTGAATCTAGCCAAAGTCAGTGACAATTTATCATCATATTGAAAAACCAGTTTGACCAAGAATGAAGGAAAATAATGTCCATATTTCTAATAAAACCTCAAAGCCCATTTATAAAACAGTAAGGCAGAAGCTAGAAATTTATATTTAATCTAGCAAGGTTACAAATTGTTTCACTTGTGGTTAATAATCAATGTGACACAGAGTGCCCTTGCATCTACAAAAACCAAATCCTGCAAATCACCAGGAAAGAAAGTGAATCTTAAAATCGTAAAGGAAAAAATTAAATTTCTTTAACATTTAATTGTAATCAGAGTAATCTTTTCTACTTGTATTAAATTTCACTATAAACTTTGTATCTCTTAATAAATTTTTTTAGCAATCATTTGACGACTTTCAAGCATGGATTATGATTATAAAAAATGTTTTTTTAGGTGAAACGTACAAATACCAATAACTAATAATCATATCTCGGATCTCTAACAATTTTCTCAATCAGACAAATGCCTCGCAAATGCGAACATTCTGTTTTGAGTTTTTTCTTAATAAGATTCTCACAAAAATAGCTTGAATCTAACCAAAGTCAGTGACAATTTAGTAACAAATTGGTTGGAGACCAAGAATTAGGGAAAATATTGTTCATATTTCTAATAAAGCCTTAAAACCCAATAATAAAACAGTAAGGTAAAACCTCGATATTTATATTTAGTTTAGCAAGATTACAAATTGTTCCACTTGTGGTAAGATATAAATATGACACAGAATGCCCTTGCTTCTTTTAAAATTAAATAATCACAGACGAGAAACTGGAGTTTGTGTCGTATATTAAAATTTGTTTTCTCTTAGATCTTAGAATAATAATTTCAAATTAATATAATACTTTTTAACTATTTAAAATGTTTGAACTGTAATCAGAGTAATCGCTTCTACTTGTATTCAATTTCAGTAAAAACTTTGCATCTGTTTATAGATTTGTTTTAGCAACCATTTTACGATTTTCAAGTCAGTATTTTAAAGACAAGAAAGTGCTTTTTAGGTGCATATTTTATATTAGTACTTAATCTGAATCTTTATATAAATATTTAAATCACATTGATGGAATTAAATGCATGAAGCTTACAAAAAAAAATAATAATAATATTAATGCGACAGAATGAAGTACATATTTTCAATTAATAGTGTCATCAAGAATACACCGACATTGATATTTAAAAATAACTGGAAAATATCTCTATAGAAAAATAATCGATGATTTATTCATTCCTGAATCAAAACGGCAAGATGTAGATGAGCGTGTCAGAAATTTATTGAAATTTTATTGCAATTAAGAATATTTAATTGGTTTTATTTGATTCATATCTACTCCATTTTTAACAATATTTTAGAAAAATACCAATATAAAATTTGATTTTTCCATTTTAAATTTAGAAAACGTTAACTGAAAGTTTAATTTTACATTTAAAGTTTTGAAATGAGCAATTGAAGTTAACATTTTTCATTTAGATTTCGGAACAGAACAATTCATAACGAGATTTTCCAATTTGAATTCAGAAATGATCAACTAATTGGCCTTGAAGGATTTTTTGTATTACAAAAAATAAATAAAAAGAAAAATAAAAAAAATTATATAATTCCCATTTAAAATTTTGAACAAAATAAATCAAATTGAGAACACTAAACATTTATGATTTTCAGTATAAAATAATGTAAAAATTGAGCAACTGAAAGTTTAAATGAAAGGCTTCCGCGCAAATAACATTTGGCGATTGCAACAGGAACAATTTAAAGTGCAATACTTCAATTTATTTATAATATGCACACAAAATATAACACTATTTCTTATATCAATATCATTTACAATTTAATTTTGGCTTAAGTTCTGAATTTTATTTATACCTTCCTCTTTTCCAATTTTTAAATAAAATGTCTAAATTTCAATTGTTATTTGTATCATTGAAAGAAATAAATTCCAAATAGAAAGTGGAATTTTTAATTGATCTTTTCTGAATTCTATATAGAAAATGCCATTTCTAATTTGTCTTTTCCGAAATCTTTATAAAAAATGCCAATTTAAAACAGTATTTTCTAAAACCGAAATATCGAAATTCCAATTGATCTTTCAAAATTCTAAATAAAAATTCGAAGTTTAATTGATCTTTTCAAAAACTAAATTGAAAACCCCCGCCCGTTTACAATTGCTGCCCTCTTAACTTAATTTGGAAAGTTCTAATTTTAAGTTAAAAATGGTGTAGTTGTATATATTCATATCCCCTTTGAAAAGTAAGATTATTAAAGATTATTAAAACAATTTCAATGAAAATTTTTAATATTCTGGTAGAAAATTTTGCTAAATATCATCGAAATCTTCATCTTACTTTAAAAAGTAAAACATTAGCTTTTAATGAAAATTTTATAACCAAACGTTGTAAAAGTGCTAAAAATTATGATTAAAATATCAGAAAAAAGAAAACAACAAAATACCTAACAAATATTTATCATAACAAACCACTATATATTTTTGTCTTGATGATAATTTAACGTTTGTCTTGATAAAAATTTGTAAAGTATAGACTAACTTTCTGTTAATGACTACAATTAAAAAATAAAATCAACTACTTTAGACAATTTAAATATACAATAAAAATTCACAACAACTTAAGAAAATAAAAACAATATAATTTAATAAAATTTAATAAATAATATTTACACATATTTAAGCCAAATTTACTACTAAATCGAAAGCCAATTCTTTAGAGAAAAAAGCTGGCCATAAAATTATAACTAAAAAATTAAAAAAGCCGCTTTTCAAATAGGGGGATGCTTTACGTTAAAAAAAATAAATAAAAAAAATAAATAAATATAAAAAAATCTGACTGCTAATGAAAGTCTTATAAAAATGAAACTATAAAAATTAATCGATTACAAAACAAGAAGAATAAAGATTTTTTGATTGAAAAATGTTAGGAAAAAACGATAAGCACCTGGCACCAAAGGTACAGTAGTATTTCCTACAGCAGGTGGAACGGGTATTTGACCAAATACCATCCCGTGACGACCACCTAAAGGTCTACCCGGAATGTGACCTAAATTTTTGTGGTGATGTTTAGTTTTTTAGATAAATAATGAATTATGATTATAAAAAGTTTAAAATGTTTGAAAAAGGATTAAATTAAAGCTTCGTTAACACAAAAAAGAAAACAAATTAAAAAAGAGGAAGTGTTTTTAACAATTTGTGGAAAGTAAACTAATAAAGAAAGGCCTTTTTTCTGGTAAATTAAAATAAAAATTTTGTATTTTTGGTGTAGTTTAAAGAAAACGAGTGTGAGATAAGTAGTAATTATGTGCTTTTTTATTTTTTATTTTTTTTTTTTCAAGATGTTCAAGGTGAAAAGTGATTATAGTTAAAAGCATTTTTTGTAGAAATTAAATTTAAAATTAAAGAAACTAAATTAAAAGATAATTTGATTTAATTTCGTTGAAATAAACATAAATAAAAAGTAATTAAAAAAACTAATAATTTCCTCAAACAGAAAATAAAAAAATATGTAATAAAGAAAGGAGAACATACATACCTTGTTGGGTTAATTGTTGTACGGCTGCTGGTAATTTTGTGGATACCGCCACTGGTGTAGCACCAACAGCTGGTATTTTTATTTCCGCTCCTTGAGGAGGCAATGGATTACCACTGGCATCTGTAGCCGTTAATGCCTGTTTTTGAGTGTTAAGCGTAGACGCTGTTGAAGAGCCAGAAGAAGTAGAGGAGGTGCAGGAAGTTGAGAAAATATTTGATGATGTTGGATTGGTTGTATGCCTGGTTGTACTGCTTGGCAAACGTCCATAATTTGAGACCAATGAAACGGTATTAGCTGTTAAGGAGGAGGTGGTTGTTGTTGATGAAGATGTTGATGTTTGTATTAAAGATGTTGGATGAGATTGCGTATTCTAAAATTATAAAATAGTTAAACAAATTAACAACATGGATTTTTTTTAAACAATGTCTAAGTTGAACGAAAGTAAAAATAATTATGAAATTTGCATCATTAATTATATATACATTTTTTTCAGCTATGAACTATATTATTTAATTAACGTTTTATAATTAATTTATTTTTTTATCTTACCGCTTGTTGTATGTTGGTTGTATGATTAGTATTAGTAATATTAACGCCGCTACTAGCACCGCCGCTAGTCACCCCAATAATTGTGGCTATATTATCAGCAACTGGTATTGATTGTTGTAACTGTAAATTTTGCTGTTGCAGTAAAGTACCCGCCGACGCAACCGCTGGTCCAACAGCAGAAGAAGTTGCTGATGGTGTTGGTGTTCCACCGCCTGATGTTGCAGCATTAGTTGTTGTTGATGTTGCTGTTGTTCTTTCATCGTTAACCAATTGATCCAAACGATAGGCATTGCTAAAGGTGATGAACTGTGGGGTAGGTGCTTTTTTACGCCACGTAGGATAGTCCATCATATTGCCACCGGTTTGCAAATAAAACAATTCGGCGACATTTTCAATATGTCTAAAAAATTAGAGTAATATTTTTTTATAAATTAATAACATATTTTAATAAACAAGTAACTTACTTTTCTTTTAATCTACGTAAAAGTAAATATTTTTGTTCTAATACACGTTTCTTTAAAGTTTGTATATCATGCGTTATTGCTGTTGATGATACTAATGCTGCTCCTGCTACCGTTTCTGTTGATAAAGAGGCTGATGCTGCTGAAGAACTGCTACTTATTAAAGAGGTTGATGATGTTAAGCTAGATGTTGAGGCTGTGGGCAATAAAGAACCTACTAAAGATGTATTATTGCTACTGCTACTAACACCACCAACACCACTAATGCCGGCTGCTGATAAAATTGTATTACTTTGTTGTAGCTGTTGTTGTAAATTAGGTTCTTCGAATTTTTTACGTTTGCTAAGGGGTGAAGATGTTGTGTTATCAGAATTTATAGGTTCTAATGAACCAGAGAATGAACTGAATTGTTGTTCTTGTTGTGGTTGCGTATTTGCTGAAGCTGTAGCAGTAGCAGCTGTTAGATCCGTTGTTGTACGAATTGCCGTTTGAGGCATATGACCCTTAGACGGCGACGTAATATGTATTCCTGTTTTGGCCGTGTTTGTTGTTAAGGATGGTGATGAGGAAGCTGCTGATGCTAATGGCGAGGAGGAGGATAATGGTAAAGTATCTGAAATTTGTAATTGCTGTTGAGCAAAAGCCTGTTGAAAACTTCTTGGTATTGGACTAGCTGCTTGTTGCTGTTGTTGTAATAATGCAGATCCAACAACAGAAGTTGTAGTTAATGTCGTCGATGAGCTTTGATTAGCTATGTTTGACGAAGTTTTTATTGAGTTTGTTACTTTATTTGTTGTTGATGATATGCGGTCTGGCACAGCAGGAGGGGCCGGGTTAGACCCTTGATGCCCCCCTCCTGCTGACTCACCTTCATTCATGTTTGATGCATCTAGAAATAAAAACATAAAAACAAAATATGTTAAAATATAACAAGAACATTTTTTAATTTAAATATAATTATGCAAAATTATATAGTGCTATGTATTAACATTTTATAAAATTCTATCACGATTAGGTTTAGCTGTAGTTTAACTTAATAGTGTAAAACGTTTATTTTGTTCTTTATCTGGCAAAGATTATAAAATGCTTTATATGGACTAATTAAATGATAAAACAAAGTAATTTTTTCCATGAACATATTCATATTAAACATACTAACAAATCAACAAACTCTGTCACACTTTAAACTGTTGTTTTTACTTTAAGCCTTTTAAGTGAAACAAAAAATATTTAACTATTATTTTTCTTTTTTTTTAGACTTTATTGAAACCTTTATAAAATAATTAATTAATTACAATTGTTATGAAGATTTATTTAAAATTATTACAACTACTACTACTAATATCACTGTATTAAGGAAAGTTGTCAAAAAAAACCTTGTACATACTTAAAGAAATTTTAAAAGCAACCATCAATTTTTACTCTATAAGAAAAAAAAGATTCTTAGTGATTGTTAAGCAAATTTTTTATTATTTCATATATAGACGTTCTGTATTTTTTTATTAAATGTCAGTCAGTTTCCTTGCAAATGAATTAAACATTTTGTTCCATGCAGTAGATCAACAGAATATCTGAGTTGTAGGTTGTGAATTATTTTCAGATTTTTATTTTATATTATTTGTAATTTTCTTGTGTAAACCGGTCAAAATTGGTTGAATACACATTTTTTAAATAAGGATCTTGTTTTTTAAATTAAGTTTAGAGCTTCTGTTGAGTAAGGGGTAAAGTACACGTCCGCATTTAATTGCTTTATCACAAATATCCTGTATGTATTGTTTAAATGATAGTTTTTTTATCTAAGATATTTGATACTATCCTGCAGAGGAGTAAAAACTCCAGGAATACGTTTATACTCTAGTATATGGAAATATAATAGCTTGTGTTTTACTAACTTTAACTTTTATCTTCCATTTATCAAAGTATTTATGGGTAGATTTTCAACGATCTTCCATTTTACCGCTGCAGATAAAAGCACTGTCGTTAGCGTAAAAATCTACATCTTGATTCTTGCGAACAGTAAATTCGGAAATATATGTTGAATAAAGAGTAGGTAATAATGCCGATCTTTGCGCAGAACCGCAAGAATTTGTCTATCACTTAATAGCGTATTATCTATTGATACAATAAATGAGCATTTATATAAAAAACTCTTTATTATCTTTTGCAGGTAAGTCACATAATTGGAGGAATTTAGTTTAAAAACCAGGCCTTCATGCCATATTGAATCGAACGTTCAAGAAAAATAACTCCAGTGCTCTTACGATTTCTTTTGTTTGTTTCAATAAAAATTAACGACTGCTTTTAGAATCCAAACTGTTGAGAGTTAATATTATTTTGGTTGGAAAAATCTAAAATTGGTGTATAGATAGACGGTAATTTAGGATCCTATCCTGGCTTAGGAATTGGGATAACTTTTGCCTTCTTAAAAATCGTACGAAAAAGTTTACTTAGTTTCAAAAAAAAAAAAACAATCGGGCATCTTTTTAAAGATAATGCTATTAATGCCATCTAAACCGGGGCTTTATCATTTTTCAATAAATAATAATAATAATAAAATTACAAACGATTTAATTTCATCTAAATTGGTAAGCTCTACATGAGATCTGTCAAGAATTGTATCGTTAAAATCATGCATGAATCTTGAGACAGCTGTGTCTTTTGTAGTTCTTGTCTTGTCAAATCGGAGTATTGTGTGGGACCTTTCTTCCCCTTTAGATGTTTTCTCCAATAAACAGAAATCATTAAACTTTTGCTTATACCAAATCTGCTCAGAAATTTTTCAATCAGACAAATTACTCGCATATACGAACATCTCGCTTTTAGTTTTGGTACATTAAGATTCTAACAGAAATAGCTTGAATTTAACCAAAGGCAGCGATAATTTAGCATTATATTGAGAAATCGTTGGAGACCAAGAATTAGGAAAAATATTGTCCACGTTTCTAACCAAATCAATGTGACACAGTGTGCCCTTGCTTTTAATAAAAACAAATCCGGCAAATCAGCAAAACACTGAATAAACCTTTAAGCTTTTTTACGTTTTTTTTTTTTTTTTTAACCTATTTCCGACCACTGGTGCGTTTTCGCATCAGGAACTTTACCTATACCCTAACATATTTAGTGTCAACATAATAATGTTTTGTACACATATATTTAGCTTAGAATGAAATTCCGCGAAATTTCTGACCCTCGCAAAGCGGTTCAGAAAAGTTCTCTAAAATATACCTTTCTAAAAATTTAAGAAATAATTAGAAAAGTTTTACAAAAAAGTCTAAAATTGCTTTTTAAACGATAGTCAAGATATCAAAAAATAAGAAAACATTCACAATATGATAAATAATTTATAAGGATTGGATCTCCAAGCTCCTAAAATTAATGGTCAATTAGCTGTAGACTATATTTTCGTACGTTTTTAAGCAAACATTATATTAAAGCATAATGTTAAAATTATGCAAAATAAAACCGTAAAAATTTAAGAAAAATGTTACTAATAAATGAATTTTTAATTTTTGGAATTATGTTTATATGTGTAGTAGAAATTTTAGAAATTAAAAACTTTGACGCTACCTGAATATGAAGTGTTTTTTGTAAAGGAATAATAGCATATTAAATATAATCATAGGATCTTACACCGTCAAATTATTTAAAGCTTTTACTTATTTAAATGCTTTAAATTTCCGTTGGAAAGGTCCGCCTCCAATTTTTCTCTTTCATACTAGCCATATTTAATTGAAATATATTTTATTTAAATCACAAATAAATCTCATTTTACCATAAAACTTGTTAAAACGCCTGTTTTTTATGAGTGCAATAACATTCCTCTAATTGACCTTTGATGCGTTTTCGCAACACCTGATATCTCGGAAACTAAAATAGCTAAAAATAACTAAAATAACTAGGTACACAAATCTTTTTATTTTATGAGGACAGTTACTAAAATGGAACCCAAAACAGTTTTATTAGCTTATCTCATCGAGATAGGGTAGTAATCGAAAATGTGTTTTTTAACAAATAATTGTAATCAGAATAATCGTTTATTATATTTTAATAAAAACTTTGCATCTGTTTATAGATTTATTCTAGCAACCATTTGACGATTTTCAAGTCGGGATTATAAGGACAAGAAAATGCTTTTTTAGGTGCAACATACAAATACCAATAACTACCAATCATATCTCGGATCTCTAACAATATTCTCAATCAGACAAATGCCTCGCAAATGCGAACATCCTGTTTTTAGTTTTGGCACATTAAGATTCTCACAAAAATAGCTTGAATCTAAACAAAGTCAGTGACAATTTATCATCATATTGAAAAACCAGTTTGACCAAGAATGAAGGAAAATAATGTCCATATTTCTAATGAAACCTCAAAGCCCATTTATAAAACAGTAAGGCAGAAGCTAGAAATTTATATTTAATCTAGCAAGGTTACAAATTGTTTCACTTGTGGTTAATAATCAATGCGACACAGAGTGCCCTTGCATCTAAAAAAAATAAAATCCTGCAAATCACAAGGAAAAAAAGCAAATCTTAAAATCTTAAAGGAAAAAATAAAAATTTTTTAACGTTTAATTGTAATCAGAATAATCTGTTCTACTTGTATTAAATTTCACTAAAAACTGCATCTGTTAATAAATTTTTCTAGCAACCATTAGACGATTTTCAAGCATTTTAGGTGCTACGTACAAATACCAATAACTAATAATCATATCTCGGATCTCTAACAATTTTCTCAATCAGACAAATGCCTCGCAAATGCGAACATCCTGTTTTGAGTTTTGGCATAATAAGATTCTCACAAAAATAGCTTGAATCTAACCAAAGTCAGTGACAATTTATCATCATATTGAAAAACCAGTTTGACCAAGAATGAAGGAAAATAATGTTCATATTTCTAATAAAACCTCAAAGCCCATTTATAAAACAGTAAGGCAGAAGCTAGAAATTTATATTTAATCTAGCAAGGTTACAAATTGTTTCACTTGTGGTTAATAATCAATGTGACACAGAGTGCCCTTGCATCTACAAAAACCAAATCCTGCAAATCACCAGGAAAGAAAGTGAATCTTAAAATTGTAAAGGAAAAAATTAAATTTCTTTAACATTTAATTGTAATCAGAGTAATCTTTTCTACTTGTATTAAATTTCGCTATAAACTTTGTATCTCTTAATAAATTTTTTTAGCAATCATTTGACGACTTTCAAGCCTGGATTATGATTATAAAAAATGTTTTTTTAGGTGAAACGTACAAATACCAATAACTAATAATCATATCTCGGATCTCTAACAATTTTCTCAATCAGACAAATGCCTCGCAAATGCGAACATCCTGTTTTTAGTTTTGGCACATTAAGATTCTCACAAAAATAGCTTGAATCTAACCAAAGTCACTGACAATTTATCATCATATTGAAAAACCAGTTTGACCAAGAATGAAGGAAAATAATGTCCATATTTCTAATAAAACCTCAAAGCCCATTTATAAAACAGTAAGGCAGAAGCTTGAAATTTATATTTAATCTAGCAAGGTTACAAATTGTTTCACTTGTGGTTAATAATCAATGTGACACAGAGTGCCCTTGCATCTACAAAAACCAAATCCGACAAATCACCAGGAAAGAAAGTGAATCTTAAAATTGTAAAGGAAAAAATTAAATTTCTTTAACATTTAATTGTAATCAGAGTAATCTTTTCTACTTGTATTAAATTTCGCTATAAACTTTGTATCTCTTAATAAATTTTTTTAGCAATCATTTGACGACTTTCAAGCCTGGATTATGATTATAAAAAATGTTTTTTTAGGTGAAACGTACAAATACCAATAACTAATAATCATATCTCGGATCTCTAACAATTTTCTCAATCAGACAAATGCCTCGCAAATGCGAACATCCTGTTTTGAGTTTTGGCATAATAAGATTCTCACAAAAATAGCTTGAATCTAACCAAAGTCAGTGACATTTTAGCATCATATTGAGAAATCGTTGGAGACTAGGAATTAAGAAGAACATTGTCCATATTTCTAATGAAACCTCAAAGCCCATTTATAGAACAGTAAGGTAGAAGTTAAAAATTTATATTTAATCTAGCAAGATTACAAATTGTTCCACTTGTAATAAGATATCAATGTGACACAGAGTGCCCTTGCATCTAATAAATTTAATTATAATTATAACGTGTAAACATAATGCAAACTAAAACTTATGTATTTTATTCATTCATTCACAGTAATACAAAAACATCATAGGTCCAAAATAAACATAGATATAATCCTGAATAATTATTAAACATTTTTTTATATTTATAAGAATAATTTATTATAAATTACATGCTAATAAAGTATGTACTTAAAACGTATGAACTGTAATCAGAGTAATCGTCTTTACTTGTATAAAATTTCAGTAAAAACTTTGCATCTGTTTATAGATTTATTGTAGCAACCATTTGACGATTTTCAAGCCTGGATTTTAAGGACAAGAAAGTGCTTTTAGGTGCACATTAGCTTTAATTTAAATTTAGTTTATAATACTAATATTAAACTTAGAAACTTATGTATAATACAATATTTTTTCTTATCCTCTACCTAATCAGTGTGAAACTGTGATTATGTCCAATGTGATTCTGTTTCATGACTAAAAGTAGTTTAGTTCCCGTCATGTCGTGTTCAGGCCAAGACAATAAAAATTTGCAATCTTTCACTTCTCCAGGCATGATTTTATCCTATTCATTGATGTTTCGAGCATGGCTTCACTGGGAAGTCTGGAAATTTTAATTAGCTCCCTCAGAGCTCTTTTACATGCTCTTCTCCGACTACAATTCCGTAGTTTTCAAAAGAAATAGAATTTCAGCCTTGAATACAATACATTCATTGGGAAGTCTTTAAGATATGCTAATGTATTTTTAATAACACATAAAAATCTGACATTATAGATTTTTTATTTTTTCTTAATAGCAGGCCTTCGGCCATAGGGAGAGTTAACTCTGTGGTATGTCCAAAAGCGGTTTAGCTTACATTACTTTTCTTTTTACCTTTTTAATAACAAAAAGGTATTTAGAAGTACATACTTTATTACAACGGGATCACAAAAGTTTAGGTGACGTTGGCAATATTATATATTTTGTATATAAAACCTTATCAGATTGCCAAAAATTTTGAAAAAAATTGTCATATTGATTAAAGCCTACATCAATTATTAAATTTCATAAAAATTATCTTTTTAGAACTCACAATTATAAATATCTGAAGTAAAATAATTTAAAGTAAATATATTATTTTAAATTCAATTTAATAAAAAAAATAAACATTTTTAGATGTCTAAATTGAGGCGTGACTAAAACACCGTAAAAAAAAATTAAAATCATAATAAATTAATTTATACAATTTTTCGATTTTAACTGAATCTCAAACCGAATAATTATTTTGTTTACAAAACGCCCTTGAGTGAACCCGTTATTATAATTAAAAAAAAACAGTAATTATTTTATTTTAATTAAAAATTCGAAACAAAATTTTTAACTTAAAATTTTAATTCTATTAATTTAAAATAATTAAATTTTAATTAAGCCCTTTAAAAAACAACTCTGATATTTTTTTTTGTTCTCTATTCAAACATAAAAAAGAATAGAAGAAAAAATACACCAAGCGAAGCTGAAATATGCAAATATACACACACAATTACTCACACGAATGCGAATTTTAAGTAGTCACAAAATAAAATAACAAAAAGAAGGGAAAAAAAAAAGAACCATTAATTTTTTTTCGCTTTGATTAATTTTCTTTCTCTACACCTACCTCAGATGTCTTTAATTTTAATCATGAATTTTCTGGCATTTCTAGAGGCATCCGTAGATAAAACAATTATAAAACGTTGATGAAAATATTAAGTAATTTTTTCCTTATGGAATTTTTAATTATTTTCACTGTTTAACAATAGAAATTTCAATTTAAAAATGCAATTTTCTACACGGGTTTGCGTTTGAGAACAAATGGAAAATTTTTTCGTTTATGCCTCGAGTGTTTATACGGTTGCACTCTTTTAACTTATTGTTGTCCGTATGTTTTGTTTCACTTTTTGGGATTTTTTCTTAGGAAAAAAATATCACGTAATAAACAGCAGCGCTAATGCGAACAACGTGTTGTGAACACTTTGAGAACATGACGGAAACTGAAACTGTGGTGGAAGACCGACCGCAGAGTAGTCGGTCTTAATAATAGTTGGCAATTCGGTGCTACTCGCAGCAGTGTTACCAAGTTTGTATATTACACAAAACACATGTAAAATTGCTAGTTTACTTTATACGACAGTACCATTCCAAAATGTTGCTCGCTGCAGGTGGCTGAGTCGAGCTGGCGAATAATTTTAAAAGCCAGTGGGCATAAAATCACTGAAATATAGCCTCCGATTTTTATTTATTTAATAATGCAATACAAAGCCGTTTCATGCCCAAAATATGTATTACATAGTATAGATTTTGGTCAAAATATTGGTAAATTTAATTTAAAACTTCAGTAAATTCATTAAGTTCCTTAAATTAAAAACGTTAACATTAATTTTTTTTAAATATTTCATAAATTTACTTACCTAGTGTCTACATTAGGCAAATTTTTATTAAAACAAACGTCAAAATCAGTCCGAATATATACAAGATAACCTTACTTAAACTGACTATTATTTTGGTTGTTACAGTTGTCAAACTGCATATATAAAAAAACAATAATGAAGTTGCCATATTGGTGATTTTGTGCAACTGTTATCACCTTTCACAAATTCGTGTTAAGTTTGACGTTTGTCTTGATAAATATTTTTCTAATGTAGACACTATGTTGTGGCGTCGGCGACATTTTAGCAGAGCTGCCGTCTCATGAATTTGACAGATAATACGGCGTAGCACTGATGTATGGCGCTTACGTTAAGTCTATACTAGATAAATTTTCATCAAGATAAATGTCAAATTTTTATCACGACAAAAATTTGCACAATGTAGACTGAATTTGTCAATATTATTGCAGCATTAAAGCAAAATTGTCAGCGCTCGAGCACTGACAACTTTGTCTTGTTGCTTGAAAAAGACGCCATTTTGATTTTTGTTGGTACTTTCTACATGGTTTATTATGACATACGTTTTCCCCTATAACTGATAAAGATAAAAAATCATCTGCAATTCAGGCAAAAATTTTACGTTTATCTTGATAAAAATTTCTCTAGTATAGACTTGAGATTACGGATCATGTATAAGCAAATAAAACCATACACTTTTGATTTACATTTTAAAGTAGTTATGGAGGGTGTATGGAGGCAAGTATCATAAATAATGCAGAGTAAGAAAAATCAGAAAATGCAATTCCGTTAGAAAACAAACAAAAACTTGAATGTTTCAGGAAAATATGCGAATTTTTCCTCGATAAAAATGCATATATATATATACATATATATATATATATATATATATATATATATATATAAATTAACATAAATAAATTCGGACTGTTTTTAGAAATATATATAGTATATAGAATTTTAAAAAGTAATAGTTTATTTTAAGAATTAAAAATGGAGCTAAAAAAATTAAGTTAAAAAGAAGCATATAACAAAAATGTATGATTTTTGTTAGACTATTCCCAGTAGATTTCCAAAAGTGGCAATTTACCCATTTTTGTTTAGTGTAAATTAAAAAAAGATAACAAAAATGTTTTACTGGCTCATTGCAACCAGTAAAATGATTGCATGTACAAAAATACACCACTTGGTGTGCGTTCGAATTGTCAAGATTTTTTTTAACAAAATCTTAAAAGTTAACAATGATGAGAGACAAGACTACCTCCCTTTAATTGCTAAGAAGACTCTTTAATTCCTCCGAAAAAGCAGCATATTGCTACAATATGCCGCACTAATGAACAAATGTTGGAACTGTTAGTGCAGTGGCAAATTCTAGAAATAAACATATTTGTGCATAGGTAAAATAATTTATTTGGGTTAATATTAAATGTGTTTGTTTTAGCCCTTTTATTTACAAGCAGTAAAAACGTTATAAGTTTAAAAAAGCTATTTATTTTGAAACAAAGTTATTTTATTAAGTTGAAATAAATGTTATGCATTGGAATGCCCAAGGCATAACAACTGAGTCAGCAGCTGCCCAGCTGGAATACTCTTTACACAAAAGGAAAATCGATATTCTCCTTTTAAATTAGACTTTTTTGAAACCGTACCACAAATTTCAACTTGGTGGTTATAAAATTTATAGAGAGGATCGATCTACTCATGGCGGAGGAGTTCTAATTGCAATTAAAGGTAACATTAAGCATACGTTGTTACCAAAAATAAAAACAAGTACTGCTGAAAGTATTTCAATACAAGTTATGATTAATAGAAGGTCAGTTATATTTACTTCAGCGTATAATCCTGTTCATACTACCAATTTTAATGCTGATTTGAATAAATTAACTTCATTTTCAAAAGACTATTTTATTTTCGGTGATCTGAATGCCCAACATACACATTGGAATTGTATGTCAAATAATTCGGCTGGTAATGATCTCTACAGCAACTTCAATCTTCAATCCAGCTACTACATTTATTACCCAAATGGACACACTCGCTTTGGACAAAATATCAATCCCATTCAACCGTCCAAAGTAGACATTCTTTTGTCTAACTCGTGCCTCCATTTTTCAAACCTTGAGACACATCCAAATGTTTTACAGTCGGACCATATACCTATATCTTATGTTATTTCTGGACAGGTTCAAAACATGACATATTCAGTTCCCTTGTATTATCGATCAGACTGGTCAGCAATCAGAAACTGGGTGGAAAATAAAATTAGGTGTCAGAACATTGACCAACCCGTTACTAATTCAGGTAATCTAGATTTTTATTTTAACAAATTAATATCTATAGTTAAAGAAGCGCTTAAAAAAATACCTGTCGGTTATAAAATTCCGTGGCAACGAGAAATCTCTGAAATTAGTAAAATGTTAATTAGTCAGAGAAATAAATACAAACGTAAATTTCAAGGATGTAGCGATTTTAATTATAAAAATCAATTGAAAAGCATTTTGAAGCTATTAAATAAACTTATTGATTTTCACCTTAATAAAGACCGCAATGAATCCTGGTCAAAATTTATTTCGAATTTGCCCTCGGGCTCTAAAAAGTTTTGGAAAGTAAAAAAAGCACTGAAAGGAAGCAAAATGTCTTTTACTGATCTTCATGTAAACGGTGAAGTTTTAAAAACTGGCAATGAAAAAGCTAATTCAATAGCAGACCTATTTGGCGATTCACACACCACTACTTTAAATAATTATTCACCTATGGACTCGGCCGTCTCAAGATTCATTCATGATTTTGACGATACACTTCTTGACAGATCTAACATAGAGCTTACCAATTTAGATGAAGTTAAATCGTTTGTACTTTTATTGAAAAATAATAAAGCCCCTGGTTTAGATGGCATTAATAGCATTATCCTTAAAAAGATGCCCGATTACTTTTTTGAAACTCTATGTAAACTTTTCAACTCTTGTTTAATAGAAGGCTATTTTCCAACTATTTTTAAGAAGGCAAAAGTTATCCCAATTCCTAAGCCAGGAAAGGATCCTAAATTACCGTCTAGCTATAGACCAATCAGTATCCTAAGCCTATTGAATAAAGTATTTGAAAAAATAATTAATAAGAGAATTTTAGATTTTTCCAACCAAAATAATATTATTAACCCTCAACAGTTTGGATTCCGCAAGGAACACTCCACAGTACATCAACTAAAAAGAGTCGTTAATTTTATTGAATCAAACAAAAGAAATAGTAAAAGCACTGGAGTTATTTTTCTTGAAATTGAAAAAGCCTTCAATTCAATATGGCATGAAGGCCTGGTTTTTAAACTAAATTCCTTCAATTATCCAACGTATTTGCAAAACATAATAAGAGTTTTTTAGATCAACGCTCATTTGCTGTATCTATAGATAACACGCTATCTAGTGATAAACAAATCCCTGCGGGTCTGCCGCAAGGATCGGTATTATCACCTACTCTTTATTCAATATATATTTCCGATTTTACTATTCGCAAGAATCAAGAAGTAGCTTTTTACGCTGACGACAGTGCTTTTATTTGCTGCGGTAAGGTGTCAAACGCAATAATCAAAAAAATGGAAGATAGTTTAAAATTTACCAATAAATACTTTGATAAATGGAAGATAAAAGTTAATGTTAGTAAAACACAAGCTATTATATTTCCATATAATAGATCACAGAAACGTATTCCTACAAAACATTTATATTCTAGGGGAGTTTTTATTCCTCTGCAGGATAGTATCAAATATCTAGGTATTATCTTAGATAAAAAACTATCATTTAAACAATACATACAGGATATTTGTGATAAAGCAATAAAATGAGGACGTGTACTTTACCCCTTACTTAACAGAAGATCTAAACTTAATTTAAAAAACAAGATCCTCATTTACAAAATGTGTATTTGACCAATTATGACCTACGGATGCCAAGTCTGGTTTAATAAAGCTGCTAAAACTTACACAAGAAAATTACAGATAATACAAAATAAAAATCTGAAAGTAATTCATGACCTACACCCCAGATATTCTACTGATCTACTGCATAGAAACTTTAAGCATAAAATGTTTAATTCATTTGCAAGGGAACTGACTCTGTCACTTAATGAAAAATGCAGAACGTCTACATATGAAATAATAAGAATTTTGCTAAACAATCACTGAGACTCTTTTTTACTTAAAGAGTTATAATTGATGGTTGTTTTTAAAATTTCTTATAACGTTTAAGTATGTACAAGGTTTTTTTGACAACTTTTCCTTAACACTGTGATATTAGTAGTTTCCTTATTTAATTATTTAGATTTTAATTGTTGTAATACTTTTAAGTAAATTCTCATAACAATGTAATTACTTTATAAAGGTTTCAATAGTCAATAAAGTTAAAAAAAAAGTTGAAATAATAGTAACTTTATGAAGCGTTTTATTCCACTCATAAAAAACATTTTTAATTTTTTAAATAAAAAAATAGTGAATATTGTATCTCTTGTTTACATTTATACTTAAAAAAAATAATCTACATTTTATTTCAATGTATAATTTCTATTGGGCAGAATGGAGGAGCTTAGATTTCTTGGGAATGCATGGAACAATTTTTGACTTTTTATAGTCTCTAGATGGTGTACTTCCATTTCCTATATGTCTGATCTCTTGGCACTGACAGTGTTTTAAGTTACAGTAGAATCTATAATTTCTTTTGTGAAAAATGGAGGAGCATAGATTTCTTTGCAATGGATCTAACGATTTTTTACACAGTTGACTTTTAATAGTCTCTGGGTGGTATACTTCTAATTCCTATATGTCTCATCTCTAGGCACTGGATGAACTAAGATTTCTCAAAAACCGATTGAAGAATATTTTGCTCGGAAACCCTTTTTACATTATATGCAGTCTCCTGGAACTGACCAGATCGCGAGATATAATGGAGTTTACAATTGTTAAAAAAAATATGTAAAACATTTCTCAACATCGTTGATAACGTTCATTTCTATCTGGGTAAATTTTTTCCAAAAAAACTATATATATATGATCAGCTGATTGTAGCAACACTGCTGATGACTGCACGCTAATGTAATTTGGTCTTAAAAAGGTGGATTATTTTATCATTTACAAAAGCGCGGGTAATTAAAGAGATTTGTTAAAAAATGTTAAAATTACATAGTTTGGAAAATACAGAATTGTCTGCTTATTGTTTAAGTATTTTAGAAAAACATGGTATTGCTTTAATACCTGAATTTATGGCGGAAAAACCTGAAAAGCTGATGAAAATATTACACTTAAATTTTGAGCAAATAAAAAATATTAAAAAGGAATTTAGTCGTTTGTATGGTCCCAAGCCCATACTTGAAGATGATCGTTTTAAACAGGAGCAACTCAAAAGAAAGGTTTATGGCACTTATATTACAGCTTTGGATAATATGCTGGCACCCCGTTGTCTGCTGAATAGTCTATCCTTTTGGGAGATATGTGGTCCAACGGGAGTGGGTAAAACCCAATTGGCTTTAACTTTGGTGCTAAATTTTGTCACCCAACAATATCAGCACGTTTTGTATATAGACACTAAATTAGATTTTTCAGCAAGTCGTATAAAAAACATGCTTAAAGCACGTGAAACTGAGCCAGAACTACATGCTGGCGTTATGTCTTTTATAAAAGTAGAACGTGTGCTATCGGCCCAGGGTGTGGTAGAAATGTTGGAAGAATTACATAAACAATTGCTAGAAGGAAATGAGGATGTAACCCCTATAAAAATGATAGTAATAGATTCTTTGCCAGCAGCTTGGTTTCTCTTGAAGGCCGAAAGTAATCGTTTACCTGGCAAATGGTTGTTGTCTCGCCTAAGTCAAAACATAAATCGTTTAGTATTCGAGCACTATATAGCTGTAATTTGTGTAAATCTATCGCTATTGCCTAGCCCAGAAGAAAATGAAGTCAAATTCAAAGGTATTAACTAATTTAACTTTTATTTCATTTTAATACATTCTTTAGTTAAATTTTAGAAACTGTTACTACACACGTTGATGACAATGATATATTAGATCTTATTGAAGATGATGATATGGAATTATATGCCGATAAATCATCTCTCTCTTATCGTCCTGCTTTAGGCTACTGTTGGTTAGCTAAACCTCATTTGCGTTTATCAGTGGAATTTCCAAACGAAGATGATGTTAGTTATAAAAATGATTCTGCTCTGCGTGTTATAAAATTATTAAAGAGTACATTATTGCCTAGCGATCTCTGCTGTACGGTTAGTCTACAGCCGGAAGGTGTTCTCTAAACTATTACGTTGATTTTTTTACATTGTGATATGTTTTCATTACACGTTTTCCCGGTGTAATACTGTCTCCCAAGCCGGGACGTTTACGATTTTTCAATTTATTGTTAGGGTCACTTGGTACATCATGTTCTGCTGAACTACCTTCAAAAGTATAAGAGGAATAGAGTAAGGATTTTGTGGTAACTGGTGTTGTAAGCTGAAAGGAGTAAATAATTATTTTTATTTCTTAAACAAATGCTACATAATTTTTATCATAATTTGTTTGCTGTCGTTTCTCAGTAAGATTTTTAAGATTTGATTTTTAAAATCAATAAACCATTTAAATTCTTCTAACTTACCACTTTATTTACATTCGTCTTATTGCTCTCATCCACTAAATCCGAATCGTGGGCATATTTACATTTATTACCAAATCTACATCGTCCCTTGCGATTATTCCAACAGATTTTACGACCATTTTTCTGCACTAAATGATTTTCCGAATCGACCATTTTAACATGTTTTTGTAACTTATCTATTTCTAATTTTTCTGCCTCCAAAAAGGGATTGCTAAAGACATCTCCCGTTGTCTTGGTCAAACCTCCACTAAGTAACAAATTGGCACTGGGCAACAAGAATGGTTTATTAGCTACAGATGAGCTACAATATAAATTAAAGAGTTTAAATATTCATTAATATGTGACCTTACTTGCCTGTCTTTTTTATGATTCTTCTCTTCTACTGCATCATTTTCTGTATCATCCTCTTCGCTGCTGGAGGAGGACGTCGTATCATAATCTGCTACTAAAGACAACATATTCTGGTTTGCTTTTAATACTTTTATTCTTTGTTGTTCGGTTTGTTCATAGATTAATCTATTGTTTTGTTTATTTACATTTATGAAGCCTTTTTTCGGAAAAATTCTGCTTGAATCAAACAGCTGTTAAGAGATTGTTGTAAAACGATAACGATAAGTTGTCAAATTTCTTTGAATTATTGGTTCTACTTTGCACAGCGTTGTAATAGGAAAGTACTAGGAAAACGGAAGTTAAATATTTAAATTTTAAATACGATTTCCTGTCACTATCAAAAAAACTGTTGATCAAACAGCTATTAAGAGATTGTTGTAAAACGATAAGTTATCAGATTTCTTTCAATTATCGGTTCTAATTTGCACGAACACGTAGTATGAAAACGGAATTTAAATATTTAAATTTTAAATACAATTTTCTGTCACTATAAAAATAAACAGGTTTTAATAAAAAATTAAAGTGCTAATTTCATAAATGTTATTAAAATTTAAATTAATTGGTGGTGACGATTTTAGCCAACCTAACTTGATTTTTTTTGGCCCTAATTTTCCTTTTCTAAAAAGTTTTAAATTATTTTATATATTCTATATATTGACTGCATCTAAGACTCGGAATATTAATCTTAAAATTTACACAAAAACATTATTAATTATATATATATATATATATAATTAATAATTTTTTATATATAAAATTTAGGATAAATCAAGATCACTGGAACTATTGATTTTTAAATAATTTTGATGCTGATTCAATAGTTTATTTACTTGAGATCGTAGTAATATAAAAAAATTTTGACCGCTAGTTCTTAGTTATCGAGTTATAGGACTTTAAAGATTCGATATATTTTTCTGAACATCTTTATTAATATATGTGGGATCTAAATTATTTATCCTACAAATACCTTTTTACATGACCATATACATTAACTCCTTAGGAGTAAAATTGACATTTTGCATCGATATAGCAAAAATTAAAAAAAAAAATTATATTCGACAAAGCTTATTCAGCAAAACCGGTGTTCGACGTAAATAGAGGAGGAAGTTGTTAAGATCGGCCGAAGGCCGTCAAAAAATATTTATTAATGTTCAAAAAAATATATATTTTAATGATTCTGGTAATCTTGATTTGTTCCAAAAATTCAAGGGACAGAAAGTTAGCCCACTTTCAAATATATTACTAAACATTAAAGTTACATTTGAAAAAATTAATTTTTAATAACGCATCTTAATAAAATTACGGTCATTTTCAGTGCTCCCGGGAAGTGAAAAAAAGGCTAAATTGAACTTTAAAAAAGGTCAGAAGAGGCTAATGTCCCAAAAAATAAATCTAGAAAAAGGCTAATTTTTTTATTTATTATTTATTTATTTATTCTCATTAGTTTTTGTTATATATATTTTTAAAGATATTGTAGTAAATTTACAAATAAAACATAGAACGGCTGCCAGCAAAATTATTCTGTAAAAAATCGCCTACATTGCCAATTATCTTGATAACAAAATAATAAAAACGAAGTGATAATTTTTGTGCCACTAATTGATTTTCTTTTCCTTTATCACTGATCTTTCATCTACCAAATTTAGATATTTTCAATTTACATTTAATCAGAGGTAGACGTGATTAACTGTTTTTCTAATACTGTCCTAAATATTTCGCTGTGGGTATTGTCTGTGATAACTTTTTTAATTTTTGGGATCTAATATAGATTTTGCTCCGTGTTATAGATTTGATAGTAATGAACAAGAATATACAAGAATGGGTGTTTTAATAAATTCATTTAAAATGTGAAAAAAATTATCATTTTTGCTTAGGACTCCTCCTGGGGAGTATTCGTCAGACTGCTAGTAGGCCAGACCCAACTTATCCTCCAGGAACGTCGCAACTAGCTAAGTCTTACTTACTAACTGTAGATTTTTCATTGTACATGAAGATTATATAGTGTTTACAGAATTTAAACAGAAAAATATTTAGTGATTTTCGCAATGTACTGATTTTGAATCTGCATTACTAAATCGAATTTTTATTTATTTCACATAAAATTCAATTAAAAAAATTTAATTTTTATTTGTTTTTCAGTTAGTGTATTAAAATAAAATAAAAAAACATCAGATATAGGAAAGCTATTCTGTCCCCATTACTGGGCGAATTTAACCCATAGGTGAGGGTAGTTTTGGCGTTTTTGGTCACTTCAGAAATTCGTAATAAAATAACGTAACGAAGAAACATTCAGGATCAAAAGGAGTCAGGAGTCAGTATAGAGATATCGCTTACGATTATGAAAAGAGAACATTTTTAACCAAAAATTTAAAGTTACATATTTTAATTTTTTGGTTTTATTGAAGTACTAAAATTTTAGCCTTTTTAAGGCAAATTTAACAATCAAAAAAAGCTAAAAAAAATAGCCAGAAGCTAAAACGAAAATTTTGAGGCTAAAAACAAAATAAAAAAGCTAGATTTAGTCCTAAAAAGGCTAAACTGGTAACACTGGTAATTTTTGTGACATAATTTTATGTAAAAATGGGTAAAAATGCTTTAACATTCAAATATTCGACACTAGTAAAAATCGCGAATTTATTATGAAAGTCGTCTAAAACTTCGACAACCATATAATTATAGTCAATAATCTTTCAAAGCATTATAAATAATACAAAAATTTCAAACACTTACACAAGAACGAAATATTTGGTTACTTTGTGAATTTCTAAAATAGAATAATCACAAAATTTGCA
This sequence comes from Protocalliphora azurea, assembly GCA_932274085.1. NCBI lineage: Eukaryota > Metazoa > Arthropoda > Insecta > Diptera > Calliphoridae > Protocalliphora > Protocalliphora azurea. The sequence continues at coordinate 128,555,976 of OW026521.1, read as the reverse complement.
AAGAAACTTCTCACCAAGAGATTACACTTAAGTATCCACTAGAACAAAAACCAAATGTTATATTATACAGATTGAAAAGCTTTACAAGCAGTGTGATTTCAAAAAAGAAGCTGGGTAAAAATACACCGAAATTAATCTAAACAAGTGGAGATGTTATATTAGGCTGGGCCGAATCTTTTATACCCTTCACAAAATATATATTGCATAAATATACATAAATATACAAATTAAGGGTATAAATTCATTAAAACTTTATTTACGTCTTGTAATAGTCAGGCATAAAACTAGAGACCATAGAATACAACTAGAAGTTACTCATTTTTTTTCAAAACACAAAAACAAAATATATGTGACTACATGTATTTTTTTTTTGTTGCACGAATTAGGTTTTTGTCTCTCACATAAACTTCTAGTTGTATTCTATGCTAGAGATCTTACAAAGTAAAACTACGTATTCCGTTTTTTTTTTCATTTTTTTTCGTTTATTTCAAATTTTCTCTTTAAAAAAATTTGAAAGTATACATATTTAAAAAAATATTTAAAAAAAAAAAAATCTACATATATAAAATTCTCGTGTCACGGTGTTTGTAATTTCATATCGCTAGAGGTCGTAAAATAGGCCACAAGGGGTAAAAGCTGCCCCTCCCTAATCTTAACTAATAAACCAATTTTCCTGAAATTTGGCAGGCAAATAGATAACATCTGGAAGGAACTATAACCTATAATTTTTATTATTTAGGGCGTAAAATAGGGCAAAGCTCCCCCTCCCTATATCTTTTTAACTAATCAATCGATTTTCTTGAAATTTGACAGGCAAATAGTGTAACATCTAGATGGAACTAAAGCGTATAATTTTTATTATTTATAACGGGAAATAGGGTAAGAGGGGTAAAAGCTCCCTCTCCCTATATATTCTTAACTAATCAACTTAACTTAAAATTTGGCATGCAGACACTGTAACATGTGAAAGGAACTTAAAGATATACATTTTGAAGAAATTCCAACATTTAGGACATAAAATAGGGCAAAACGGGTAAAAGCTCCCCCTACCCATCTATATATATAAAATAATTACGAACATTACATCAACCCGATATGGACGTCAAATGAAAGCAAAGATATATATATATATTTTTTTTTTTTTAATATTCACTTTAGAATATATGTATATTACCCTGCAATAATCACTTTTACACGTGAAAAATATGCATGAAATTAGAGAACAGGATATCAAATTTCCTCTCAAAAATACTTCAAAATTTCAAAAAATATACAACTTTTAAGAAATTTATAAAATATTTTCGAAGATTATATATACCCAATATGGACGTCAAATTTCTTCTCAAAATGTCGAAAAATACACAATTTAAAAAATCTCAGAATCGCCTGACTCTAAGGCACAAATCCACCAAACATGCTTCACCTACATAACCTTATTATCCATATTTTAAAAACCTAAAACACAATTAAAGTTAAGTGAAAATTTTTTTAAGAAGAAATATCTGACAAACTCAGGCCAAACATATTTTTTCATAGAAAACAAGTAAGAAAGATATAGTCTGTCAAGCCCGACCATATGATACCCCACACCATTGTACAGGGGTCTTATATTTCGTGGAGGGGTTTTATATTAGACATGTGGACAATTGTGGACCGATACTTTTACTAAGTGTTAAATAAAATATATGAATACATAATAATACGTTAATACTAACATTTATGTGAATTTTTGCACTTTAGGGTGATTTCCGAAAGTGGGATTATATAGTAGCTATGGTAAATTATGGAGCGATCCTCTTAAAATTTGTCACTATGATTTCTACTTATATAAAACTTATTTGTGTCGAATACAAACCTGATACTAACATTTGTATATGATTTTTGCACGTTAAAGTGACTTTCGGAATAGGGTTTTATATATGAGCTATGTTTAATTATGGATCGATCTTCATGAAATTTGGCACAAAGATTGAAACTTATACATAACTTACTTACACTGAATTTCATTAAAATATTGCTATATTTAATGCATTTATGATCGTTAAACTCCTATTCCGGAAGGATATTTGTATGGGGGCTAGGTGAAATAATGGCTTCGTCCTTGTGTCATGAAAGTTCTATGTGCATCATTAGACCGATTCAAAAAGTGATTCTGAGTCTATTAGTATACCTTAAGGTGAGTGTTGGATGATTTTTTCTGCGCGTTACAAACATTAGCACAAAAGCATAATATAAAAATACGCTCATATTTAAAAAGAAGAAAATCGATGGGATCCTGCGAAGATTTCGGTCCATAGTGACTTTTTAGGGGGTCCGAGATAAGATCTAAAAGAGTATATAAATTCATTAGTTCTTTTTCGGTATAAATGTGGTATTAAACATATAATAACTTAGTTTTGTGCCTATTTGTCTAGTGCTCGTGAGTGGTTGGCGTGGAGTAGAAGTCCGATTGGAAAGTTTTACATTATTATTTTTATTTTTTGAAGAAAATCAATGGGGAAATGCTTACATAGCCATTGGACTTTAAAAGCACTTGGGTTCATTCAAAAACAGGAAATTTTTTACCACATTAACTGAAGACAAGAGACGTTGAAAGGCGATTTTGAATGTCTGAAATGCTTTTTCATCGCAACAAGACGGTTATTATGTGTTTGTGCTGATGTTTGTAATGCACAGAAAAAATCATCCAATACCAATCCTAAAGTATACCAATCGACTCAGGATCACTTTTTGAGTTTATCTAACGAAGTACGACCGTCCGTCTGGCTGGCTGGTTGGATGGCTGGGCGGCTGGCTGGCTGTCCATGTAAACCTTCTGCACAAAGTACAGGGCACAATTTTGCAGATAATGCAATGAAATTTGGTACTTTCATAACACAAGGACAAAGCCTATTGAAATGATGATCTTTCCATTATTTCACCTAGACCCCATACAAATGTCCTGCAGGAATAGGGGTTTAACAATCATAAATGCCTTAAATATAGCACTATTTTAATGAAATTCGGTGTAAGAAAGTTTTGTATAAGTATCAATCTTTGTGCTGAATTTCATGAAGATCAGACTATAATTTACCATAGCTCCCATATAAACCCCTCTTCCGAAAATCACTTTAACGTGCATAAATTACATACACATGTTAGTATCAAGTGCAAAAATTCATATAAATGTTAGTACTAATGTAATATTCTGTATTTATTCTACACTTAGTAAAAGTATAGGTTCATAAATGTCTATATGTCTAACATGTTCACGAATTTTGATGGACATACACAATGGTGTGGGTTATCATATGGTCGGGTTTGACCGACTATATCTCTCTTACTTGTTTCATATATTGCAAAGCCAAAAACATGTCGATTCGAATTGTTTAATTATTTAAAACACAAAAATACATACTCGTACTAAATTTCCATACAGGGAAGAAATTTTTAGTATCTTTAGTACATAGAAATTTGTTGAAAAAATAATTTGTAAAAATTAACAAACAGCTTAAAAACAAAAATTAAAAATTATGAATGTGTATCATACACAGAGAAAAAAATTCATATATATGAAAATTAAATAATAATATTAAATATTATGAATCGAACATGACTATTTTTGTCATACTTTTTTCATTAAAAATATAATTTTGTTCATAGATATTATAAATTGTACTTAATGAAAATTTTACGAGTTTTGCAAAAATTTTACTAAAATTTTAATTTACTTTTATTAGATTTGATTCAAATGCTAAATAGAAATAGTTATGCATGAATATATTAACAATAAATCCCTTTAAATTGCAATTTTCCAATAAAAAGATGTTAAAAAGTAATGTTTAGAAATTTACATAAATTTGCTGCCATTCTATAGCACATGCATCATTTTAATAAAAAACGCTTCTGTTATGTTCTTATGTTCCCAATATGTGGCTAAAAATCATAAAAAAAATCTCCAAAGAAAATTTCAAACATGCAGTTACAAATTGAAAATATAAATGAAAATTTAAACAATTTTTTTTAAGTCTTCTTGACTTTTGATTCATTTCAAAAAATGTAAAAAAAAGTATTAATTTTAAGACAATATTCTTAAATATTATGAACTAAAATCAATGAAAGTAAATTTTTATATTTATGCATAAACTTTTTTCTGTGTAAATTTTATTTGTTTAAAAATTTTAGTTTTTAAATTAGAAAGTATGTGTGTGCGAAATTTTTATTTAAATCAAAAATTTGTGAAAAAGGTTTGGCAAACGAAAAACAGGCACAAAGGAAAAACACAATAAAATGTTATGTGAACAGTGATGTTTAAACTAGTTGTGTTTTTCAAAAAACAAGTAAAAACCTAATGTGAGTGAGCATAACATTAGGTACGATGAAAAGTCGATCTACTATGATAATCCAAAGTCAAAAGCAAAAAAAAAAAAAAATCGAATAAACATGGAGACCAGTGTGTCATATATTATGCGCTGCTAAAATATGTTGAAACGATCTGGACCGTTATGAACGCAATTTATCCATATTAAAGAGGATCGTGTTGCGTAACTGTTTTGGAAAAAGTGGTTAGGATGTTTTGCCTCACCCACCGTATAGCAAAAAAAAATTAATTCTGCCTATTATTTTTTCGTTCGATCCAGAATGCCGTAGATTAAAAATATGCTTCATTTCAGAACATGATACGAAAAATTGTATTTCTTGCCTCAAAAGTTAAGAAGCGTTTTTGGGATAGTAATATAAACTGCTGGAAGGAAAAATTTGTACCTTTCTATGGACAATACTTTGAATAAAATGCATTGTATCTTTATCATAAAATAAATTTTAATTTTTTATTAAAAAACGATAGGAATAAATACGTATACCAATGTATTTTCTTGGCGACCCTGCAAAGATTTTTTTACTCATTGTGTATTTATATTATTAAAGAATTCAAATATATCTGGGGGTCCACGGGAAAATAAAAAATTCCTGGTGGGTCACAACTTTGCAACAGAAAAACATTTATATATTATTGTATGTGAAATAGAAAATATTATTAAATTTGGACAAAGAAAATTGAAAAGATTTTTGAGGCTGCTATAGAAAATCTTTTATAGCTCAGCCATTCCTAAATGGGTTTCGCTGAATTTCAATATCAAGATTTTCGAGACTATGTGTCACATATGTGTTGAAAGAGAAATGTATTTATTGAACTATGGGCTTCAAAATATAAAATTAATAATGTCCTACTTAAAAGCAAAAAAAAAAAAAATCAAATTAGAAAGATGTTGCGAATTGACAAAATAAAACGGATTTTTTGTTCTTCTGAAAATTAGTCAAAAACACATACGATTTTTCGTCAGCGTATCGACGATATATACGTACATAATTCAAAAATTTGTTCTAAGTTTAAAGAGGTTAAAATAAGTCTAATTAAAATCAAAAATCGTTACGTTGTAAGTCAAATTTCATATAAAATAATAACCTTTTTAGTCAAAACTATCATTTTTTTCCAAAATCATAAATTTTCAATAATGCTTATGGATTCTCGGAGGTCTTTTTTACTTAAGTTTTCATGACCGTTCATAAATTCGTAAGCTATAGACCTTTAACTAAAAAAGGCACCTCATAAATTTATGCTATAAAAAATTGTGTAAACATTTTTTGATAAAAATTAAAAAATACAAAAACAGATTGTTATCTTATTTTTTGACAATTTTGGATTAAAAACAAAAAAACAAATTGGCGAATCCAGTATGGTGATCATAATTTGCTAAGTTTAGTTATAATATGTAGATAACTATAATTTGCACAAAATGTTGCACTTTAGTAATTCCATATTAAATTTTAAAATTTTAACCTCTCTGAAATTTTCTCTGTAGCAAGTATGCCGATAAGGCTTCCTACCAAAGAAATATAAAAAAATAAAAATGGACAAAGCTATAGAGTTGCCATAGTTTTCAAAATAAAAATGATAAAAAATTCATGTTACATGCCTCTGCATCCTCCTTTACACATGCACGATATTTTATCTAAATCGGTAACCAAGGGTCGAAACTTTTGAAATTTAAAATGGAATTACTCACCTATAAAATGGAAAAAGCAATGTGGCTTTAATCTGAAAATAGCTTAAATTTTTGTATACCAGAATTTCTTTAATTTTATGTGAATTTTAATATGTATATAAGATACATATTTTAAATATATCTTGCTTATAATTAGCACCTTTTGGAATATTTTAAACGTATCGTTTTTACTTGTTGGCCGCCGTATTCTATTCGAAATTTTGATTGTTTTTTTTTTTAATTTATCTTAAATTCGTAACTAATAACTTTTTTGTCTTTTTTTTTTTTTTGTCATTTTAATACAATATTGTCCTATATTCCCTTTTATTATATATATTCTATATATTCCGCCATATTGGAACCGCCATTTTGAAGATTTAATTTTTTTTATTGCAGTATTGTAATTAGCGTGACCAAAAACCTTATGAGTGATATATATATTTTTCATGTATACCAAAACTTCTAATTATGGGAAAAAATCGGGATTGTAGCACAGTCTGAACCGCCATATTGCTTCCACCTTTCTGATTTCGGAAAATCAAAAAACAATATCTTGTAGTCACCTTGTAATAATACAAAATGAGCTACAGGGTGTCAAAGTTGACGACGTCGAGTATGTAAAAGTTTAAAAAAATTGTAACTTTCGTTTTTCGGAAATAAGTCCTGTGGTATATGAGGGAAACATTTTTTAAAAATAGTCTATAATTTCCAATACATACCGAAATAATATGCTGAATATTTTTTGGATTATCTTAATTGGTGTACTTGAAAATGTTCAGATTCAGCACTCCGAAATTAATATGAAAAATTGCACTTTTTTAACAAAAATATAGTAAAATTTTTTCACTTTTTCCTCAAAGTTCTGTTAATATTTTAATTTTATGGGGATGGGTGGACGTGATTTTATCCTTTTTGCTTTATTTTACGCCCTAAATGTTAAAATGTACAGCGTTTAGTTCCTTTAAGACTTGAAACTATCATCGGATAATTAATTAAGAAGACATGGAAATGTTGGAATGTCCAAAGAAATTTTAAACTTTACAGTGCCTGCATGCCAAATTTTATGAAAACCAGTTGATTATTTAAGAAGATATAGAGAGGGGGAGCTTTTACCCCTCTTGCCCTATTTCACGCCCTAAATAATAAAAATTATAGGCTATAATTTCTTCAAAATGTTACACTATTTGCCCCTCCAAATTTCAAGAAAATCGGTTGATTAGTTAAGAAGATATAGGGGGGAGCTTTTACCCCTTTTGCCCTATTTTACGCCCTAAATAATAAAAATTATAAGATATAGTTACACTATTTGCCCGCCAAATTTCAAGAAAATCGGTTGATTAGTAAAGAAGATATAGGGAGGGGGAGCTTTTACCCCTTTTGTCGTATTTTACGCCCTCTAGCCATATGAAATATACATATATATATACATATAATGTTGTATTGAAATTAATTCTTTGGTCAACTCGAATTTTCAGATAGTTTTTTTTTCTAAGATCTGTCCTACAAATAGACAAAAATTAAACATTATTTGTAATAATAGTATAATTTTTTAATTGATTTAATTACTAAAGAAATCAATTTCAAAAATATTAAGATCTGTTTCTATTTTAAGCCAAAGCTGTATTTATATTTATAAATCTTGGTCATATTTTTATAGGTATTTTCTATTCTAACCTTAATCAAGAGTAATCTCCTAAATAATTTTTTTAAAAAATTTCAACATGAAAAATTTTAATTACTCGAAAACCAATTTCTCCAAAAAGTCGAATAATCGATCACTCTACTACAAATGTAGTCATGTAGTCACTTGGATGTACTACTTATATTTATTATCACGTTATAGGTCTTCTTGGGGACATCATAAGTCAGTTTTAAACATTTCCAATTCAACCTCAAAATTTTGATTTATTCTCAAAAAAACTGTTTTTGGGTAAGTTCCTGTATAAATAAATCCCTAATTCTGTTATTCTTTTCTATAAATCTTTTGGGAAGTTTATTACACATTTTTTTTTTATAAAAGTCTGTATAACGATACAATGATTTTTTAAGACATTTTTTGTTGTTAAAATAACAAGATTTAGTTTTAAAAAATTAGACAAAAACTGTAAAACTTATTCGATTTTATCTAGAATAATTTGTCAAAATTTTCCATACATTTCTCATTTTTACCCCAAAAAATATTGATGTTTGATTTATCAAATAAAATAATATTTCGTTTTATTCTAAACAAAGTAGCATTTAAAATTTAGTACAAATATCGTAAAGAAAAAAATCTAAAAAATTTACATCATTTGAAATTTTGAAAAAAGAGGAAAATAAATTTAAATTCATTAAAATAAACGATTTTGAATTTGAAAATTGCAAAAAAAAACTACTTTTTGTGTTTTTTTAGCCGAAAAAGTATCTACGCTCTTCTTTATCTAAAATAAAATTTTCTTTAGCAACATATAATAATTTTGTACTTTTCTGAAAAGTAACTTCACAGAGATGACTTTAAAAGAAAAAACATGCCCAATAACTCAATTGGTCATGGTACACACCCTCCCGAATTCGACCCATTTTATATGAAAGTTTTGATTTTAGACTATATTTTCTCAAATCCCAAAGCACGAATCTACAAGCGGAATATATTTTAAGAATCTTTAATATGTTGTTAAGAGTTTTAAATCAAAATCTACGGGACTTCGAAAAAATGTGGATTCTATAGCCAAAAATTTAAAAAATCCCATTTTTGGAATTTTCATTAGTTTTTTTGGGAATTCAGGAAAACCCTACCCTTGATTGAAATTTGTTTAACGCGCTTTTATTTAATTATTATTTAAATAATAATAAGATCCACATTTCCTGAAAATTTCATTAAGATATCTTTATAAACAAATATGTTATTACAATTAAAAAAATTGTATTTCCTCCAAAAACCCCAAATTGTGCCTTTTGTTTGGTTTATTTCTAAATAGCGAAAGAAATTTTTAAAATATTAAGCATATCCTTTAGCATATATAATTTCCGATCTTTTGCAAAAAGATTCAAGTCAATACCATGCCTCATTTCAGAAATATGCGCCTTTAAACTTTTATATTTCCAATTTATTGCATATATGACTATATTTTTACAAACTTGCAACTTTTGCATTTAGCTTTGCTTAGAAAATTATGAATATTTCTGTATACTTTTAATAATATCTACACACAAAATATTTTTATAAAAATAATTAATAAATATAAATCTAAATATTTATCCTTTTCTAAGCATTCATATATTTCTATTAATGAATTTAAAATAATAAAACAAACAAAAAATGTCTATTTTAACTTAATCAATATTATTATTTTTGGTATTTATCATCTTCCTTAATAAATATTATATTTCTAATACGATTTTTTATTACTTATTTTCATAAATTTATGTAGACAATTTTTCTAATATTTTAAACTTTATACTACTTATTTTCTATAAAATAATCTATTGTATCTGTATACATATCTAAAAAATAATAAAGGTCCTTCAAGTCTTCAGCATTTTTAGTTGATAAAGGCTTGTAATAAATCCAACGTTTTCTCATTGATGATAGTACAGGGTCTGATGATAACAATAGGCTATTAAAAATATCCTCGTTCTGTGACGTTCTGAAGCATTTCCTGGAGCTGAATAATTGAACGTGCTTAAAATCTCTGTTTCTTTCTTCTTCAGCCTTTTCTGTAACCTCTACAAGTGGAAGAATATTTCGTTCAATTATAATTTCGCCATGGCACAATACTTTATGTACTATTGGTGTCATTTCTTTCCATGGATATAGAGAAACAAGTAGTTTAGATATTTCTGTTGCATATTATTAATAGTATGTTAGTCATTTCAAGTAACTCTTTATTAATACCAGTTATTTTTGATGTAGCTTCGAATTTTCCGAAAAACCTTCTTGCTGTGTTTCCATCATTTGTACTACCACCAGGCGGCAGAGGTTTGTCGATGTTTAATCCCGTCTCTCCTCTGTATTCATCCTGGATTCTACTTTTCTCAGATATTCTAAGTGTTTTTAAATCCTCGTTGTTTCTGGTAGGTTTTGTTAAATTTTATGGCACACTTCTATACTTTAAATCATATGCTATGTGCAGAAAATGCTCCATGAACCGTATTCAGGCGTATAGTGGAGATATTCCGAAAGATAGAAATTCTTCATTAATACTCTTTGCTTTACCAATATCCGAAAATTGTAATTTCGTCTTATCACATAGTGAGCATTTCCAAAAAGAAGATGTTTCCGTAATGGCATTACTAACCTTTCCATTAATAATTGTTAGACTAAGTTGAAAGGATATGTCGAATGTGTATTGGTTTATGGTTATTGAAAGAGGTTGTAAATCATTTATTTCATCTTTAATATATTCCACTAAATCCTTTGTTGTTGTCTTCGACTCCCTTGTGTATTCGACCCAAATAGGTCTGCAAAAATGTTTTGATCCTGGAGTGGTGTTAAGCCATATATCTTCAAATGAGTTTTTACACTTTGATGAAGATTGCTTTAAGGAATATGATCGCATTCTTAATGGCACCAAAGATGCTGTAAATACGCTTTTATAATCCGCCATTTTCTTACTTCCACTAGCATGCTTGTATTAAGGAAGAGCTGATAGTCCGTCACATCCCCACTTACAGATTAATACAACATCGCTGTTATTTACTTTTTCCAATTGATCTGCAGAAAAATCTGCAACTATCCTGGTAGCTGTATTCACAAGCAAAGAAGATAGCTCTACACATGCTTCCTTTTCGGTAGCCGAAATAGATGGTAAAAGCTTGCTTTTTTTTCTTGAATATCCTTGTATGATGGTCGAATTGAGTGTCCCTTTTCAAGCAGAGCTTTTCTTAAAATTTGATATTTGTTTCGGCTGAGATCCAGTTCAAGCATTAAAGCAATTCCTTCTTTCTCTGTAAAATTGGATTGTGATGTTGGAGTAGGTACACTTTCGGCAATCCGTTTAAGACGTTTTGGTGATGCAGTTGGCAGTATTTCAGCAATATTAATTGCACTCTTAGGTTGCTTCTCCTTTTTTAACATTTCTTTGAATGTATCAGAAACTTCTTCATTCGAAATTATAGAAAGCTTATGGGCCAGACTTTTCTTCTTAGATCTTGTACTTAAATCATTATATGTCTTGCAGGGTGCACGCCGATATTTCTGTATCAGTATCCATCCAATCGGAATGTTTAATCTGTTAGTACGCTGATTCAAGGACTTCATTTTTACGTCATACAACTTTAAAAAGCTCTCTATCTGAGATTTACCAATGACGTCGACTTTTGCATGATATGAAGTTTTTATGAATTCCACTATAGCTTCTAAACGATTAAGATCATTTTTAGATAAACTCCACAAAACACAACACAATTGTTCATGTTTCAATGTAATCACCATGGTAATCAACTTCGTTATGATATTGATAAGGATTAGCTGCGCATTTATATATATCTATTATATATCGCAGAAGTATATATATTTACAGGTATTCTGTGAATTTCCATTAGGTAAAATATTTGGAAGATTACCTATACCGAATTCATTGATATTATATGTTGATGTTAGGTATCACCGGAAAGGATAATACCTGTGCATTGTCACTAGCTCATAAAAATATAGATTTTGAACCATCAGTAATAGATAAATGCTGCAGCTTGGTATCAGCGAAAAGGATACCTGTACATTGCCACTAGATCTTAAATATATAACTGTTTACCCATCACCAATAGAAAAATACATTTGTTAAATTTAGGTAAACACCATAAATGTAAACTAATAAAATACTTAAAATAGACATTTTTTGTTTGTTTTGTTATTTTAAATTCATTAATAAAAATATATGAATGCTTAGGATAAAGATTTACTTAAATTTGGGAAATGTGGCAACCCTATTAAAAATAAAAAATATTTATTAATTATTTTTATAAAAATATTTTGTGTGTAGATATTATTAAAAGTATACAGAAATATTCATAATTTTCTAAGCAAAGCTAAATGCAAAAGTTGCAAGTTTGTAAAAATATAGTCATATACACAATAAATTGGAAATATAAAAGTTTAAAGGCGCATATTTCTGAAATGAGGCATGGTATTGACTTGAATCTTTTTGCAAAAGATCGGAAATTATATATGCTAAAGGATATGCTTAATATTTTTAAAATTTCTTTCCCTATTTATAAATAAACCAAACAAAAGGCCCAATTTGGGGTTTTTGGAGAAAATACAAATTTTTTAATTGCAATAACATATTTGTTTATAAAGATATCTTAATGAAATTTGCAGGAAATGTGGATCTTATTAATATAAATAAAAGCGCGTTAAAAAAATTTCCATCACGGGTAGAGTTTTCCTGAATTCCCAAAAAAACTAATCAAAATTCCCAAAAATGGGATTTTTTACATTTATGGCTATAGAATCCACATTTTTCCGAAGGCCCGTAGATTTTGATTTCAAACTTTTAACAACATATTGAAGATTCTTAAAATATATTCCGCTTGTCGATTCGTGATTTGGGATTTGAGAAAATATGGTCTAAAATCGAAACTTTCATATAAAATGGGTCGAATTCGAGAGGGTACCATGACCATGAGTTATTAGGATTGTTTTTTATCTTAAAGTCATCTCTGTGAAGTTACCTTTAAGAAAAGTGCAAAATTCGGTTCTAATAAATATTATTGTTAATTTTAAATAAAATAACTTCGAAACAACCTCAAAAAGGTTCATTAACAAAACCTTTTGAATTTATGCTCGAATAAGTGAATTTTTGTCAAGTGTTTATGCAGTGTAATTAATTTCGAATATAAAAATTGAAAGTTTTTCTTAATAGTTTATTGCAAATTATTTAATTAGGCCATAACAAAGTTATACAAAATATTTATAATCGGATGAAAAAATTTCAAAAGGTGTTCTACTTTGAAATTTTATAGTTGCGCTGCTTAGGGGCCTGTATAATTTGCTTTCAAAACTATAGCTCACTGTTCAGTCGCCTTCAATTTATTTTATATATTGTCTACTTTTTTTTAATGATGAAATATTTTTATGAATGCGTTTATGTTTTCATCACTTATCTTATCTTATTGTGTAGTATATGTTTTTCATTTAGCCGCCTTTATGCATTTTTGGAATTTTTATTTTTGTTCTTAAATTTAAATAAACAAATGTCATTATACTTTAGTTTAAATGAAATTCATTTTATTAGAGCATTTTATTTACAATAATGTTTTTGTTTCTTTTTTTTTTTTTTTTGCTTCTTATTAGTATTAAGATCATTTTTATTTTGATCTTGACATAATCGTATACTACGTAATACAAAATTAAATGTAAGAACCAAGGCTGGAAACCGATACTGTTATAAATACCGATGTCTTTTAAATACAATTTAAAATGGTTTACCGTAACCAATACCGTTACCGAAATTATTATTTTCCAAAAATACTGTTTCAAATACTGGTATATACCGGTATTTTAGTTTCGGTATTTTAATAAAGCGTGATCCATTTCGATGGTCCCTACTTTTTTAAAGAAAAAAACACAGAAAATTCCAATTTAATGGGGAATGTTTATTATCATTTGAAAGAACATTCTTTGGCGTTTATTTTTTGAAGATTATGTCTATCAAATGTTGGCCGTTGCTACATCGCAGATGGTCCATCTGTTGAGTCCAATTTTCGATGACTCGTTCGAGCATTTCGACTGGTAACTGGCGAATGACACGCGTGATGTTTTCCTCCAAGGCCTGAATCGAAGCGAGTTTGTCCGCATAAACTTTAGACTTTACATATCCCCACAGGAAAAAGTCTAACGGTGTGATATCACACGATCTTGGTGGCCAATCGATCGGCCCAAAACGTGAAATTTTGTGCTCACCGAAGTGTTCTCTCAATAAATCTATTGATTGATGCGATGTGTGGAAAGTGGCGTCGTCTTGCTGAAACCAAATGTCGCCCAGATCACGAGCTTCAATTTCAGGCATCAAATAGTCGGTACGGTAACGGTCGCCATTGATGGTTGCGTTCGCACCGGCATCATTTTTAAAGAAATATGTACCGCTGATTCCATCGGCCCACAAACCACACCAAAACGTTGTTTTTCTGGATGAAGTGGCAGTTCTTGCATCTCTTCAGGTTGCTCTTCGTTCCAAATGCGGCAATTTTGTTTGTTTACATACCCATTGAGTCAGAAATGGTCCTCATCGTTGAACAAAATTTGCATCGAAAACGTCGGATCTTCTTGGAACTTTTCAAGAGCCCATGGAGTGAAGCGATGTCGCTTGTATTTTGTACGCTTTCAATTTAAGATTTCGACGTAAAATGCGCCAAGTCGTTCCATACGTCAGTCAGAGTTGCTGCGAACGAAGCCGAATCGACTCTCCACGGTCTTCGTGTACACTCTCAGCTACGGCCGCTATATTTTCTTCACAGCGTGCTGGACGTTGTCTATTCGGTCGAATATTATCCAATAATGAATGCTGAGTCTCAAAATGGGTGATGATGTTGCGAATAGTACACTCAGTAGGCAGATTATGTTGACCATAAGTTGAACGAAGTGCACGAAACACATTCCTCACAGAACGTGAATTTTTGTTGTTCAGGCGTAAGTCTTTCCATTATGAAATGCCAAACAATACTAAACAAAACATGACAGCATGACACGACTCATACGTGATCTAAAAAAGGCTATTGAAAAAAGTATCTCTACTTGAATCACCCTTTATATACGATTTTCTATGTAATATGTTTTGTAAAAACATATATAATTTACTTGCTTCAATAGAGATGAAATTATTTTTAATAACAGTTTATTTAATGTAATATTTGACCGTTTATTTTGAAAGTGACCTAAGTCCATACACAAAAATGATGAAGTTAGGTATGAAAAAATTTAAATTCTTACATAATTATTTGATTCTTATTTAATTTTTTTCTTTAACATTAAAACTTGTTAAGATTTCTGAATGAATAAAGAAGAAAACTTAAATTAGGACAAAACTATGACGTAAGCATTAAACTATTTTTTATGACTAAACCCGATTTTTTTGCTGAAAGTCACTTTCAAAATAATAGGCTCATTCATGGAATCTTGTTTTTAGCAAGATTTTTGAAAAAACAATTTATTTATACCAATGGATTTCCTAAAACGATTCGTATTGATCAGCTTAATACAGAATATTCGAAAAAAACTAATTTATCTTTAGTTCTCTACCCAAATATCCTTAGGTCTTTTGTTGTAAATAGGTTTCTAAAAATTCTTAACACAAGTCAACAAAGTAGTAGAGAAAATTGTATCACAAATAATTAAGTAGGTGTGTTTGACGAAGTTACCCAAAGTCACTCAAATGAGCTCAAATAAGAAAGTTCTCATTCTGGAGTTTTTTGGGCCATAAATTTGGTTTTTTTCATTCCCCTGCTTTTGAAAACTTTTTACAATTTGAGAGAATAAATTTTTTAATACTTTCATTTTTCTAAACTTTCCCAAAAGTTAGTCAAACACAGGGAGTGTATAGAGTTAAATAAAAATTACGTTATTTAGGCTTCTTTTCCCTTATCATTTATATTTGGTTCTTTCCTTAATATTATTTGAGAGAATGAAACGTTTGGTCAGAAAGTTACAGCTGCATTTATATATCCTTTAACTGTGGACGTTAATTTTTTGTAACACTACCTTGGACGTGGGGTCTTAAAAATTTAAACTAAAAATTCTCAACGAACTTGACAATCACAAAATTTCTATTAAAGCAATTTCAAAATTTGTATCACTTTTGGAATATCCTGCTATAAATACCACTATTATAAAGCCCATTTTTATCCCTCCTTTATAAATTTTAATAAATAATATTGTAAACACAGTTTTTACACTATAATTCTGGTTGTTCTCTAATTTTCCTGATCTATGACCATACATTGACCATAAAGTCGTAAAGTAGCTCTGGGTTAGGGATAACCTGTCGTAAGTATAGACAGGCGGATTTTTGTTATTTGACCTTCGAGAATTTTGCATCTAAGTGTGTACATATTGTCTGACTGTACCACATTAAAGTTTTTCGAGACTTTTACATTTGTCACATGCAATCGATTTTAACCTTAAGAACCTACATTTTTGTATCACTATTTCTTCACTACAAAATGTAATTGACAAAAACTAAATTGCTATTTAAAACCTAAAATATTTTTATATTTTAAACATAAAATATTTTTATATTTCATATTTTAAATTGACATAAAATAAAAAAAATATATTATTAAGAGTGTTTTTGTTATGTTTTTAAAAATAATAACGGTATATACCGGTATTTTAGTTTCGGTATCGGTATACCGTTGCCGATATAATTTAAAATACCGTTATCGATACCGTTACCGAAATAAAAATAAGTTGAATACTGATACCGTTACCGGTGCCGTTAATCATTTCGGTTTCCAACCTTGTACAAAACTTAAATTCCTGTAATAAGCTAATTAATGGTGTCTATAATGGTATCTGTATGTTTCTTTTAAGTATTTATGGAGAACGGCTTTAAATAACTCACGGGATCCGCAAAGTTTTAAAAAATTATATTCCTTACTTGACCCCTTTAATGAAGATTATAAAAATAATATAATAAATCAATTGCACTTTATTTCATCAAAAAAAGTAAGGATTTTAACATTGTGCAGTTGGACAGGAACGAAATTTTTTGGAAATAAATCTGTAACTTCTAATCGGCTGATAGGATCTATATAAAATTAAACGGTACCTCCGACATAGAAAATTCTTAACCATTTGCCAAATTTTTGTTTTTTATCCTATTTCAAATCTTAAAGCTCTCGGTAAGGCCTATGAAAAACATGTATTCATGTGCTATTTATCATTTAAAATTTCAACACAATTTTGCAAAATCTTGGTCCAGTTCTTACGTTTTTTTTTTTAGCCGAAAAAGTACCAACACTCTTTTTTCTCTAAAATAAAATTTTCTTTAAGAACGCATAATAATTTTATACTTTTTCGAAAGGTATCTCCACGGAGATGATTCTAAAATTAAAAACCAGCCCATTCACCGAATAGGGCTAAATACAGATTCTCTCGAATTTGATCTATTTTGATAGAAATTTTGACTTTAGCCTATATGTTCTGAAATCCCAAAGTTTGAATCTACATACAGAATGCAATTTCAAAATCTTCGATGTATTGCAAAAAAGTTTGCAAGCGTGATTCATGGATCATAAAACAAATGTGGACTATATGGGCAAAATTGCAAAAAAACCTATTTTTAGAATTTTCGTTAGTTTTTTGGTAATTATGGGATACTTTTCATAAAAAATCTAATTTTTTTTACATTTTAACATTTTAAATGACAATTACAGATATTTTCATTAAGGTATCTTAACTAACAAGGCTTTTATTACAGATACAATATTTGTAGTTTATCCAAAAATAATTTTTTACAATAATTTTACTTTAATTCCAAAATCGGATAAAGTATGAACTCGATTTTTTTTTAACTAAATTATGTTGCTTAGCTGACATAATTCCTAATTGTATCCAAAAGATTGAAGACAATATCATTTACAGAGCAAAAACTATGCTACTTCAAATATTTGAAATCGGATAAGAAAAAAAATTTTTTTGCAAGTGGTTAAAAAATGTATCTGTCGAAGGTACCCTATTTTGAGCCCCAATAGCTACGCTCCTGAGGGGTCTGTCGTGACCCCTTCCAAACTTTGTAAACTCCTCCTACGTAAAATTTGATATAGATCCAACAACCGATTTGAAATTACGAATTTATTTTCAAAAATTTTCGGTTCTGTCCCATTTAATAAAAATATTATTTTAACTTTGTTAAATGATAATAAAAATTATTTTAAATTGGTGAAATTGTAATTTTCTTAGAAATTATTAAGATTTTTTCTGCTAAAAATACATTTATTTTCACTTTTTTGAAAGTAGTTATTAATAACTTCCAAAAAAGTCCAAAATATGCAGTTGGTTTTATTTTTGAAGTCGTGAAAATGTTAATTTTTTAAACACTTGCTCGTTTTTTTACTGGGATTATTTACTTTTTTATTAAATAAAATGCTTGTTACGAGGGCGGATCAATATTTCCGTGACTTTTCGAACTTCCTCGTAATTATATGAAATGCAACACTGTTCCCATCAAGTACCACCTGTTAATAGACTACTGTCAAATTTTTGAGCAAGTGTCGTCACTTACTTTGCATTTAACAGCTGTTCAAAACGTTGTATGTGTATTTTTCTAAAAATGGAAGAAAGTGAATTTCGAGTGCTCATTGAACATTATTTTTTGCGAAAAAAAACCGTCAATCAAACCAAGAAAAAGCTCGATAAATACTATGAGGACTCTGCACCATCAATTTCAATGGTAAAAAAGTGGTTCACTGACTTTCGTTGTGGTCGCACAAGTACAAATGACGCTGAACGTTCTGGACGGCCAATTGAGGTCAGTACACCCGGAAATGTCGAAAAAATCCGCGATATGGTGTTGGCCGACCGAAGAGTAAAACTGCGTGAGATTGCTGGTACCATAGGCATTTCATATGGCAGTGTGGTTTCGATTTTAAATGATCAGCTAGGTTTAAAAAAGTTATCTGCAAGATGAGTGACGCGTTTGTTCTCAATTGACCATAAACGTAAACGTGTGACAACTTCAAAGGATAGTTTGGAGTTGTTTAACTGCAATCCGGATGAGTTTTTGCGGCGTTTTGTAACTGTGGATGAAACGTGGATCCATTACTGTACTCCGGAGACCAAACAGCAGACTAAACAATGGGTTTCTCCGGGTGAATCTGCTCCGAAGAAGACCAAGGTAAGTTACTTGTACTTGATGGGAATAGTGTTGCATTTCTTATAACTACGAGGGAAGTTCGAAAAGTCACGGACTTATTGGTCCGCCCTCGTATTTATATTGAATTTCTTTTATTTATTTGTTACTTAATACATATTTTTATTTTTTTGTTTAACATTTTCACAGTTTATTGACTTTTCGATATGAGAAATAATCAAGAATAATCATTTTTTTAATAATCATTTTTTATGTTATATATTTACATATACAAATATATATATATATATATAAATATCAATAATCCATAAAAAGTGCAGAGCCATTTACTTTTATGGCTTCTTTATGTAGTAGTTTTAAACCACATAATACATAATTTGTTTGAGGGGATGGTAAATAATCATTGACACGGTTTTAAAGATACTCTACATTTGGAAAGGAAGGTATTAATGGAATGGAGGAGCTTTGTAAAAAAAAAAAAAAATAGATAATGTTTAAAATTAAAAATGTTTGATCTTCGACGGAGTCATTCTGAATGATGACGTTACCATAAACCCAATTATTTTTATAATACTCTCAAATCAACATTGATGATTGCTTTTCCTCAATGCTGTTCATCTTGCTAATAAAAATCGGCCAAATCCAAAGTTACAAAAATATGATATTGTTCACTTTGCACTAAGAACTAGAAGAGTTCATTATACTGGCGTATACTTATTTTCAGGGCAACCAAAAACATACATATTTATTCGTAAGTTATTTATTCGTTGCAAAAAATTTTAAGAATTTTGGCATCGATTTCTAACAGCATATTTGGTCATAACATCATATTTTGGACTTAGCATCATACTTTGTCATATTTTCATAGAAAATCTTTATTTTAGCAATTTAAATTTCATGTTTTTGCATATTTTATGCAAAAGAGTATAATTTTGTATATATTGCACTAAAGTGCATAATTTTGCTTATTTTACGCTTAAGAGAAAAAATTCGCAAACAATTTTTTTGCATATTTTGCAATTAGTGAAATTTTATTATTGCTGTTATATACATTTTTCAAATCCGATTCCCTAATAATTTTGATTTTATAAATAGATAAACATTTTGTAATTTCCTAATAAAATGTATCAGACTTGAGTGTTTAAGTGCTAAAAGAAAATTTTTGTTAGCACTTGTTAGTAAAAATTAAGTTATTATTTAGCATGAATAGTAGATAATTTAAAATTTAGCCAGAAAAAACAATATTTTAAGAGCGTATTTTTTTAATTTTAAGGGTATATTTTCCGATTACAGAACAATTTTTTATGGACATAAAGCAATTTTTATAGCATATTTTTGGTTGCCCTGCTTATTATAATACGCTTACATAGTAATACTAAAAAAAATATATTAACACATTTTTCTTTTAACACAAAACCTTTGCAAAACTGCGTTTTTTCTACTTTTATAAAATTCTGGAAAGTCGCCTTTTTTGATAATGAATTATTGAATGGCTAATCAGTTGAAATTCAAAAAACAAAAAAACTAAAAAAAATTTTAACACCTTTTCTTTTTTACCTCAAAGTCTGACACTTAAAAATAATAACAAAAAACTTTAATTCCTTAAGAAAAAAAATAATATTTGCATAAGTGCGTTTTTCTCTACTTTTGTAAAATTCTAACTCTGTTTTATTATACCCTGTACCACCACAGGTGGTTTGGATATTATTCGTTAGTGTTGATGTTTGTAACGCAAAGGAAAAATATTCCAACACACACCTTAAAGTACACCAATCGTGATCATGGCTTAAATAACCAATCCCGAAAATTTATTTAAAGTGTATAGGTCCCATATAAATGCTAGTATAACAATAATATTTGACACAATTAAGTTTTATATGAGTAGAAAACCTAGTGTAAAATTTTATCACTGCCGGTCCATAATTGATCACCATCAAATCTTATAAGAACCGGTCGATAATTGACCATCCCTCAAAGACCTCCTCCAAAAATATCAAAAACTCATGGTGTAGAGTATCAAATGATCGAACTTTAATAACTACTTGTTGTTTACTTGTTCTTTTTTTAGAATAAATTTTCTAAAACTATTAACAAAATCACATAAAAAATTATCTATTTAAATAATGGATATATGCCCTTTTATTTGTTCCTAATTTGATGCATTAAAACTCACAAGATAATAAATATTTTTGCAATATGAGTAAATCATAAATATGAAATGTGTCATTCCAATAATGGATTGCACTCCATTTATTCAAAAACACCCAAAAATGCAAGGAAAAACGAGAAAGACCGACCATATGATACCCTACACCATTGTTTATGAGCATACAAATTCGGGAAGGGGACTTATATTACATCTGTAACCAATTTTACTAAGTGTAAAATAAAATATAGAAAAATGCATTGATACTAACATCTAGATGATTTTATGCACTTTAGGACGATTCCTGGAAATGGGTTTATATGGGGGCTGTTTTAAATTATGGACCGATTCTCATAAAATTTGGCAGTGTTGTTTCTACTTATATAGAACTTATCTGTGTCGAATATAAACTTGATACTAACATGTGTATGTAATTTATGCACGTTAAAGTGATTTTCGGAAGAGGGCTTTATATAGGAGCTATGATCAAGAAATTTGCCACAAAGATTGATACTTATACAAAACTTCCTTACACCGTATTTCATTAATATATTGCTATATTTAAGGCCTTTATGATCGTTAAACTCCTATTCCGGGAGGACATTTGTATGGGGGCTAGGTGAAATAATGGATCGATCATAACCAATTTCAATAGGTTTCGTCCTTATATTATGAAAGTCCTACGTGCCAAATTACATTGAATTATTTTCAAAACTGCGACCTGTACTTTGTGCACAAGGTTTACATGGACAGCCAGTCAGACGGACGGACGGACATCATTAGATCGACTCAAAAAGTGATTCTGAGTCGATTGGTATACTTTAGATGATTGGGTGTTAAATGATGTGCATACAAACATCGGCACAAACGCATAATACTCCAACCACCTATGGTGGTGTAGGGTATTAGTATGAAAAAAAAAATTCATAAAATTGTGCCTTTAAATTATTTTTGTATAAATAGGTGTAAGTAGTTTTTTGTTATTAAAACAATAATATGCAAAAAAAAAACATTTTGAACATTTAGATTTATAAGCCCTTATACTAGAATTAATAAATAAAATTAATAAAAGAGAAAAAATTAATGTCTTTTGCATTTTTTTAATCCAAATTTTTACTATAGTAAAAGAAAATGCATTTCTCATCAGAATCAGTGTTGTCCGGTGTTTGTAGAAAATTACTGGACAATACTGATTCTGCAGCGCGGGAGTTCTCAGTCAATTTAAACACTCGTGGTCATCGAATTCTAGGCCTTTAATCACATTTTTGTTTTATCGACACTAACAAGTTCTACAGATAAATCGTTATATATAAATCGTTTTATGAGGCTGCAGCTAGTTTTTTTCACGGGAAATCCCGGAAATTCCGCAAAATTTTCAGTCCCGTAATCCCGAGAAATCATACGCAATTCCCGATATTTCTTGTGCATGCAAAATGCTTATATCTTCTAACTAATGGTTGTATGGTTGTTTGTGTTTTTACATTTATTTTTATTTATTTTATTTGATTTTGCTATGAATTTCAATATATTTAAAGAAATATCTAAAATATATTTTTGATAGATTCTAAGTCCTTTATGCATTTTTGTATAATAGATGGCAAATAGAATAATTCTATTTATGGGAATATTTTAAAAAGAACAAATTTGATTTTGCATTGTGATCAAAAACAATATATTACAAAAGGACTAGTAAGAAGTAAAATTCGACATTAAAAAAATTTATTTAATATACGATTTTATGTACAAATTGTACATGAAATGTCTGGAATCCTCAAACAACAACATACCTGTTTAAAGCACTAGTGAAAACGTGGGCCTAAAAGCATCCAAACTACTCGTATTAACTGTATATGGATTTTTTTTTATGAGATAAATTACAAAAAGTTAACTTATAAGACTTTCCATATTTAAGGACCCAATTGTCCAAGAACTGGTCATGATGTAAAATAATTTTTGATCTCAGATTTTCCTTAGCTATAAATTAATAGTGTGTCATAAAAATAAAAGGAACTTAATTATATTATGAGAAAAACCATTATTCATAGAAATGAGTTATAAATCTGGAAAGAATAGCAAATCTTTAAAATTCTTTGTGGTTCAACACAACAACTAGATTACTTCCGTAAACTTATCGAGGGAAATTTTATCCACAGGGAAATATGAAAACCGAGGTAATGATTCTACTTTCGGATGAATTGTTATATAATAAAACGTTTTCATTTAATTTTCAAAATGTCAATATTTCAAAAAGAACTGAATTAGTTTATCGTTTTACTATTAATTAATTTATTTTAACGTTTTTTACATTTTATTTAACTTAATTATTTTATAAATATTTAAAAATTTTTAAAAAGATCGGCAAAAGAAAAACTCTAGTAGCAGTACATGTTGCAAGGCATCTTGAGAACGATTTATCTGATATGGTTTAATAAAATACCAAAAAATTATAATTCGAATTACTTAAATTTTGTTTAATTTGTAATTAAAACTCTGTAATCACTTGTAAAAAAACATTTTTATTTATCGCTTTGTGTAATGATTCAAGCGCTCTTTTTTAGCCATTGTAAAGCAGTCACATATATATATATATATATATCTCAAAATAGGTCACCTCTGATATTAGTGTATTCAAAAACCGAATCTGGAAAATGGTTTTTGCTTTTTAAAAAACCAACCGGTTTCGAATAATTTTTTTTTTCGAATTACTTGGCAGGACGGCTTTTTTTCTGTCGGTTAACCGGTTTTTATGAAATGTTCTTTCTTTTATTTTTTTACTACAGCAACCCATTTTTAACATTTGGTCTGGAACTTTATTTAAGGCCCGATTCATTACAACAATCAAATTGTTTGAAAATAAATTTTTGTAGAAATTTATATTTTTTCAAGTGTTTTTTAAGTAATTTTCTTACAAATTTGTTAAAAATTCTCTTCTACTGATTCAGCTCCTAAATTGTTTGAAATTATTTCCCATTTACATTATTATCTGATAAAGCTTCAAATATAGTTTAATTTTTTGTTTTTTTTTTCACTTCTAATTTATGATTTGAATAACAATAGACGTACTGACAACTGAGATTTTTGTATTTTTTGGTTTATTTACTCTAATTTTTATTAACAAAATCTAGGTAAAGTAAATTTTAGTTTTGACGTTTGTGATAAGAAAAATTTCTCTTATCCAAAATAAGGTAAACTACAGTAAATAGTTCAAAAAATAAAAATTTTGAGCATAATCCTCTAGCTGCAGAATAGTGATATGGCTTTTTATTTTTATATTATTTGTCATTACAAAAGACATATGCTATAAGTGAAATTTCTTTAGTAAAAATAATAAAGTAAAAATAATAATAATAATAATAATAATAGTAATAATAATAATTTAGTACAAATAATAAGTAGAACCCTATTCGAAACCGGTTTTTTGAAAATGTCGGTTTTTTGAATACACTATCTGACATGTATCTTTTTAAGTATTGAAATTTTTGAAGGTTCCATTTATATCTAGAAATGTAAACAAAACGAATTTTATTATAGTTTAGGGATATTTCTATTATATAGTTTTTGTGTATATAAGCTTCATTTCAGTTTGATTGATTTATTTATTATTTGTCTAATTTATTTCAAATATTTTTTATTGTGTTTTGAAATTTTATAACGAAATTTTTATCTAAATAATTACCAAAATGTCTAGGAAATTTTATTGGCCAGAAGAAGTTATAAAGACAAAATATTTTTGACACAACATATCAAAATTTTTGTCAGTTTACAACTCACTATCATAAAATTAAGGAATTTTTTTATGTATTTTTCTGCTTAATACTTTTAGTAGAATAGTACAGCATTTTAAATTCGTTGCTAAAACGTAGTACAGATTCACTTGTTGCTTTAGTGATATTTTTTAAATAACAACAAGCAAATAGAAATACTTTAAAAACATTTGCTATGACCCCCTCAGCATTTAGAAGAGAGCAGAAAAGTAGAAAATACACAAATTTGCAACAACAAAACATGGTTACATTAAAGTGCAAAGGAAAATAACAAGTACAATTTCGGCATAATTTCGCTCAGTAAATGTGTAATTTTTAAAGTGATTAATATTGTTTATAGTGTTGAATAAAAAAATGTGTTAATACAAAAAAAAAAAAAAATTAATTAGGGAATTTTGTTTTTAAATATTTCATATTTAATTTAAAGCTATAGTGAGCTATTAAATTAGTTTAAGGTTATAGTAAGCCTGTATAGTGTGTTTAAATATAAGATAAGCACTTAGCTCAATTATAATTAAAATATTTACTAGAAATATTTCAACTGCTTTAAAAACATGTTTATTATACAAAAGCGATTATATTTCGATACTTTCTTGATGTATTTTTTTTACACTTCTAAACGATAGTATTTCGGTAACCAAAGTATGCACTAAATAATGTCATCTAAAAGGTATTAGAACTGCGGCATATTTCTTTCCGAACGGTGACTCTTCTTCGATAAGAAAATGATATCATATTCAGCTGTTATTAACTATATGAAGTGTCTCTTTAGCTTAATTTTAGATAGAAAATGTTTGCAGGGTATGTAGATATGTATGTGTATATATGTATGTATTTATGTATGTATGCTTGTATGTACCCTGCCAACATTTTCTATCGAAATTTGTGTATTTTATACTTTTGAACATCCAAAAGTGTCAAAAAAGACAGTTTTTGGTGGATGGATGAAAAACTCTCTTCTAAATGCTGAGGGGGTATGCATATATATATGTATGTACGTACGTATGTATGTATATATGAACGTAATTAGATAGTGTCAGTAACTGTCTCGATTGTTTCGCATTTTACACTCCTATGCTAGTGAAGTACACCTATGTATTTGATTTCAGTTTATTTTCACAGGGCTTAAGAGTCAGAACAATAAATCAGTTTGTTACCGACTTTTCATGTAAAACATTATTTTTATTTTTTTTAATATTTATTTTTTATTATTATTATTATTTTTTTTTTTTTTTTCTTATTTAGTTAATACAAATTTGTATAATCCAACCGTAAAGGTAGTGGTTTTTGTTAATCTCAATGTTTAAAATGTTGTCATATTTGCAGCAGCAACAACCAAACATAAAGTTAATCTATAATTCGTGGCTTCTTACGAAAAGACGTTTCATTCTTTACACATCTTTTAAAGAGTCAAGAACTAGCTGAAGATAAGCTAAAGAAATTTAAATAAATTTAAATTGTAATATTAACAGTAACAAATTGAATTTCTTTCTGTTTTTAAATCGTGAAAAGTGGTTTAATTGGAGATATTATAATAATCAATAAAAAATTTATATCGTTATAAAGATGTCTGAGAAAATTACAAAATCAAGTGTAAATGGCATTAATATATCGATGCCTCCTATTAAAGTAGCCGTTATTGGTGCAGGTTTGGTAGGAATTAAAGGACTAAGTTAAATCGAATGAACTATAAAAACAAGGACCGATTATAACTAGAATAATTATTATTAGATATTAAATAATAAAAAATAAATATCTTGATGTATTAAGTTAAAAAAAGATATACATAGAAAATGTAAAAAGTGTGCGTTCGAATAAAACATAACACCAAATTTTCGTGATAACTCTTACTGACGTTAATTTTAAATATCTTTCTTGATTACAATATCTTCTAGAGACATGTCAGAATCAACAGCATATAGAATTCTTGAAATCCAATACAAGAAAAATGTACAAATTAAAATTTGATTTTTTTTTAACTTTTTTTTTTCTTTTTTTGAACTTACCAGAAAATATTGGTTGAGTAAATTTTGACAAAGGTATTAATTTCAGGGTAATAAAAAAGCTTAACAAGAACCTAAAAAATGAGATGAAACTTGATTCAGAAATAGAAAAAGTCACAAGAATGCATTCCAAGTCCAAAAAGTAGAGAAACTTCAAAGAGCTATGACAAACATGTTTGGCCGCGTAATGGCACGTTGCACAGTGTCCCATTCAAATTATGAAATGGAAATAAATCTGCAGTTTGCGAACGGCTGATCTGATTTCAATGAAAATTTATACAGTGATAGTAGAAGTGAAGTGGGGCTTAAGTTTTGAACTTGGACTATATGGACACAAAAACAACAAAGTTGGACACCTCGGGTAAGTCAAATATTTAAAACGATCCTGATTCGTTACATCTTAATCGAAAGATTTTTATATGAGTGGATTCTACTAGTCGAGCATATACAAAAAAGGATTGACTCGCGATTTTGTGCTATTATTCATTTTTAATTATACAATAAAATTTTTATTAATAAATACATTTTAATGAAATTTTACAGCTGTATAGACTGTATAGACGCTTAATTTGAAACTGAAGTTATTTTTTTAGATTTATCAACGGCAATCCCGCAATTCTGGTTTTGTTATATCTTCCCAACCAATATAGGGGAGAAAAAAAATTCTAAAAACATATTAGATCATATAAAAAATATTACAATTTTCTGATTCCAGCTTTGCGATTTGAGAAAGCCTAGTTCAGGAGATCTTAGTCCTCGCAGGAATATATTTTTTAAAATGTTTTTTCCTTCACACTATTTTGTATTAAGTTATCTTTCAGAAAAAGATAAATACTAAATATGTTATTAAAAAAAAATTTGCATATAACTGAAAAAGAATGTGACTTCTTTTTTGCTAAAAAAAAGCGGGGAAAATCGACTTTTTTCAAAGTTAAAATTCAAATGCATATGACTTTTAATTCGGTAATGATTTTTTTCAGAATTCTTTCTGTACACGATTTCTTCATTTGTTGTTAATAAAATAAAAAATATTAAAAAAAAATCGGGTGAAATATGGACCCGCTATAGGGAAAAAACTTCACCAAAGTACGTCCAAAACTAAAAAAATTTATTTTTGAAGCCCAATATCTCGTAAACTGAAATAGGTAATCAATACATACGGCAGTGCTTTTTGTACAATCTACTCATATAAAAAACGTTCAAATCGGTTAAGATATAAAGAATCAGGATCGTTTTACATTTTTGTCATACTGTGCGTTGTGTTCATTTCTTCAAAATCAAATATGAGCCTTGTAAAAGCTATGCCTAAAATTTAGTCAATCAAAGCTAAAAAAAAAATTAATAACAAAGCTAAGAAGAACTCTGAGGCAAAGAATATTTTGTATTAGCCTGGAAAAAATACGTTCTTGCTGACTTTTCTCATGTTCCAAGTTAAAATTTTTGTATACCGAATAATCGATAAAATGGTCCTGAATAGTATCAACAATAAAACCATAAAAATTTACAAAACAATTTGTCTTATGACAAGTTTACTCAAAATAATAAAATAATAATAATGAATAAACTCAAATAATCATAAGAAGGAGTGTCATAAAAAGACACTGATGACACAGTGCTTTCAACATTTTCTGGCCAGATTTATAATTTTGTCATTACAGTAGAATCATCCAGAATTGGGAATGTTATTTTAGCCTCACAGAGTATTAGTTATTTAAACTATCCAGAATTTTGGAAGAATTAATTTTTTCGAACCTTTGGCCATAGCTCCCATACAAGCAGAGTTTCGAAAGAATTAATTCCATAACACCATTCCCAAAAAAATAATTTTATAACTTCATTCAAAAATTTTTTTGTTCGAATA
Organism: Protocalliphora azurea; assembly: GCA_932274085.1. NCBI lineage: Eukaryota > Metazoa > Arthropoda > Insecta > Diptera > Calliphoridae > Protocalliphora > Protocalliphora azurea. Next base: position 128,527,391 of record OW026521.1, on the reverse strand, counting down.
GAATTAATTCGTAGAGAATTACATTCAATTTTTATTAATTCAAAACTTCTCCAGATTGAATGGCAATATTTTTATTTAATTAAATTTTTAATATTTTGTTTTTAATCTTTTACAGAATGAATTAAGAAATATTCTCTAAAGCTAATTTGTAATATATTTGAATTAAAGAAAATTTGAATAATTCAATATATTTTCTTTATGATTTAATTGATTGTAAATTCTTTAATGAATAACTCTCTATAGAATTAATTCAATACATGTGAAGTCTAAAAAATTTAAGTCTATGAATTGAATTATTTTGAAGGCTTTAGGTTATTAAATTTAAATTGATTTTGAAGAGTGAATTAAAGAATTAAGGCTTTCGAATCTTTTAAAAATGCATAAATCCCATACAAATGTTACTATGCAATAGAAAGTAAAAAAAATATTTTAGAAATTTAGAAATTTTTTTAACTGGTTTTAAATATGTTGCAATTTTTTTTTTTCATTACTTCCAAAGTTTCAATAAGTGTACGGTTTCTTGTGCTTTAGAAGTTGTATAAAGATCATCCAACGATGTTATTAAAAAGCAATTCAGATAAATTTTTCTTATATAAAACGATGAAAATTTACAAATGCTTTTTACTTAATAATAACCTTTTTAATAAAATGAGATATATTGTTATGAACATTTTTTTTAATAAAAAATATTTGGTTTATGTAAAAATTAAAAGTAATTTTCTCGAATTAATAAAAAAGAACATCAAAAAAATCAATTTTACATGACATCGTAAACATGACTTCCTACTCAGTGAAGGGGTATCAAAAAAGAGAACATCTTTCAATGACAAGCCTATGTTAAATTCATTGGAAAATGATCCGAATTTGCACTACTTCTGGATAATAAGTTCAAGATCTTCTGCTTTGAATGTTTGTTTTGTTGGGTGTATTTGAAGGAGATAAAAAAAAAAAGATTCACCTCTTGAAATCAATCTTACGTAAGAAAGAAATTGGAAAATTTTGAACTTGATTTTGAAAACATATTGTTGGTTCTACATAGGAATGACAGTTATGGAGTTGATATATCAGTAGAGTCTCAGATTGGTTAGAGAATATGATGGCATGGATGAAGCTTCTGAAAGAGAAGTACTTAGTAAAATTATACTTTATGTTAAGAATCACTAAACTTCTTTATCTAAAATAATTCAGACGTTTATTTTCGAATTTATTTCGAATTTCGAAATAAATGTATCTTATTGGATTTTTATCTATCCATTTTACGAGCGATGACATCCGAACACTAACAAAATTTAGTGAATTTAGTAATTTAAGTTGATATGGAGAAAAAATAGATTTATAAAAACACAAGAGTAAAATAGACTCACATTTCAATTACATATTATTTTTTAAAAACTATTTCTGTAGGGCGATCAATTAATATAGACATATTTTTTTATGTTTTAAAAAAATCTTTATGTTTTATTGAAGTTAATTGCTATACTTGTTGTTGTTAGCATGTAAGACTATAAATCTTGAGATAAGTAAGAATGATCTAGGTTCAATTCGGGCTGCCGAAATTCTATTGATATTAACAAAAAAAAAAAATATATAAAATGAAAGATATGAAAAATTATTAATATATGTATAAAAAAAAATTTTGTTAAAAGGAAAACAATTTCCAAATTTTTACCAAATTTGTATAAAATTAATCGATTCTGAACATGCTTTCTTGGGTTAGATCTGCAACCAGTCCCAAACTAGTTAAAAAGGATCAATTTCTCCCTCCAAGGCCAACGTCATGTTAAAGTGACAGGTCCAGCTTATACAAAGTCTTAGAACTAGAACCGGTCCCTATCACTTAGGACCAGTCTCGCGACATGTTTTAGTTCCTTTCCCTCTAGGATAGATTCTTAACACTTATCTGTTGGCAGTGACGCCAGATACACTTTACGAAAAATCCCTTCATTTTGTAAAAAAATTACTTTTTTTCCCTATTAAAAAAAAATCCCTATTATTTTCCCTCTTTCTTAAAATCGCTATTTTTAATAAAAAAAAATTAACAAATAAAATTAAAAATTTATTTTTGTTTGTAAGTATATAAAACACTACATAAAATAATTTAATTTAATTTAATTTTAATGATCGATCACAAAGAAATATTTTTAAACCTCAAAAAATACCAAGTTGGAAAAAATCGATTCATAACATTCATAACATTTTATCTTTTTTATTACTATTTTTAGCCGTTTATTGAGAAAAATGTAGACAATTTAAAAATTTCCCTTATTTCGGCAGAAATTAAAATTCCCTCCCTTTTTCCCACCGCTTGAAATTTTCTTCAAAAATTCCCTCAATGAATATCTGCTTTTTTGGCTTTTATAATGCTGCAGTTAATCAAAACTAGCTAACTATGTTTTGAAATAAAATTTAAACTTTATTTGCATATTAAATAATATTTAATGATGCTTTTACTACACTTTGATAATGATTTGATTTTACTTATTTTAGGTGGGTTCGTTGGCTGCTTTAAATTTTGCTCATCGAGGTCATGAAGTTCATCTCTACGAATATAGAGAAGATATACGCACCTCTCAGTTGGTACAGGGACGTAGTATAAATTTAGCTTTATCGCAAAGAGGACGCAAAGCCTTAGCCGAAGTGGGGTTAGAGGAACTAGTACTATCGACCGCAATACCAATGCGTGGTCGTATGTTGCACGATATCAAAGGAAATAGATCGGTGGTGTTGTATGATCCTTGTACGAATCAATGTTTGTATTCGGTAGGGCGAAAACATTTAAATGAAGTTTTATTAAATGGTAAGGGGGTAAAGAAATAAGAGGAAATATTTTTAGTTTTTTATACAAACATATTATTTTTTTAGCGGGAGAAAAATTTCCTAATATTCAATATCATTTCGAGCATAAACTGAAGTCGGTTAATCTAAGGGAAGGAGATATGGTTTTCCAGCAGTAAGTATAAAAATGGTTGTTAATTTTTAAAGTTATTCAAGTGCTTTTTATTTTTAATTTAGTCCTTATAGCAAAGATTGTTCCGAAGCCAAGGCTGATTTAATTGTCGGCTGTGATGGTGCCTTTAGCTCTGTACGCCAACAAATGTCCAAAACTTTGGGTTTTAATTTCTCTCAGGAATATATTGAACATGGTTATTTGGAATTATGTATTCCTGCTAAAAATGATGATTTCCAAATGCCTTCCAATTATTTACATATTTGGCCTAGAAATGAATTTATGATGATTGCATTGCCCAATCAGGATAAATCATTTACAGTAACTTTGTCTATGCCATTCAGAGTATTTGCTAGCATCACGACACCTGAACAATTGTTGGAATTTTTCAAGCGTTATTATGTTGATGCATTACCGCTAATAGGAGAAGAATATTTGATTAAGGATTTCTTCAAATCGAAACCTCAACATTTGGTTTCGATAAAGGTGAATATATTTTCTTACATGTATATCCTTAAATATCTATCTACTTTTAACTTAATTCCAGTGTAAACCCTACCATTTTGGTAGCAAAGCTTTAATTTTGGGTGATGCCGCTCATGCCATGGTTCCCTACTATGGTCAAGGCATGAATGCTGGAATGGAAGATTGTACTATGTTCTTTTCAATATTGGGTCAACCACAAATGAACATAGAAAAAGCATTAGAAAAATTTACCGAAAATCGTTGGCGGGATGCTCATGCTATATGCGATTTAGCAATGTACAATTATGTGGAGGTAAGAAATGTTTTAAAGATCTTCTTTTGACTATAATTAAAATTATTGCTTTCCGCTAATCCTAGATGCGCGATTTAACCAAACGTTTCTCCTTTAAATGTCGTAAATTTTTGGATAACACTCTTTTTCGATTTTTCCCAAGCTTTTGGGTACCTCTTTACAATAGTGTGTCATTTTCCAGTATGCCGTATAGCAAATGTATTGCAAATCGTAAATGGCAAGATGAGGTACTATCCAATTATGATTTACTTACTGTTGCAAGTCTAATGCCTAATTAAAATGTGTATTTTTTTCAGCTTCTTACTAAGTCCTTTTATGCTATTTCAATATCAACTCTCGCTTTAGGCTCTGCAGTTTATATTGGCAAAAATTATGAATAAAAATTTAGTTTTTAATTTTAAATATAGTACCAAAACATTTGTTACTTAGTTTTAGGTTAATAAAATAATTAGTTTAGTATAAAAAGATAAGTGATAACCGATTAATCTTATTTTCTCCAAAAAACTCAGTATTTAACGAGTTATAAAGGATTTAAGTTTTGAACAGAATTTTATATAAAGATCTATTTTTGGTATGAAACACAAGTTATCACAGATTAGTCTTGTTTTCTCAGAAAAAGCAGTATTTACCGAGTTATAAAGGAATTTAATATTCATCGAAATTTTCACATAAAAATCGATTTTTGATATATAAGTGATCGCAAATTGGCCTTATTTAAATTTTCAGGTAAAAATCGATTTTTGGTATTAAATATAAGAGATCACTGTGTCGTGTGCACCCTGTGATGAAATAATATACAGAATTGGCAATGCGAACTAGTAAAAGGGACAAGAGTATAAATATTTTAAGAAAAGATTTTTAACGAAGGTAGCAAGAAGAAGAATTAGCAAAAGTAAACAAACAAATAGCTGAAAAGTTTAGGCAGGTAATTGGCTCAGGCAGACATATTTTCTGAAAAGAGGTTTCGTGGGAGAAAATTTGCGAAAAGTGTCTGCTTTTTCCATTTGATTCCCGATGAAGGTGAGACCTGTGACTACGGATCGATAATAAAACAACTGAAATCAACACCTTGAGTAGCAAAATTTATTCATATATATTTTTTCTGTAAAGTTACGAGTTATTAAATGTAATAATTTTTTTTGTAAAAAAGAAAACTACACTAAATCAAAGCTAAAAACTAAAGTTAAAAGTAAAAACTCAATATATATATATATATATATATATATATATATATATAAAACTAAGAAAAAAACAAGTCCTGCTGCCATCTTCATCAGCCACTCGACACAGATTTCTCACCCAACGTTGGAGTAGCTGCTTAGCACGTTAATGCCTGTGGTGCTTTGGTAACAAGGTTTTTGTACTTAGCCCGTAAGTTTGCACTCGGACAACTAGACGGGCTAAACAGGGTAGAAAGTACCTTTTCTGAAAAAAAATAAAAAATAAAAAAGATTTTATAAAAGCAAAAAAAAAAAAAAAAAAGAATGAGAAAGAAAAAAACATAATATTTTTTTACGCGATACTCCTTCGGTAAATAATTCATTCCTTTTTATGAAACTAGGGTTGAGCTCAGGCCAGTGTTAGCTTTCGGTAACTAGAGAAAAGGGAATGTTATTTTAGGAAACAAAAGGAAAAAAATTTAATTAATAAAAAAAAGAAACTACAATAATAAAACCTAAAAAATATACTTATAAAAAATAAATAAATAAATAAAAGGGATTTTTTTCCTGAAAGAGAGAAGAAATTTTTAGATTAAAAAATTAAACCAGAACTTAATTAAATGCAACTTACAAAGGCGTAAATTAATTGGTATTTTTGTAACACCTACAATTATAAGCTACTAAATTTGAAAACTGAAAGTAGAACAATAAAATAAAAAATGTTATTAGAATCACATTAAATTTCACCGATATTTTTCTTTATATATAAAAAAAAATCTAAATTTTGCAATTTTTCTAATTTGTAATAGATACTTTTTAATTTTAAATTGGTAATTTTTTTTATAAGCTAAATTGTAGCACTTTTGTTTAAAAGTTTTTTTAAATTAATAATAAATCATAACTTTTATAATGTTACAATGAAAGTTTATAAGGTTTTCTCATTAAAATGAGTGAATAGATAAAATTAGTAGCGGTGAGTAATAAGGGGAGAGGTGAAAGACGTTATCGGGTACATTTTACAAAGTTTAAGAAAATGTCAAGGAGAGATGATTATCTCTATTGGGGGGGGGGGTAATAATTTGGCAAAACAGCAGCCAAACCATTGAATTCTTTTTGTGTGTGTACTTTAGGGAGTTGATTTAGTTATATTTACTTCGGGTCCCAAAATACTATTACTTACATAAATTATTCCAAAGCTGGTATGATTTTTGTAGGTGGATAACTTCCCAGACCTGGCGGCAAGAACCCCTCCCCCCATCCGGCAATAAGCGAGGATACCAGCGTCGCTGTCAGTCTGGCTACACTACTTGCTGGTAAACAACCAGCTGTTCATTTTTTTATCCTTTCCACACTACAACTGATTAATCTTATTTTCTCAAAAAACGCAGCATTTAACGAGTTATAAAGGATTTTAGTTTTGTACAATAATTTCATATAAAAATCTTTTTTTTTTTGTTTTTTGTTTTATTCTTTATAATTTTTCATGATTCTTAATAATTAATATTTTCTTTAAAACTAATTTGTATTAATTAATAGCCATAATCTGCAGCATCCAATGATACCGGCAAAGGTATTGGAACTGGCATGGCTTTGAAAGCATATCAAACATAAAAGCTACCAGCTCCATGAAAGTAAAAGCGCCTATAAAAATGTGGCCCATAACAAAAGGGTCTATCAAAATCATGATGACCACCAAATCGAAAACCTCTTCTTCTACCACGTAGACTTAAACATGAATTTATAACAAATATCACAAATATTAAGAACAATATAAATAAATTGCGATTTAAAATGTTCATTGTAAATTTTTATAAAGAAAGGTTGTTACTGCAAAAAATCCGTTAAATACTAAATGAAACTATAAAATATTAATACATATTTACGTATTTTTTGTTGTATTTATACAGTTAATTAACACCTTTTCCTTGAATTAAAATTAAAATCCAAAGAAAGGTCCATAGTAGGGTAAACGACGATATGGGAAGGGAGCATAACCTCCTCCACCAAAGCCATATCCTCTGCCGCCACCATAACCAAAACCTCTGCCACCACCAAATCCTCTACCACCAAAACCTCTACCTCCGCCTCCTCTGCCTCCACCAAATCCCCCACCTCTACCACCACCAAATCCACCTCCACGGCCTCCTCCGCCAAAACCACCACCTCTTCCTCCACCTCCTCCACCGCCACCTCTGCCCGCTTCTGTTTCCATTAAATTAATTAAAACTATCATTATCATTAATAGAACAAAATAATATTTCATTTTGTCGATTTAATAAAATTTTCACTTTAAATTTAAATATTAAAACACCTCTTTATTCGTCGATTTGTATTTAACAACTGTTCTATGAAAAAATTTATTTTGCAAAAATCTATATTTTGTACAAGAGTTTCTAATTAATTAGAACATTTATACTAATTAATTGTAAATCCCCAGCTTTAGGTGATGAAAAAGTTTTTTTTTTAATTCTTTGCACTTAGTGTTTTATGCATTTATTTTTAATTTATTAATATCTACTCGTATAATAATAACTAACGATGATTTCGAATTTTGTTTATTATTTAAAAATCCCACCAAAAAATTGTTTTGTGTAAATATGGCAACTTCGTATAAAGCAAAAGACTTAATAAAGAGATTCTCAAATATTAATCGCCGTATTGAAAAACAAATTATAAATATAAAATACATTTTAGAGACAAAATTTTTATGAAAATATTGTTTTAAAAGGCATTTTAAATTTAAAAGTTGTTTGTGAATACGGATATAAGTTTTTTGGAACTAAAATTTGATGCAGTAATACATAAACTTCATAAAAAAATTTTGTTTTAAACAGATCAGTTCTTTCTTTATTAAAATTTATAAAATTCATAAAGAAAGAAACACGTATAGCTTTAATAATAACACTTGGCAGCCTTAATACAATAGGCCTAACATTTTTAAGGAAAGTTTAAGAGGTCGAAAAAAAATCATAGAGGAAACATTATACGAGGAATGAAAAGACTTTCGTCTTATAAGGCTTTCGTCTTTTTAGATCAAAAGTTTATAGAGCATAATTGAATTTCATATATGACAACTTCCCAACTTTCAAGCAGTCAGCATCAAGATATTGAAAGAACATTACCAACTCCTTATTATTCTTGTCTTAGCAATGGCGTTAAGCCATAACAAGTTTAACGAAGTGCGTCTGGATAATAACAAAGTCAAGTGTTAATTTTTGTATTGAATTACTTAAAGAACTAATTTGTACACAACTTGTGCTTGAGTTATTCTTCACATAACTGATGAAACGAATTACATTAAAATTGACTCACGTATAACACAAAATATGCTCTATAATTAAAAAGGTTTCTTTACTGAGAACCACGCCTCCGTTACGCCTACTTTGACACAACTATATTGATATATATATACGACAATGTTTTATCATAATTATAGAACGTATAAATATGAAATTTTGGTCATATATAGTACACATTATTGGGTTCATAATATGATATTCCAGACCTTTTTATAATTAAATAAAACTTAATTGTATGGAATTTTATTAAAATATTTGTATATTATAGACATTTATGAGCGTTAAACCTCTATTCCGGGAAGACATTTGTATGGGGGCTGTGTGAAATAATGAACCGATTATAACCAATTTCAGTAAGATTAGTCTTTGTACCAAAATAATTATTTCTGGCAAATTTCGTTCAAGATATCACTAAAATAGCGACCTGTACTTTGATAAAATAAGGGAGCATTTGGGACCATTTACTATGTGTAAAAAGTACATTAAGAAATAAAAGGGCAAGAACGGGCAGATCATTTTGGACATTTTACAATAACAATAAACAAAATTAATAAACAAAACAAGAATTGGACCGAATCCGATCTAATCCCAAAAGTCAGTAATTCGTTCTCCTAATATCGGGGTGGAAAATCTGTTCTATGAAGCCTTGATTTGATTGAAGTTCAGTAAGAAGTCTTGCGAGAGTGTTGGGATGATCCTGCAGTTTTATAATGTATTTTTCACTGTGTTTTTTTAACTCGTCTTTTACCAATGGAAACTCTAAGTCTCTATGGATATTCTCATTTCCTATATATCATGGTGCACCCGTCATGGTTCTAGGAATTTATGGGGAACTGGCTGTTCTCTATAATTGGATATTATATGTCCATGGCATATGGAGTCCTCATTCAAATTAAAAATTATACGCTCCTCTGCTACTTCTATGTGAAATCTTGTGTAAATCCAGCCAGCCGATCAGAAGATAAAGATTTAAAAAAAAAATCGAAAAAAGAATTGTTTAAAAACGTGGTGGAGAAGCAGAATGTTTTACGGCAGATATTAAATAATAATTTATGAGAAACAAGAAAATTAAAACAACTTACCTTACAAAAAAAAAATATATATATATATATAGATATATTTTATTAATTGGAACAGGATATTTTTGATTTCGAAGAGCGTAACAACATTAAAAGTTTAGTTGAAAGCTTTGATAAACATACATATATGGGTACACTTTCACTAAAAAATATACATATTTTTATGAACGAAACGCTAATTTATTTGGAAATTTTATATTATTAAAAACAAGAAATAAATCCAATTTATTCGTTGTTTTCAAAGTAAATTGTCAAAATGAATTTTCGTTTCGTTTTACGGAATAACATTTATTTATTAATTAATTTAATTTCAAATTTCTTTCAAAATTTTTTTTTCATATATATATATATATATATATATATATATGAGCGATCTCTAATTCATATGCCTAGGTAGTTTTCGGGAACTCTTTATGTTACAAATTTCCGACGTCATAGTTAACACCAGTGTTCAAATATTAAGTATATTTCCAGATCAAAGTAAAAATATTGATAAGTGATAATTCCAATATGTTTATATTTATGAAAAATAGATTTTGTGAATGATATAAAGGATTCGGCCCAGTCGAATATAACACTCCCACTTGTTTATTTTTTTATTTTATTTATTTATCTATTTATTTATTTTTTTGTTACTTAGAAATAAATCGTATAAACAAGAATCGAAAATAATAGTTGTAGTACATGTAGAGAAAAAACATGATTGCGGCATCGTCACGTCAATAGTATTATGTTTTCATAGTTACTTTTCATTGAACTAAATAATACTGCGTTTATGATAACTACGTTTTTGCTTCAGTTCTAAAATTTAATGGTTACCCCGAATCAATAATAATAAAATTTGGTTTCTGATAATATAATTTTTATCAGAAACCAAATTTTATCAAAATGCAAAAATAACATTATTTCTACAAACATTAAACGTCACTAATATTTATATTTGTTTTTAAACCATATTTTGTTTCGTACAACTGTTGAATATTTGTCTTTAGAACATGTTATGTTTTCTTCAAATATAGAATATTTGTTTTTAGACTATGTTTTGTTTTCCACAAGTATTGAATGTTTGCTTTTAAACCATATTCTATACAACTATCGAATATACACTTTTGTGTATCAGTTCAGTAGTTTTACAGTAAGCAATCAGTTTAGTTGTGAACAATAAGTCCTTATATATTTATTTAAAATCGTGATAAAATGCTGAATATTTGTGAAAAATAAAATCGAATTAAATGCAAATAAAAAAAAGAGAAAAATTAAGTGGCATTATAATAACAAAAGCATATATATATATATATATATATATATATATATATATGTATAATGTCGGTGCGCTGACGAAGAGTTCTGTGTGTTTAATTTGTTCAAAGAAAATAAGCAACTTTTGAATTAAGTTCCTATGTAAATACTTACATAAGTAAACAACTAATGTTAATAATTATCATGTAAATTATCATGTAAATTATTTTATAGATAATAAAAATTACTTAATAAGAAATAATGAATATATTAATATCGAATTAATGTGTTTTATTTTAATATTTTATTCAGTATAGAAACTTACAATTTTTTATCACAATATGATGCAATTAAATCATAATATGGTAAAATGGGATAGAATGTGATAAAATTCAATCAAAATATGATGAAATGGGTTTATATTATGATAAAGCCGAATCATTATATGATAAAATCTTAAACAATATTCCAAAAGTAGTTCATAATATTATAAAATCGAATCATTACATGATAAAATGAAATCATAATAATAATTATTTACAAACATACTGTAATCAAAATTTTTTACAAACATACTGTAATCATAATTTTTTACAAACATACTGTAATCATATCATATTATAATATGTTGCTCTTAGATTATGGTCACAAAAACCATATTTTTTCCCAGCGTGCAGCTACGGTCCATGCTATTAATTATATTAAATCTAAATTTAGTTTTATTCTTTCCACCTCGTTAAATATACGACCTGTGGGGTGACCCTCAAATAAAATGAAAATGCTCTGACAAACACTATTTTTTATATGCATTACATAATTTCTTTTAAAGGCATTAATATTTGTTTCATTTTTAACATAATTTGGGAGTTGGTTAAGTAATTGCAGTCCTTTGTACAGCAAACATCTTTTCATTTTGTTAATTGCTACTCTATGTATTCGGAAATCATTTCCCTTCCTCAAGTTATATGTCTGGCTTTCATTCACATATGTTAGTTCTTGAGTCAAGTATTCTGGGGCATATCACATCTTCATTTTGTCTGATATTTATCCATTTCAATGTGTCAAGCATATAATGTATTGAAGTATATCTATGAATAGCTTTATTTTGTAGTTTTTGTAACCTTTCTAATTGTATATTTGTGCAGCAAGTTTATATTACGGTTAACTCGAATTCAAAATGTGGTTTAATTATTGTATTATATATATTTATTGCAGTGATTATTGATATTTTGTCTCTAATCCTTCTAAAAAAGCCTATCTTTTTCCGATTTTTTTACATATGTATTCTATAAGATCATGTAAACTTTCATTTTAGTCAAGGAGCTTCGAGTAAGGTGATACATCAAAAGACGTTCAATGACTTCTATATAATTGACTTTGTAAATATTTATTTCAATATATATAGAGATTTGTTTAGTTTTTTAGACCTTGGTTTTACCAATTATTTTCTGATTGTTATCAGATTGAATTATTTTTTTGCTTATATTATTTCAATTTCATATCTTTTCAAGCGCTCATACCATTCTATCTCCATTAATTTTATTTTTTCGTCTTTTTCAATATCTTTAGCTTTCAGTTCTAGTTCATATTTTCTTATTTCTATATCCGCCTTAATTTTTCCTCTTCCAATTCCATTTTCTTTTTATTAAATTCTGTTTCCGTCTGGTATTTATCTTTTTCTCATTTGAACTTTAATTTAAATAGAGATGTTTTTTCAGATTGAAATGCTGCAAGGTAAAAAGCCGATGACTTTTCATTTTTTCCATTTCAATTTTCATTAATTTTAATAATACTGTGCTCATGATAACAATGCTTTTGTTTCAGTTTTATCATTCAATGTTTACATTTAAACAAAATTTTTATAGGTTAACTACAAAAATTGTATGTTTTTGAATATTTTTATCAGACAAAATTCTATTGACATAAAAATGTCATTATTTCTACAACCATTATATATTCTCAATCATTTTCCTTGTTCTTAAACCATATTAATATTATTATTCCCATAACAATAAAATGTTACAAATAAATAGGCTTTTTACAAATATGATTGAAAAATTCACAAGTTGTTTGTTTTGGAATATATTTTGTTTTTAACTTTTGATTTCTACCTTCATTATAATTCTCATTTAGTTTATACATGAATTAATATAAATAGAGAAGGTTTTGTTATATTTGGTTTGATTCAAGCAACTTAAGATATTGATTAAATGGTTTAGTTAATAAAATATATCTTGTATTGTGTTGCACAACAGAGTAATTAATGAACAAATAACATATAAATAATTGTCTATGATTAATAAACACTTTTATCTATTATTTTGAAACAAATATAATGTACTCTGTAAACAATTTATAAAAATAATAATTTTGAATTAATGTGTTTTATTTTAATATATGATAAGATGGAATAATATTATGATAAAATATAATCATAATATGGTAAAAAAGGCTAATTATATAAGATGGGATAATAATATGATAAAATGGAATAAAAATATGATAAGTTGGGATAATAATATGATGAGATGTAATAATAATATAATAAAATGAAATCATAATCTGATACAAAAAAAACTTTTAGATTTCAATGCTTTAAATGTCGCCCAATATATTGTATTATTTTTTGTTTCAAATATTTTTCAAGTTACTTATAGTCATCTAAAATTCAAAAGCCCGTAACCACTGAAAGATCAAATGTTGGTTTTTTACTGTATTATAATGTACTGGCTGATCCAAACTACATCTACACAAAACAAAATCATATTCATATTTTCAAAAATGACATTAACATTAACTAAAGTCAAAAGGCCTTAAAACGAATTTCATAAACGAAACCACCATAAAATTTGGTTTGAAAAGTACTTTATATTTTATCTATTTTTGCTTTAAGTGAACGATAAAAAATTTTTACTTAATTGCTTAATTTAAAGCAAAAAATTTTAAATTGTGGTTACGACCTTTTGGATTTTCATAATGTTTTTTGCTTCTGCTGTAAAAAATTAAAAAGTGTGGTTCTATCTTTAGTTTCTATAAAAAGAAAAATTTAATTTAAAAAACACATAATTCTTTTTGCTAACTTTTATCAAAAAATTTTAATAACTTTTATATCTTTAGTAATTGAAACATAAACGCGTATAAGGGCGTAAAAACATAAAACACTTTCTTAACCTTTTTCCGATATTTGGTAAGATTTATTAAGCATCTACGCAAAGTATCACTATAAAAGAACATGCCAAATTTCGCGACTGAAAATAGGTTAGAATATATATACAACAATAGTAGTGGATGTTTATAAATGCTTTATTTGTTCACGATTTCATTAAAAATTGAACTAATTTGACAAAGATCAGTAGAAAACTAACCATATAAGTCCCTCTTCCGAAAATCATTTTAAAGTGCATAAGTCCCATATAAATGCCAAGATAACATTAATATTTGACGCTAATAACTTTAATATGAGAATAACACCTAGTGCAAAATTTTATCACTTTTGGTCCATAATTGATCATAGCCCCATATATGAGGCCTACTTTTGGATTCAAGCGCATAATAAATGTCATATAAAATATAATCACCATAATATTACATATACATATATTTTACAAAATTACACCATCAAATATTATAATAACCGGTCGACGATTGACCCTAGGTTCCATGAATAACCTCCACCAACTGATCGGACTTGATTATATCTAATTTACTTGTTTTTCCGAAATTAATAATAACATCTGATTACATTATTACTTTTCCTTAATTTAATGTTTTAAAATCACAAGATAATAAAGTCTGTCTTCTTCCTATTCTGAAGTTCATGTATCATTCCAATAATGGATTGGTACTCCACATTAAAACACATTAAAATAAAAATTAATATGAAAAAATAAAAATTCCATAAAATCGTGTCTAAAGTTATTATTATTATTATTTTTTTTTTTTTTGGTGAAATTGATGGATTTTTTAAATTATTGGATGGATTGGATAAGTGGATGGAAATTGATTACTAAAATCAGATTTATATGCCCTTACATCGTCCATGCTTCAATTTACTAATCTAAATTGGTTAAAAAAAATCAAATATTTTGCTTAAATTTTTTTTTTTTTTTACAAATGTAATGTTACGTTCTTTTCATTCACTTATTGAAAAGAGGGCTGAAATTGAGAGAAATGGCAATTAATTAAAAATTAATATTTTGAATAATTAATAGATTCTATGTAAAAATAGATCAAATGAAGCATCATTATCTACAAAAAAAAATCTTTAATTTTTTCCATCAAATTCACAGATTTTTTGCAATTTTAATAATAAAATAATAATAAAAACTGAAAATCCATCTTTTTCAAGTCTATATTTTTGCGTTTTATTTTATAAAAAGTAGTTTTTTTACAATGGAATTGTTAAGCATAGGTATATAGAAATATATTTACATATTTTATGTTAAAGTTAATGCTATAGAAATATTCTTAATATTTTTTTTTTCCAAAATCAGTATAAAAATGGTAATTTTTTACTTTTATATAGAAATTCAAAAAGTTTGAGTGAAAATAAAAATTTTCTTTTTTACGTTATATGTATAGTATTAAAATCCAAGAAAAAAGATTTTTGCGCATTTTTTGCGATTTCGAAGAAAAAAAATCCAATGAAAATATGCTTGTTTTCTGAATAAAAACGAAAAAATTAAAATTTATTTGTTTTATTTAAAGAGACATCTATATAGAATTTTACGAAAATACTGAAAACGAGTTTTGCCATATCAAATCAGGTCCTTATATGGAAGCTATGGTCAATTATGGACCGATGCTTTTGAAATTTAACTGTAAGACTAATGGTATGCTCAGACTAGGCAAATATTTGACTGAAACTGACAAATATTTCTTTGCCGTAATATGATCATAAAATATTTTTGTGTGGCAAATAGCATATCAGCTAATTTTGGGCAAATAAATTATTTAATAGCAAACAAAAAAATGTTTAATGTGAACACAGTGTGAGCACTTAATGAAAAATATTTTCCTATTTTTTGAGCAAATAATTATTTAATCTTACAAAACTTTTTTGTAAGAGAAAATAACATCAAATAACAATAGTATTGAATCTAAACCATTAAAATGTAAAAAAAAATATAAATAATTGAGGAGTTTTAAGCAATAAATTCCGCTAATACAATATTGCTGATCATTTTAATAATTTCATTAACTTGCTGGCTTAAGAAACCAAAGTTAAATAATATAATAAAGCAGTATATGTAATTATATTTTATATCCTTACTCCAGGCAAATTATACGAAAAAATTCTTTAAAATCGGAAGTGTTGGATGTCTAGATGTCTAATACATACTGCTAAATAACAACAAAATCAGTTTTTTTATATATTTTTACATTTTAATGCTTCAACATTTATAGAATATAAAATTTCTAACAATTTTGCTGAAGCATATTTTTATGCGCCATCATTAGTTTTTGAATTATAGCGCATCTTATGTTAGATTTAATGTTTGTTAGTATTTTTTATATTACAGGACGATATAATTAAATTGTAAGGATAATTATACCAACCATCTTCTAAAGATATTCACTTATCTTCTGTTGCACATATTGTCGATAAATATTTTTCTGGTCCATGTTAGGGTGTCCGCAATTGCAAAATTTTCAATGGGGCTACAGAGTAAAATTACAATCGCATACTGGTCACATAATTGAGAAAAAGACTTAGGGCGCATAACTGAACAAGTCAGAGGAGTGTCTAAACAAGTTTTTGTTAAAATCTTACAATATTTTCAACTAACACTCATTTAAGTGGTACAAAGAAAACACAAAAAAAAATATGATATTAGTAGACTATTTATATGCATTCTAGGCCTAAATGTTGTCCAATTTTAATAAAAAGTTGTAGGGACAGTCCTCTGACTTGCTCAAGTATGTACCCGAACTTTTCGGTTTGCTATTGAAATATTTTACATTTGCGGACACCCTAATATGGACCAGGATAAGATTTCTCAACAATTTGTATAACAAAAGCTTTAGAAGCTGTCTGGTATAATTTTATTTACAATTTTACTATATCGCCTTGAAATATAAGGGGCACTAAACGACATTAAATGTAATATAATATGCGCAATAATTTTTTTAAACAAATTCGCACAACAGCATTTCTCATTTTGTCTTTAAAACCACTTCCCATTACCTTTTTCTTTTCTCTTCCTCTTCTCAAAAAGCTATCGAAGCTGCTTCATATCATTAACCAAAAAATTTGTATCATCTTTGTTTATTTTATTTCTAGTAAAAATAAATTTTTGTTTTTGACAGTTTGATGAACTAATTTTTAAAGACAAATAATTTTTCAAATGTGGTCGATAAGAAAACATGTTTTCCCATTTTACTACATTTAATGTCTGTTTGAGCAAACAAAAATGGGAGAACAAATGTACGTAATAGGACCAAAAAATATACTACGTATTACTTTGGAAAAATGTTATGTACGTTCGGGCAAACAAATTCGAAACAAACATTTGCATAATCTGACCGTAACTTAATTGTTAAATAAATTGTATTTGTACTTAATTTTATATTTATACGGACATTTAGAAAGAAATTATGCCCGGAAAAGTGATTTTCGGTAGAGGGTCTTATATAAGAGCCATGGTCAATTTTGGACCGATCCTCACGAAATTTAGTGATTTGATTTTCCATTTAAAGTATTTATAAGTGTTTGACTTATTTCCGGGAAAATTTTTAAATGGACGCTCAGTGAAATAATGGTTCGATTAAAACCAATTTTAAATGTTATTATATTTTGGCGTATCTACCCCATTGTGCGTTGTTCTATATTTCGTTAATATAATCTTTATTTTTGGAGATACAAGTCTGAAAATTTTTGATTATATGTATGTATTTTGGAAAAATAAAGTTTGGTTTGAAGCCCAGGAAAAAAATATGATTTTGCATATGTATATTTGTTGCCCTGATAATAAGCTATACAATAACTAAAAAAATACTTAATTGAGTAATTTTTTTTTTTGTAGTCAAATTTTATAAATTTCTGGTTTAAAAAAGAGAAATTTTATAAAATGTTAAAAATTGTGAGCAAAAAAAATGGAATAACAAAAGTCAAATTTATATTTCAAAAAACCTTGAAAAATCAGTAAATATATATTTTTTTAATAGTTCATCCAACTTCGTTTTAAAAGATAAATTTAACATTTTTTTTTTTTTAATTTTATAAAAATACGCTCTGACAATACGAGTTAATTTTTCTTTTCACTATTGAATGCCATGTATTATCAAATAATTAAAAATCTATCTTAGTCATTTAACATACATATGTAGATATATTTCTTTAATAATTTATCAAACTTTTAAAAATTTTCATTTCAGAAGATAAATTTAATATTATTTACAAAATTTCGAAAAAAATTTTTCATTTCAGAAAAGTCAATTTTAAATTTTAGAATCAAATAGCTAATATCTTATACTAAAAAATTTGTTTAGGTTTTAACTAAACTAAAATGGGTAATACACCACGAATGCTGACGAAGTGTGTTGCGGCACAGAAAATACGTATTCCATTCTATTGGTGTCCTTCGAACCGGATGTAACCACATCTATAACCATCAAAATATAATTACCATGTAATCGTTCTGACCTTCAAGGCTTTTTGATTATTAAGAAATAAAACAAATAAAATAAAAATAAAAATCCGAATTTGAAAATTTTGATGATACGTTTTTTATTTTTTTCAGTGACTGTATGTATTTAAAATTAAACTCCACTCATTTCAATTCTATTGTACTTGATTTTAAATCTTAATTTATACTTAAAAATCAATATTTCCAGCATAAAACACACTACACTCAGCACTAAACCAGAGACTACAATAATCCAAGCAATTTTAAAATAATATAAATTCAATGGATCCACAGGATATTCATCTTCCAGCAATTTATACGATTCATTAGCTAACGCCAAAAGAAAACTCTCTTCTTCCCACAAATTCCATAGACCGCTTTGTTTAATCCGCATAACAAAAACATTCAATGAATGAGTAAATTTAGAATCCATTTGTAAAGGATAAGTATTGAAGACATTGCCAAAACAGATATCTGATAATTGATAAATCGGTTGTATGAGATTTTTTTGTAATTGAGAAATAAAATTCCATTGTGTATGTGTAACGACATAACCGAAAGATCGATTCAAATCGTAAATATTTTCCAAAACCTCCAAGGTATTTCTTTCTTTTAGTAACTTTGATAAACGAGTTAAATTCACATAATGATTATTTCTCAACTCCTCCAGAATGTTGCTGGAAATCAAAATTTGTATATTGGCTTCCAAAGCATCATCAATGGTTCTGATAAACGGTTGAAATACTGGTCTCATATTGTATATCGTTAGAAAGCTACAATAATAGCTGGACATTATAAAACCCATAATTAAAAGTAATGTATAAAACATTTGCAAACGTAAAGGCATGTTATTGTAAAGAAAACTTGCATTGGAACAGTACATAACCAGTGACATGCTGTATAAAAGATTAGTGGAATATGAATGACTAGGATGTTTAAAATATGTCATGACATAGGCCACATATAATACCGATATACCCAAGAATAACCAAATATAACGTCCAAATGGCCAAGCAACATACCAAAATCTTGGCAACTCATCTTTGGCTGGAACCATTACACAAGTGTTGGACCATTCCAGTGGATAAGAGAAATCTATTTCAGCAAAACGACTATCATAGGTACCTGTGTGTAGCGAAATATTATAGAATTTCATTTCAATATTTTTCTGTATCTCGGACATTTTATAAACGCTCTCTTCCACCAGTTCCAGTTTGTAGTTCATGTAGTCAGCAAAACATTTAATGATCTTAGCGTAAGAACCCACTAGAACTTCAACACCTTGAGCATTTGTCATTTTATAGGCTTTAGGGACGTCCTTGTAATAAGGTGATCGAAGTATATCCATAATTGCTATTCCTGTTATTTTAATCTTAAAATTGCTAATGAATTATAAAGTTTTGGAAAATTTGCTTTTATAGTTTGCTGTACAAATTGTCGATGTAAGTGTGTTTATTTGTCCAAAACAAAAAACTCCTTAATGATTATTTACTTTGGATTTAGAATAAATATTAATTTAAATAATGATACTTACATATTTGTATATTTCGATAGGAAAAACAAAATATGGAATAAATATTGGCAAAAACTAAAGTTGCTTACTTGAAATTACCCAGCAATAAAAACAGTGAAGTGCTTTTAAAGGTGTCACATTTTTACCACTTCAAAAGTACATAGTTTAAGCTTTTTAAGCTTTTTTAAATAAAATTTTAACAAAAAATAATAAAGTATTTTCACGGTTATGAAGCCGTTCAGAAATACAAACGTTATGATCTATTAAAAATTTATGATCATGGAATAAATAAAAAAAAATTCAAGTTTCAAAATTTCAACTTTGGATGGTCAGTGTAATCTAACGGAATATTTTTCAATTAATTTGATAACAGTTTCGGTAAATAATGCGGCAAATGAAACAGAAAAAAGGTTGGTAGACGAATTAATTAATCGACTAAACCAACAGTTCTCAAATGGGGGTCCGTACAAACATTTTAGGGGGTCGCGGAGAATATTTACCTTAACCCAAATTTAAAGAAGTTTTTATTTATTTAAAGTTAATATTAAAAATTCACTTCTTTTATGCCTCATAAAATTTCTTGAAATTCAGTAAAAATTTCAAGGAAAGTAAATAATATTCTAATTATATCCATTTGAATAATTAATTCAATTATGAATCGATCTTCACACTTTGGTGGAAATGTTCCGGTTTTTGATAAGTTACCTTAAAAAGTGTTACATATTCCTAGTTCCAAATGTAAAACTAGACCGACAGTAATTTATTGAAATGTTAATGTTATGTCTATGTTTTTTTAATACGAAAGTTTGATCTTAAATCGAGGATGATAAGGCCTGTCTACAGAAAAATTTAACCTTTGAAATTTTTGTCATAAAATGAGATCCTCAATTCAAATTTTAACTAAAATTTAATTTAATTAAATTGTAACGTATATTTGCATTAAAGATAAAATTAAAATTACATTATTGTGATTTGCCTTTATAAAATTTTCGGACCATTTTCTTATCACCACTCATTAGTTTTTGCACAGTACTTTTGTCAACATTAGAGCAGACTCTTCGCCACTTATTCCGAAAATCTTGCCAGCTTTGTGCAATCTATTTGGTCTTCTTTAGTGATCTTTTTATCAGCACCCAATATCTCTCGGTTTGGCGGATCTCCAAACAATTTAAAGAATTCATTTCGTTAAAAAAAAAAAATTATATTATTTGCTTTGTATAATTCGATTGTGGTTTAAAATAGCGCAGATCTAGTGTGTTGCTGAGTAAAAATTTTTATAGATCTATTTATTTTTTAGTCCTTTTAAACCATCTCTTAGTACAGCCACCAACAGACAGCTAAATTTCTCATAAAATGGATTATTTTACTTAGACATAATTCACATAATTGAATTTATGAAACCTTCACATACCGAGGCAGTTTACTAAACCTCGAGTATGGATTTTCAATTATTTTGTACAAAATTGTTTCACGATTTTTTTCTTGTTCCGACGACATTTACTAATCTTTTAAGTTAAGAACTATAACCATATAACTATATACTAAAATTGTTAAATATACTTCAAATGCGTCTCTCAAGATGTAGATTTATAATTTGAAAATAACTTTGATTTAAATTGAGAAAACCAAATTTTTCGGTTACACTGTGCAACAAGAGAAAATTACCTCAATAATTCCAACGCAAAATGAAAGTGTAACAGTAGTCTAACAAAATCCCCAAAGAGTTATTTTAAAGTTAGTTCGAATTTCGGTCTTATAGCCTCTTGAATTTCTAAGTTTTCGGAGCCTTTTTTCAATATAACTGGAAATAAAAAATATTTAAATTATTTAATCCAATTGTTATTATGTGTTTTTGTTATTTTATAGAGTAATAGTTTTACAGATAACAAATTTCAAAATTCATTAAAAAAAATATTACAGTATGATAAAAGTGGGCGAAAAAAGAGGCTTGATGTCTATACAGACTAAATTTCATAATATACAGTGTTTTCTATTCCTTGTACATATCAAATTTGATGTGAATTGTCTTAGTAGCATCAAGAAAGTCTCAAAATTGATTTTTACTGGTAATGGACTAAAAACTGGGAGTGATATTCAACTTATTTTTTAGTTCATACCTTTCTCAAAAAAAATTATAGATATATGTACTAAATTTAATTTTATGTTTCAAAAAAAAAAAAAAGAATTGCTTAAAAGTGAACGTGGCATTTATATATATATATATATATATATATATATATATATATATATATATATAAAAGAAAGTGATGTTAGTTACTATTGTTATAACTCAAGAACGACTAGACCGATTTTGATGATTCTCACCAATTCGGACCGGTCACCGGCCAGAAAAGGATAATACGAAAAAAAATTCGCGAAAAATCCGCGATAAAAAAAAACTCTTTTTTGTCATAATTTCTTTGCCTTAATAATCATTAAAAATATTTTTTTTTAATACAAATTATAACAATTACTGTTTCTGTTTCTATCGAAACGCTTACTTTTTTGTGCAATTTGTTTTCTGGTGGTGGTGTAGAATTCTATTTCCAAACGGTAAGTTCCAAGTAAAGCTCATCATTTAGTGAGGTTGTGATATTTAAAACCATTTGTTGTATTTTTGGCATTCGTTATTAAGTGTTATTCACAATGCCGCGACCCCGGAGATCTAATATTTCGCGTCGAACACATAATGCAAGTACTTATCGTAGTATTATCGTTATTGTTAAACAGTTTATTTAAATAATTAATTTAATTATGTATATTAAATTATCATTGATGTCTGTAAGGATAATATTGTATCCATAGACTGAAACTAATAAATAAATAAATAAATAAATAAATAATATCGTCAATCAATTGAATATATATGAACGAGAAATCGCACGAGAACAACCCCGTATTAGTTTGGCCCGACTTCGTACATCACAAACGCAGGAAGAAAGGCAGGCGAGAAATGAAACGGCTCGGTTAGCAATGAGAAATCGTCGAGCAAATGTAGCAATTCAACAACTTTAAAATTTTTAATCAACGCATAAGAAGAATTGCTTCAAGTTCTGATTTGAATCAAGCAGCGTTCCATTACAACTGCAATTTCGACTACAGCTCTCATCATTCCGTTCAAAAAAAAGACATTGTCTATCCGCTAACCTTAAGATGAAGTAATAAATAAATATAAATTCAAATTTGCATTAAATACATGCGTATATTTTTTGATTGAGCCCACATCTACATCATATTTAAATTCTTCTGTAAAAAACACTTTATAATAGGTATTCCTTAGATTTTTATTTAAAGGTCGTAAATTTCGTTAAAATATCAATTTAAATCGTTCAGCAATACAACACTAATGTTTGCTTAGGGCCAGCAACGCGGCTCGGGTCATCGTTCAGTAATACAACACTAATGTTTGCTTAGGGCCAGCAACGCGGCTCGGGTCAGCTTCTACATCATATTTAAATTCTTCTGTAAAAAACACTTTATAATAGGTATTCCTTAGATTTTTATTTAAAGGTCGTAAATTTCGTTAAAATATCAATTTAAATCGTTCAGTAATACAACACTAATGTTTGCTTAATTAATACAAAAAAAAAAATGTGGTGGATCTTTTTCGAGTTGTAATGTCTCAAGGGTTTCTTGTACCCGATGCTTGTGAGAGAACCCTTGAACTAAACTATATTTCATTTATGAACTATGCGGTACTTTTCTGAATATGTTAGAAAACGTTGCTCAGTCCTTTGTTTCCATATATGGGATGGAAACTTGGTACACAAATTGCCCAAAGTAAATATATACAAAAATCGGTGCCAGAACAGGCCTATCTCTCTGGAATTAGAAAACGCATTTTCTTCTAAAATACTAGTGAAAATTGTATCAAAGTTTGTGATATCCATTGTAAGTAGGTTTTTTATGAATGAGACAATATTTGATTTAAAAGGAGCAAAAGCACACCTACCTCCCACAAACCCTATCATCTGCTAATATTGTCTTAACTTCTGCATCTACATTTTCTATTCAGTAACTAATTAATTTGCCAAAATATGCTCTATCTTGTGAAGATCCGGTCCAAATTTTGTATTTTTAATCATTTTTAATCTTGTATTAAATATAAAAGTAATATCGCTTTAACATTAAGAAATATTTTAACATAAATAATTCTTAGACTTTTGAGAATGAGAATTTTAGAAATTTTTTTAAATTAATGCAAAAGAAAAATGTATAATTTTTATACCAATCATCGTTCTGCATGTAACATGTCGAGAAAATCATCTAAAACCCAACAAAGTCCAGATGAAAATCTAAAACGATCTAGCAATGTCCGTCAGTCTTTATAGTTTGATGGTCAGCAGGACTACATTCAAACGTTACAACTGCTAAATATCAAGTACTAAAAGAAAAAGCGGAAATGTGTTCACAATACAAATTATAAATAAATATTGCAGAAAAAATTGCAAAAAATTTTTAACTGTCAGAAAAGTATTCAATTTCATATCAACAACTCAATTGTGACTAAAACATTCAATATTACAATCCTTTAAAAATCAGTTATTCATGTTTTAAAATATGCAATATGAAGACCGCTAAAAATATTTTAAACATCTCAAAATATTTACAAGAAACTACTTTTTGAGATTTTTTTGTGGATTTATTTTACAATATTGTTCTTGTATTGTTGTACATTTAACAAAATTTCATAAATTAATAACAGAACTCATTAACAATGTTTTTATTTTTGATTCGCGTGATTAAGGTTATCATAAAAATAATGATATTCCGACGGAATTACCGACTTTAAATGTTGTAAATTTTTAAATTTGTTTTCCATATTATTTATGACACGCAGTGGTCCAAAATCGACTTTTTTTTAAATAATTCTGTAACTTGTGAACCGTTGGAGATATATAAATTAAATTTTACGTGGTCTGAGCTGAGGTGTTTTCGAGTTGATTTATAGGTGTCCCTAGAGAGCCCCTAGAGAGTCACGAGGGTTGAGAGTAGGCCTCTAAAGTTGGTCACCACGGGTATATAATTTTTTTTTAAAAATTCGTCAAAAATACATTTATGACTTGAAGGTAAAAATAAAAAATTTTACATATAGGTAGTCCTTCTAATTTTCTATAAAAAAAACATGCTTACATGTGTAGGTTATTTCTTTCTGTTTAAGAGATATTTAGGTCGCAGCAAACTTTACCTCCATTTTTGGCCTCGTTTTTTAAGATTTTTAAACTTGAAGGCCTTAATTTGGACCTTAAAATGTTTTTTAAATTATCACTAGACTTCTTACAGATTCTAAATAATAATGCTGCAAGAATCATATAAATATATCCATCCAATAAGACTTACAAAAATCACATTTTTGGGGTTATTTTCCAAAAAGGTGGTAACATTCTTTTAACTCTAAAATATATTTTTTTTACTCCAGACTATGGAAGTTTTGTAAAGGTTTCAAAAGAAATCTTAACGCAAATGCGTGTAAAGCAATTGACTTTGTCAATTTTGAACAAGTTTTTTTTTTTTTTTTTTTTTTTTTTTTTGTAAAATTCTAAAATGTCAAAGCCGAGATCAACAAAAAATATATATTGGCTATATACCCCATATGTTGATTAAACACATAAAAAATGTTTTCTGAGTCACGCCTTTTACAACGACTGGGTGATAATTGTAATGCAAAAAGTAAATTTTTGAACTAAATTTTCACCGGACTGGGATTTTGGGTATTTTGGTACAAAAAGCGGAAGTTTTTTAATTCCCTGATATTAAAACAAGCTTATCTACATTGTGTCAAAATTTCTTTGGAATACCTCTACTGGTTTAAATTTTTTTTAGGTTCAAATGACTATTGCATACTTTAGGGATTCAAATTTTAGAGCTTTAAAAGCTCTCCTTATCGACGATCATTTAAAATTTTGTGCGTATTTTGTATTATACAAAATAAAAATCAACCTTCAAAATCTGTGTGAGCGATCATATATCAAATTGTTTGTTTATAAATTTATTAGCTTAAATTAAAAAAAAATTAACAAAAATTATTTTAAGTACAAATTAATCAAGGTACCACACAGCATAAGGAACGGATGGTGAGGGAGGGATTTAAATAAAAAATATAGCAAATTAATGTACATACACAGTTACAAGTAATTTTTGCACTGATTCGCTTATAGTTAATTTCAAATAAAATTTTAGTATAAAAGAATTAGGTGTATAAGTGTATGCCTATTTTTCTTTTACCGAAATATTTACTAATGCAGAATATATTTAAGTGTATCAATGTTTGACAGTAATAGCAACAGTAAAACAATAGTCAAATATCAGTGAAGCTTTAACTCTATAAAGGGGAAGAAGTCATACATTAAAGTGCATCGATTTATATGAGAACAAAAAATGTTGCAAATCTACACCTCTAAAATTAAAGATTGATATGTTACAAACTAATGCCCAAAATTTCTCGGTTTAATTATTGCGTTCTGGTGACCTGAACCATTTTTAAAATACCTCCAACAATATGGTATTCGATAAACAGCGTAAACAATTTTTAACTTTTTGTGAAAAAAATTACAATGTATAATAAGCACATGTCAACTAATACGTAATTAGCAAGCATTTTTTTTTTAAAGAATATTTTTTTAAATACTATTAAATTTTGAATTTTGTGGTTAGGTTAAGTTAATATTTAAGACAAACTAAAGGCTAGTTAAGAAAGTAAATGTCACAAGAAACATAAATTTGTAAAAAATACTATAAATTCGCGACTAAACTTCTAAGAATTTCATTTATTCGATTATTACTACGGTTTTATAAAAAATGTAACGCGTGATCCATTTCGAGGTTCCCTACTTATTTAAAGAAAAAAATACAGAAAATTCAAATTTAATGGGAAATGTTTATTATCATTTGAAAGAACATTCTTTGGCATTTATTTTTTGAAGATTATGTCTATCAAATGTTGGCCGTTGCTACGTCGCAGAGGGTCCATCCGTTGAGTCCAATTTTCGATGACTCGTTCGAGCATTTCGACTGGTAACTGGCGAATGACACGCGTGATGTTTTTCTCCAAGGGTTTGTCCGCATAAACTTTAGACTTTACATATCCCCACAGGAAAAAGTCTAACAGTGTGATATCACACGATCTTGGTGGCCAATCGACCGGCCCAAAACGTGAAATTATGTGCTCACCGAAATGTTCTCTCAATAAATCCATTGATTGATGCTATGTATGGGAAGTGGCGCCGTCTTGCTAAAACCAAATGTCGCCGCGATCACGAGCTTCAATTTCAGGCATCAAATAGTCGGTTATTATGGCACGATAACGGTGGCCGTTGCTGCGAACTGCGCCGAATCGACTCTGCACGGTCTTCGTGTACACTCTCAGCTACGGCCGCTATATTTTCTTCACAGCGTGCTGGACGTGGTCTATTCGGTCGAATATTATCCAATAATGAATGCTGGGTCTCAAAATGGGTGATGGTGTTGCGAATAGTACACTCAGTAGGCCGATTATGTTGACCATAAGTTGAGCGAAGTGCACGAAACACATTCCTCACAGAACGTGAATTTTCATAATAAAGTTGAACGATTTGTAAACGTTGTACAGCCGTAAGTCTTTCCATTATGAAATGCCAAACAATACTAAACAAAAATAACATGACAACATGACACGACTCACACGTGATCTGTCAAAAAAAGGCTATTGAAAAAAGTATCCCTACTTGAAACACCCATTATTATATCTTTCTTATATATATATATAAAAATGGTGTAAAAAATATATAGTAATTCATAAAATGAGAACGACTGGGCCGATTTATGTAAAATTTGTTGTCAGTTGTTCGTATTTTCGAGGAGAAGGTTTTTACGGTTTTTACGGAATTGGAAAATCTCTCTGCAAAAGTCGGAAAATTGCAAAAATCGAAAATTGATTTTTTTGTACGAAATTTTGTGTGAAATTATTCCTTAATGGCTTTCCAAATGAAAAAATAGAAAGTTCTTGGTGTAAAACACGGAAAATTGCGGAAAATGCGAAATGCGGAAAGTTGGAAAAATCGATAATTGAGTTTTTGTAGTTCGTCTGAAGGCTTAAAATTGGGGCAAGGCGAAGTTCGCCGGGTCCGCTAGTTTTTTATAAATTCATTGATATTTAAGTATAGGCCATAATTCTAGATAACTTCCCAGTAAAAACTTTTTGGTTTTCGTTAATAACAACTACTTATTAAAGTAGTTTCTTGGTAATGAGCCGTCATTATTATTTGCCTACTCTGTATTACATTAATAAGTACTTAATAGTATAATAGCGCAGTAATACTGCAATCACGTGGACGAGTTGGCTAGAGCGCCGGATTAACAACCAGAAGGTTGCTGGTTCAACCCCATTCTGAAGCTGTTAGTTTTTTATAACAAAATGTCTAAAAAGATATTTTAAACTAAATAGAGTTTTTGTCACTTAGGGTGCGAGATGGTGTACTGAGTAAGATGTTAGTCAGTAAAAATGAATGGTTAGTTTGTGTACAAGTTCGAGTCTCACTGGCGGCAAAATTTTTTTGTTTTCGTTTAGGTACATATTTTTGAGTACCCCTAGAGTCAAAAAATAACTGCATGAATTTGTGGACAAGTCAAACAAAAATAACTAGTTATTCAGGCAAAAAATAAGTAGTTTTTTTTTTTGTTTCCAATTATACCTGCTAGCTTACCAGAAAAGCAAAGTTTTTGCTGGGTTATTTCCAAAAATTGCTAATTTAACCTTTTGAAAAACAAATGTATAAAATTTATCATATTGCTTTTGAAATGTTAATTATCTATAATTTTCAATAGTACCAGAATAGACCTTTCCAGTGGTACCTTAAAACAAAATATATGTTAAAAATGTACGAAATATATACAATTATATCTTTAGGAAATGAAAATAAAAAACTAAAAATAAAAAAATTTAATATAGTCTTAATATTTCGCTAATGAAAAGAGATGTAATAATGTTTAAATGCAAATTCCAAGTATTTCGAAGTTAATTTTCTTATAACGAAAATTTTGATAATCCTGTTGAAAGAAATCCGTTTTGTAGAGGTGTTTTAAAAATGGCCCAGTTCACGTAAATGAAAACATTCAACCGTAATATTTTGGGAATCATATAAAAACTTTCTAATCTTTTTTTCTAGAGGGTGACATATGCAACTTTGTTTTAGTAAAGCACTTTAATATACATATTTATTTGTATTTTTTATTTACTTTAGTAAGCATGAAAAAAATGAGAGAATTTTATTGATCAATCCCTTCACAGAGGAAAAAACTGGTCGAAAAACTGCGAAATTGACATAATCCGTTGACAACAGTGAATTAAACACGTTTTTCGATTTTTGTCAACGAATGGTGTGATTTTGATTAAAAGACAGGGCTTTCATCTTTAGATAAAATACAATAAAATAGTTGTACAAGTGTATGAATAAAAGTGTATGTATAAATCTAAAAATATATGTAGCTAAAATTTTAAATGCTTTGAGTCAAATAATAAATTATAATTTTGTTATCGCTTTGTTTACGATAATATGAACAATAGTTCTCAAAATATACATACATATAGATATGACAATTTAGGAGTCTTTTTTTCCTCTGTGATGTTTACTTTTCAAGATATCATTTTTATCAAACTTTCTAAAATTGATTCGAATGCGTTTATTGGTGGAGGTACGAGTATTAATGAAGAATTCCCGACTGATCCGTCATACGCTAAACGAAAAAAAAAAATGTTGTAGAAAATCTGTAAAACGAATTTTTGAGAAAGTAACGGTTGCTGAAAAATAGTTGAATCTACAGACACTCAATTCGAGAACGATTATTGATTTTAATGTTTTGATCTGAAAAAGTGTCCAAAATGTTCGAATAAAATCCTATTTTGAAATGTTTGCACATTTGTCAATTACTATCTCTCTCTCTCCCTTTCCCCCTTTTTACATCTCTTTATAAACATTACCATAAAAATAAAGTATCCAGAAACAATTTCAGAACTAATTCTAAAATTAATTCAAATTCTTTAATAACATCCTTAGAACTAGTGGTGTCACAACGTATTCTGGCACTCATAAATTGGCTTTAAAGAATGTTTTTAAGAACTAGTGGTTTAGAACTAGTTATGTATTAATTCTACATCACTTCTCAAAATAACTTACTGGTTCCCAAATGACTTTATGGAACTGTTTAAAAAAACTTAAAAGAAATCGAAAAAAAAATTAAGATAACTTATAAACTAATTTTGTAAAACGAAAATTCGTTTTGAAAATTTATATAAAAAACAACTAATAAATTATCGAAGCTAATTCTCGTTTCGTTTTACAAAATCAGGCTCTTAAAAAATTTAAATTCATTTAGAAAATGGCCTTTAGTAAATGGTTTATTAAAATGAAAAATAAAAAAATATTGATTATAATAACTGGTTCTGGAAACGTTCCTTAGTGCTTCTATAGAACTAGTTCTGAATGTGACAATTTCGAACAAAAATCATTAACTAAAGATCTAGTTCTAGATCTAGTTCTCCAACAGAACTAGTTCTGAGGGTGACAATTTCGAACATAAATCATTACTTTTAACGGCAAAGTAGAATAAGTACAGGCTATTTTCATGCATTTTGGAACTGGTTGTAGAACTAATACATTTTTTCCTTGGTAGGAATTAAAATAATTTATTAAAATTTTATTTGCAAAATGAATAAATTTTAATTAAAATATTTTATTAAAAGTAAATAATAATGATAAACTATTAATGACACATACAAACATTCATACAAACAGTCATTGTACTGTGAAGTTTGTTAGCACAATTGTTATTATTTTTAAACGTTGTAGAAAATAGAGTAAACACAATAACAACAAATACTAATAAAAAATAGATGGACAATAGAGAAAAAAAAAATAATAATAAAAACACATAACTGGAACTAATGCGCAAATTATAAACTTCCCCAAAGCAAAACATCAATAAAAATAATATAATTTTAACATTGACATACTGAGCTTTGGTATGAGATTTGAATATTTAGGTGCAATTTAAAGTATTAGAGTTAAGCTAAGTTTAGATTACGCAAATATTTGACACGAAATATTTCATCGTGTTTTTCCGCAATTTTTACGACTAAATACAGAGTTAATTTTTTGTCAAATTAAGCTAATTTATTTGACGTTTTTTATTTGATGAAGCAGCTATTAAATACCGTAAAATACGAGAAGGGAAAATATTTAGATTACATGCAAATTATTTACTCAAAATTATTTGATTAAACACG
This sequence comes from Protocalliphora azurea, assembly GCA_932274085.1. Classification (NCBI taxonomy): domain Eukaryota; kingdom Metazoa; phylum Arthropoda; class Insecta; order Diptera; family Calliphoridae; genus Protocalliphora; species Protocalliphora azurea. Next base: position 128,496,488 of record OW026521.1, on the reverse strand, counting down.
TAACTACCATAAATTTATTTGACATGTCTTATTTTTATATCCATCACCACATATGTAAAGGGTAAATATAAGTTTGTCATTTCGTTTGTAATTTCTACAATATTCATCTAAGACCCCAAAAGATATATATTTTCTGGATCCTTATTGATAGGGAAGTCGATATAACGATGTCCGTCTGGCTTTTTAGAAAGCCCCAGTTATCGAACATATATGTTTTATACGTCAAATTACAGGGAATATTCCTTAGACATGACGCTAGTAAAAATCAACAAAATCGGTATATTAATGGCCGAGATATCGCCAAGAAACCGAAAAGGCCTCGGAAAACGTATTTGTTTTTGACTTTTCTAAGCCCCTATAAGCTAACGACAGAAATTTCGGAATCTTTTTTTGGAATGAACAAAATCGGTTCATTATTAACTGAGATATCGGTCAAAACGCATTTTTTGACCTTGTGAAGCTTTTATATGAGCTTCAGAATTTTTGTGCAAATCTATTGAAAATATTTTTCTAAAATTTCGGTTGTTTGAATTAACCATATCGGTTCTTAGACAACCGTGTTATAGACAAAAATCTGAAAAAATTATTATTAAAAGCAGCCCAGCGGGAAAAAAGAAGGGCTAAAGAGACATTCTAAAATACTTTATTTAGGCATACCACTCGCATTCCAACTCTACTTCTTTTTTACACGGCGTATCATTGGAGGCCAGGCCTTTCCTTCTTATTTCTAAAAAGAAACACATAAGAAAGCTAAATAAATATGCTCTCTTATATGCAATGCTATTACAAAAGAGTCTGAAAATTAAGCGGACTACCTTCATTAACGACACTTAATTTAAGACTAAATAATTTTGAGCTTTGCAAGCAGTGTTGCCAAAACTTTGAGGCTATGTCCCACCAGATTGTATTTAAAAAACCGCAAGAAACCGCCTATACTTTAAATAAAATCCCTGATTTTTACCTTTAAAATATTTTTTATTAAAGAAACTATACAATTGTTATTTTTTAAGTTTTAAATATGTTAAAAATTAATATCTATTCCTTCAAAATCTTCATTTTGAGAACCTGAATGCATTCCAGTGTGTCTTCATACTTTTTTTTCGAATCGAATTACACAACAATTATCCAGGGTTTGAAAGAATTTTTCATACAATAATGTTGAGGTCATTTTAAAATTTGGAAAAAAAAATTTAATTTCAGTACCTGTTTTTATAGAAAAACCATTGATTTAATTTCCGGCTATCTGGTAACTTCATATTTTAGACAAAATAGTTAGTTGTAGAAGTAAAAAAAAAAATATTTTATTTCTGTTTCAAACCCATGTTTTTGCAATAAAGGAAAAATCGCTAAAATTCGCCAGCTAAAAAATGCTGCATCAAGAAAAATCACTCAGAGGTTTTTTATGGAAAGTACCCGCTAGGGATAACAAAATGCCATCATATCTAGCGGGAAAACCACCGTTTTCGCAACACTGTTTGCAAGTCTCGCAAATTAGATTTCACAAAGCCCTGTAGGGAAGAAGCACTATCATATTTTCCTGCTGAGTGTTGATTGCATATACATACACACAATAATTTTTTATGTATTTTTGGATGTTTTTTAGTTGGAAATAGAAGCATTCCCAGTGGTAAAAAGAAGGGGTAAAGAGTCCTTCTATAAGGTCATTTTTATAGACAGAAGAGCTTCTCCCTGAATTCCATGTTCAAGTATTTTTTACACGCGATGCCATTGAAAACAAGGCCTTACACATTCTAAAAGACCTCTTGAATAAAAACTGCCAGCAAACCTTCTGAAGAAGTGCTACCCACAGACAATATGAAGAAAAGCTATTAGCAGATTTTCTACACAATTTAATAAAATATTTTTCTATTTATATAAAACTAGCTGACCCGAGCCGCGTTGCTGGCCCTAAGCAAACATTAGTGTTGTATTACTGAACGATTTAAATTGATATTTTAACGAAATTTACGACCTTTAAATAAAAATCTAAGGAATACCTATTATAAAGTGTTTTTTACAGAAGAATTTAAATATGATGTAGAAGCTGACCCGAGCCGCGTTGCTGGCCCTAAGCAAACATTAGTGTTGTATTACTGAACGATGACCCGAGCCGCGTTGCTGGCCCTAAGCAAACATTAGTGTTGTATTACTGAACGATTTAAATTGATATTTTAACGAAATTTACGACCTTTAAATAAAAATCTAAGGAATACCTATTATAAAGTGTTTTTTACAGAAGAATTTAAATATGATGTAGATGTGGGCTCAATCAAAAAATATACGCATGTATTTAAGGCAAATTTGAATTTATATTTATTTATTACTTCATCTTAAGGTTAGCGGATAGACAATGTCTTTTTTTTGAACGGAATGATGAGAGCTGTAGTCGAAATTGCAGTTGTAATGGAACGCTGCTTGATTCAAATCAGAACTTGGATCAATTCTTCTTATGCGTTGATTAAAAATTTTAAAGTTGTTGAATTGCTACATTTGCTCGACGATTTCTCATTGCTAACCGAGCCATTTCATTTCTCGCCTGCCTTTCTTCCTGCGTTTGTGATGTACGAAGTCGGGCCAAACTAATACGGGGTTGTTCTCGTGCGATTTCTCGTTCATATATATTCAATTGATTGACGATATTACGATAAGTACTTGCATTACGTGTTCGACGCGAAATATTAGATCTCCCGGGTCGCGGCATTGTGAATAACACTTAATAACGAATGCCAAAAATACAACAAATGGTTTTAAATATCACAACCTCACTAAATGATGAGCTTTACTTGGAACTTACCGTTTGGAAATAGAATTCTACACCACCACCAGAAAACAAATTGCACAAAAAAGTAAGCGTTTCGATAGAAACAGAAACAGTAATTGTTATAATTTGTATTAAAAAAAATATTTTTAATGATTATTAAGGCAAAGAAATTATGACAAAAAAGAGTTTTTTTTTTATCGCGGATTTTTCGCGAATTTTTTTTCGTATTATCCTTTTCTGGCCGGTGACCGGTCCGAATTGGTGAGAATCATCAAAATCGGTCTAGTCGTTCTTGAGTTATAACAATAGTAACTAACATCACTTTCTTTTATATATATAGATTATTTTAAAAAAATTAAAACTTAAAAAAAATCCGTTTTAAAAAACATGTCTGAACTTTTGACAAAACATCTTAAGTCGAGATAAGACAATTTATCCAAAAATTTTACATTTACATAGAAATTGATGTCTTTTTTTATTTTTATTTATATATATTTATATATATTTTTTTATATATATTTATTTATTTATTTTGTCAAAAGTGAACAGATATAAATAATTCAGTTTTTAATAAAGTACCTTAAATACAAACTATAAATAAAAAATAAAATTAATTTAGAAAAACAAAACCCACTCAAACAAAGCATTAAACAAAACTATTTTTTTTTTTTTTTTTTTTTTTGAATTTCTGCTTTAAATTTTGACACGAGTTGTAACGGCTTTTGAATGGTTTTGTTTTTTCTTAAAGCAAAAAAATATTGTAATCTTTCTTCCCTTCTAAAAGAATGGAATTAAAACGCTGTATATTTTATACATAGATTTGTTGTTGCTTAAAAGGAAATATATTTAAAAAATACAGCATCTTATTCTTCTACTAAGAGAAGAAAAGTCGGAAGTTCTATCGGATATTTTAGAAGGCAAGTATGAGGCATTGTTGAAAGCCTTACTATATAAGGCTGGTTAGCATGAGCAACTTCATCTTGAAGAAGGTGTAAATTGACCTTATAGAAGTGTCGTTGTTATTTTTTGTATAAGCATGCATCTACATACAAACATATGTATATAAATTTAGTAGTCATCAGAAGTTATCAGTGTGTTGTAGTTTTTTTTAAGGAAGCAACGCTTGCTTGCTTGCTATGATAGTTTAATTTTGTGTTTACATTTTTGTAGTTTGGAAAAAAAATTACATTATTTTTGTAAGTATAAACGTAAAAAAAAAATGTGAAAGCATACTTTAAGGCGTAGATTTCATTATTTGCCTGTAAGGTGGTGAAGGGCATAAAAGATTCGACACAAACGAATATAGCGCTCTAACTTGTTTATTTTGTTTTAGTCAATTTAGAACAATGTTCTGAGAGAATTTCGGAATATGTGGATGTCAAGGTAATGTTTCTAGCGTTTTTATTTAAGGTTAAGCAAAAATGTCATTATAAAGGAAATATAAAGTAATATCAATCGATTAATTTCAAAATTTAATACGCACGTTAGTAAAAATTACTTTAAAAAATATATATTTAATTTTTTAAGTAATTTACACTTATACACAAGAACAACCCAATTTCCTTTTCTCATCATTTACAAAACACCCTGCCTTTACAAAATAACACTTTCAGCTGTATAAAAATAACAAGTATTATTATGGCTAAATAATAAAAAATATTAATATAATGAAAATTTTCTTTAAAAAAAACTATATTTTAATAAAAAAAATAAAATAAAAATAATAATAATAATAATATATATATATATAAATGTAAACTGAAAACTTCTTTTTTTGGCAATTTAAAGTTTGTGTACATCAGCTGTTGGCTCCCGCTATTTGATCTTACATTTATTTTGTAGGATCAAACAAAAATTCCCTCAAAATGGTAGCAAATATTTTATAGCTTGTCTTCACACAATGTTATCACTAGCGCCACATTTAGTTAAGGGCAAATATTTTTTTTTTTTGTCCAAAATCAGCTGTTATCTTGTTTGAATCACAAAAATATTTCGTGTTCACATTATCCGAAGCAAATATTTGCAAAAATCGTCAAATATTAAACTAAGTTCACATTATGCTAATATTTAACGATTTTTGCAAATATTTTTTCTTTTTAAAATAGTTTTTATAAATTAGTTTTTATTAAATCTTGCAATTAATCGATTGATAACAGTTCGAAATTCCTTTTTTATCTAAATAAATTACCTTCTAAATTTTAAAAATATTCCTATTTAAAATAAATAGAATTTTCATTTTACATTATATAAAAACACTACAAACATTATCTTGACATTCGTATATTCCCAACTTCTCTCAGAATGTTGTTCTAAATTGCTTGAAACTAAATAAAACATAAGATTTTTCTATAGAATCATTTAATATTTGATGTCAAATAAATTTATGGTAGTTTTATGTTTAATCAAACAATTTTGAGTAAATAATTTACATCTAATCTGAACAGGCTTAAAATATGTTTCCCCTTAATGTATTTTACGATATTTTATATTTGTTTCATCAAACCAAAAAAAAAACATCAAATAAATGCGTGTAAAGCCACTCATAGACTTGAGTGCTTTATGATATTTCTACATATTCATCAATCAAAACTTTATTTTTGTGAACAAAAGCGTTTAAAAATAACAAAATTAAAACAATTTTTTTTTTAAATATTCTTGTAGTTTCAAATAACAAACAACAATTTTCGTAAATGAAAAAAAAAAACAAATTTGTTTGCAAAAAATTTGTGAGTTCATTTTGAAATAAAAACGTCTTTGATTTTTCATACTTCACTCATTCAAAAGTTGTCTCAATTTTACTAATATATAATTATTGCATGAGCTTATGCAGTATGTGTATGGGCCCCTTAATGTGAACACAAAATCAACCCTGTATTTAATTGCAAAAGTTGTGAGACAACTACCAAATATTTCATGTGAAATATTTGCTAGTTTGAACTTAGTTTAATAAACAAAACTCAAGTTGACATTAAAATGGAGTCAAGTTTTAGAATTCCAGGTTCACATACGAAGGTATAGTTTTCACATACGAAGGGCAGTTTTCGAAGGTGGATCCTTAGGTTTATAAATAATTTGTAATGACGTTATAGAAATTCCGCTTCCAAAATAACGTAACAAAAAAAAAACAAATATAATCTTACGGGTATATGAAACATAAAAATACACTTTAAAAACTATGCCGTTGCCTCTCCCAACTTTTAATTAAATGCAAGTAAATACATGGTTTCCCCTACTACATATTTCTAATTTACTAACAGAACCGAATGCATGTCAACTCAACTGATATGTAACTCTTGTTTTCATCTCATGAAATGTTCTCCTCCAAATCAACCTCAAAACACCTCAGCTGTGACTACTTAAAATTTTATTTAGATATATCCAACAGTTGGCAAGTTTCAAAATTCAGTAATAAGTATAATATCTGTCCATTTACCCATAGTTACTAAATTGACATTTGACTCCCCAATATACACGAAGCCGAGCGGAAGTTCCTTTATGTTAACAACCAAAAAATTATGCACATCCATACAACCAACACACCTGGGTATGTCAAATTCGGAAGGCTCCGGACTGGCCCCTATCAAAAACTTCGAATAGGTTTTTTTCACCTAAAATGAACTCTGGAAAGCTATCTTTCAGAAAAGTATAAAATCGTTATATGTCCTTAAGGGTTTTTTCTAATTACAAGAGAATGTTTAGCGACAATATGACAACTTGAAGTCAAATATATATATTATAACAACATGTTAGAGTGCTCTATTCGGCTGTGCCGAATCTTATATACCCTTTACCCATGTAGAAATGTCATATGAAAAATTAATATATTTTAAAATGAAACAACAACAATACCAAATGAAGACATAAATTAAAAAAGGCTATTTTGAAAATTTATGAACCAATTAAATTGATTTAAAAATTCGAAAAAAATATTTGTCACAGATATGCGCAGTAGAAAACAGATACTTTTTACAGAGGTATCTTCGATTTTTTAGCAATATCTGGGGTATTTATGGACCGATTTTATTCATTTTTATTAGCGTTCACCTAAGGGGAATTTTCTGTAAATTGATGTGTAAAACATATATGTATGTCCGATATTTGGGGCTTTCTAAAAATTAATTCCAACCAACAGGCGGACATCGTTATATAGATCTCCCTATCAATAAGGATCTAGAATATATATATATATATATTTTGTTGAAATTACAAACGGAATGACAAATTTATATATGTCCTTTACACCTGTAGTTAAGGGTGTAAGAAATACATACCGGGGTATACTGGATATAAATGTGTAAGGGGCCAGGGTGCCCCTATGCAACTATAACTTTTGCTATAAAAGATTTTTTACACTTTTTTTCTTCGGAATATTATAGCAAACAATCTGTCGATGAATATGTGAATTTTCAAATTAATATGATAACTACAACTCAAAATATTATATTTAAAAAAATAATTATATACTAGGGTATGATAAATTTAAAAGTGTTCAAAAAACAATTATAACAATTATAACTTTGGCTATAAATAAGTTTTAAATTTTTTTCTCATTTTTTCACCTTAAACTATACTGACTGACTAAAAATCTATTCTTCTTCTTTCTCTTTGTACATTTGTAGCTTACAATCAAACTAAAGTTCTTAATTTTGAAGATAATTCGATAAAATTCGGCATAAATGTTTTTTGTGATCCAGAGACTAACCCTATTGCAACCGATCAATTATTTCATCTAGCCACCGAGAGTTTAACGCTCATAAATGCTTAAAATATTAAAACAATTTTTGATACAGATGTTATATATTAGCATAAATCTGAGTACCAAATTTCTTGAAGATCGAATCATAATTGACTATAGATTTTTAAGTGCATAAATCCCATATAAATGTTACTATCAAGAAAATATTTTATACCAATGAGTTCTGTACAAGTAGATAGTGACAAATTTGAAAACAATCGCTCCATAATTTACAATAGCTCTCATATAAGTCCGAGGATACTACTATGCTTACGCAATTTTTATGCAAAATATAAATTAAACTAACAAATCTTACTAGAATCTACAATTGGCCACAGATACCATATAAAACTCTCCTACGTAAAATGAGGTTTAGACAAATTTCTGACAGTTCTGTGAAATAAAAAATTATGTAGTTTATATTTGAACTTTGTCTCTTTGACATACATATGTCCTGTTGGGAAATTCTTCACATTTATTATCTTTCAAATTTAAAAAACCAATTTGTCACTACAATTGAACTGGTCGGTAAAGAAATCCTACTTTAAATAAAAAAGGTGGACTAGTTGAAATTTGACGAGCTTAATAAAAATTTGCTTTTAGTTTTTTTTTTTTTTTTATTACATACAGATTTTTTATCTCCAGCTGTCAAAAATCTTATATAAAAATTCCCATTATTGCTGTTTTTAAGCAACCGTTGCTACCTTCCATAAATTCGGGTTAGTTTTGACTTTTGCTATTACGTTAATAAAGTGATTACCAGCGTTTCCACAAAGAAAATATTTTTCCTACTATTTTTTTTTCTAATATATATATTTTTTTTGGTTTGGAATTACAAAATATGAGTATGTACTTTGCATAAAATTAAATTTTTCGCCACTTTAAAATTAACTCTTTAACAAGTGAGAATAAATTCTTCATTTCTTACTAAAAATTTTAAAATAACATTTTCATCTAAAATTGTTTTAAAATATTTTTTTAAATTAAATCAGTTTTTAAAATTTGAAGAAAACTATTTTTATATATATGTACATATTATGCTCCAAAAAAAGGATGAAATACCAGAGGTTTAAAAAATGTTTCTTTAAAGGTCCAGCTCTCTTGTAAGAACTCCTAATAGTGATTTTTTTCTATGCTGAATAGTAATAGTAATAATAATAATAATAATAATAATAATAATAATAATAATAATAATAATAATAATAGTAATAAAAATAATAATAATAATGTATAAGTTTTATTTATTATTCATATTTTCCTGGATATATTTTATATTCTTTTGTATTTTTCCTGGCAAACATTTACACAAGTTTATTTCACCATAACTCAAGAATGGTTTGTCCGATTGAAACACAAAAAATGCAAATCAAAATTTGCCTTCAACTCATTTTAACATTCTTTTTATTTACTCAATAGTATCGGCGTTATTCATTATCTGGCAGCCCTCTCTGTTTAATACTTATACGTGAGAGTGTTTTTTTAACGTTATTATCAGGGATGGAAAAGTTGATACGATCATAATTTTTTGATACTATTTAATATTCAAAAGTTCGATAGTGCGAGTAATTTGATACTCACAAGATTGGTAAGTGCAGAGCCGCCTGCAGTTCGTTTTGAAAGAAAAACAAATGTATATTGTGCTTGATAAAACAACCATCGATTAACATAATTATTATTAAAATTCAATGTCTTGGTAATGTATTAATATACTTTATTTTCGATAATTTTGATCGATAAATAGTTTTTATACCAAAAATACTTTAATTTTCCATCCCTGGTTGTTTTTAAATGCTAATCTAGTGTAAATATTGAACTTGAGTTTACTATTATTTTTGTTGTTTGTTTTCTTTTACAGTTGTCTGCCTTTTTCGCAAAAAATCTCGTCGTTAATCTACCGGTAAATAAAGAGGCTCGTCGGCTTTCAAAACTAAATAAGCAATACTGATTAGATTTTATTTAATCATGAGTTGTCCATTATGCAATTTTGTTTTTGATTTTAATGAATAATGTAATTGAATATATATATATATATATATATATATATATATATATATTTATTTTTTTTTTTTAAATAAACATTTTTACTCTAATGAGATTCTCATAAATGATAAGCATATACAAAGTTAGTTTTTGTTAAATTTGGACTTCGAGTCTTCTGTCGAAAATTATACGAGAACAATTTGGAATTTTTTTTTTCGATTTGAATTAAAAAACGGCACAGAAAAACTCATTCGTAAAAACATTACTACTTGTGGGATAATACAAAGCTGGCTTTAGAAGCCGGAAGTTCTTTATTTATTGTCAAGTATTTCATATATCGTTGCGACGGTGTTCTTAGTTTCCTGTTCCTTCGATGATAAATTTATAAATTTTCTAGATTTATCATTTTCTGCTACCCTTACAGCCCTGATTTTAAAGATGAAAAAAGTCGACTTCATATTTTATATCTTATTCTGATAACTGTACAAAAAAAAAATAATAATAACAACAACAATAATAATAATAATAATAATAAAAATAATAATAAAACAAGACTTCGCCAACACAGTCAAAAAAGGTCAAAAATCTCTCAAAAAAACTTTAAACCTTATTCTTTACTTTGTATCTTCTTTAATTTATTCTTGTTTACTTTTTTCTTGTTTCTGCCGAAATCCCTCTCACTAAACTATAAACATAATTTTTTTTTCTGCCGCCTCGTTTCAAACTTGCCCTAATTTACATGTACGTATGTTTATCGATAGTGCAGAAAAGTGATGGCCTGTGTTACAATCCCCAATAAGCAGAGCAAAATACACATCTTACTCTTAAAAAGAATTAACTCTTAAATGGACCTACTAAAACTCTTAATTTTCAAAGCGAAAAAATACGGATATAAAATCTATGTATATGTACATTTAAATTTCTTTATTTTTTAAAAATAAAAACAAAAACTTGTTGATTTGCCTATTAAAACTTTTTTAAATAAAATTGTTGAATTTCATTTCCATTATACATATTTGTTTAAAACGCAAAATATATATTTTATTTTAAAAGAAAAACAAAAAATATCAATCTTTTATTAGTTAAGGTAAATATAAACAGATCGTAGGTGCGCTGGCGAAAAGTCCTATGTGTTCTTTTTAACTACTTTTCAGGAGAACAAAAAAAAAAAAACTGTTTTATTTTGTCAATTCGTATCCTTTTTTCATTTTTAATTTTTGAATTTCCCTTTAAGATATTTGAAAATATTATGCTTAAAAAAATCGATATCTTTTGGCGTTCGCGAATGGCAAAAGAAATTTTAATAAATCTACCATAGATTTTTTTGTACAAGAAAATTTTAATTTATTATACGCTTCACATAAAATAATGGGTATATATAAGTTTGACTATAAATATAAAATTGTTATCATTAATTATAACTTTTGAGAATATTTGCCTGTCTGTCTGTTCGTTTGTATGTTAAAATGGAGTTTTTGAAGATCATAGTCCAATAAATACTTTTATCTTTCAACACATTGTGGCATATAGTCTCGAAAATCTTGGTATTGAAATTCTGCGAAATCCGTTTAGAAATGGCGGAGTTATAAACTATTTTTTAGAACAGTTTCAAACATTTTCCAATTTTCTTTTCCTAAATTTAACAATATTTTCTATTTCACATACAATATATATATATATATATATATATATATATATATATATATATATATAAATGTTTTTCTATTGGAAAGTTGTAAGATAGAATAGTCTATCAACTTTCCAACAGACTTCTTCTAATTTTCTGTTTTTCTTAAAATGACAAGAATTTCTAGGCACGTTTTTATAAAAAAGTATTATGTGGTATCGATGTGGTATACCGCTTGAGTTGCGACTGAAAAACTTTAGTTCCTGAGTTCGATCCTTGGCCAAGGCTTCGAAAAATTGATTTACAATTTATCTTCAAACAAAAATTAAAATTTTGAAATGTCAGATTAAGGAACTAACAAATTTATTTTTAATTAATTAAAAATATTTCTTTGAAATTTATTAAATAAAAATAATATTTCTCTTCACCAGAATGCGAACCCATGCGAACACTGTAAAATTGCTCCTAGTTATGTATTCCTACCCCCTAGGCCATAGAATACAACTAGAAGTTTATGTGAGAGATACTTCGAACACAAAAACAAAATATATGTGACTACATGCATTTGGTTGTTGCATGAATTAGGTTTTTGACAATAGAATCAGGGTTTTTTTCTCTCACATAAATATCTACTTATTAATCTATGCCCTAGGCCATGTGATTTTGAATTTCTTAATTAAAAAAATAGTTAAAAAAAATAATTTTTCAACATTCTTGAATTTTAAAATATTCAATTTATAGTGTTGTAAATTAATGTCTACACTGTTCACATATATGAGGAGTACATATAAACAGTCTAGTGGAAGTGATCTAGATTACAAATCTTCAAGCCATGGTTCGTATCCTCGTAGAATAGATTTGAATTTTGTTTTAATATGGGGGCATATTTTTTGTGAAAAAAAATAACTTTCACAAGTAAATCTGAGTATGTGAGATGCTTTTTCTTAAAATATTATCACTTAATTGTAAAAGTGTTTAAGGTTTTTAAATGTGGATAATATCATGTTTGGTAGAATTTTATCTTAGAGCCCCAAAGTTAAAAATTCTGAAAATTTTAAAATAGCTAATTCAAGTTAAAAATATCTAATTCTAAGGCATTTTTTTCGAAAAAAATTATTGGTAGAAAACTGAAAAGGAATTTACAACTTTCCATATCTCTTTTTTATTCAGCTCTTCAGCACAGATGGTTTGAGCTGTCCAAGGAATTTTCGGGGACTCTTTATGTTACAAATTTCCGATGTCACGTTTAACACCAGTTTGCAAATATTAAATATATTTCCATTAAAGCATAAATTTTGATAAGAAATGTTTCCAATATGTTTATATATTTATGAAATATAGATTTTGTGAAGGGCATAAAATATTCGGCTCAGCCGAATAAATCACTTTCACTTGTCTTATGTGAAGTAAAAATAAAAGGGGTCTTTTTCTCACGGAAATATACACATAGGACTTATTTGTAACTTCCAAACCCGTAGCGATAACGAAAAACGCTTTGGTGGGTGAACGTATAACTTATAATGATACAAGATGGAATAATAAAAAAATTCTAAAATTTACACATTCGACTCATCATGAGCGCACCGAAGATATGTATGCACAATGTTCATAAATTAGTATATAATATATACAATTTATATTTTTACCGGTTTAACTAAACAAATTGAGAGTGATAAGGCGAGCGCTAAAAGAGTATTTTCATGTTGTATATACATATATATTTTTTTCATTATCATGGTTGTTTTCTTAAACAAGAACCTCTCTTCTTTCTGCTCCTCTAGACACAAACAACTTATGTGTTTTTATTTTTTGTTAATGTGTACGATTTTCGTTTATTTTTCTTCTTTTTTTCAGAGCGAGCCCTTTAAAGTTTATTTTCTTGCGATTATAAGTTTATTTCATTTTTATACCCACCAATCAAAATGATGGGGTATATTAGGTTTCTCATGCCGTTTGTATTGAAAATGGTTGATAAATGAAAAAGTTATGTGCCAATTACTAGAAAAACTTAGTGTCAGCACTAACTTCATTTCATACATTTCCGACATCTCTTAAATAAAAGCATATACGTCATCGAAATTTTGCACAAATAGTTCAAGGATCGATGTAAACTTGAAATGCAAAAGATGAGCGTGGTCCGCCCACCTGATGCAGATTTAGGGTATAAGAGCTCCGGCTAAACCGAATAGAACATTACTTGTTTTATTTATTATTGTATTTGTTCCTTTTGTTCTTGTAGTAGCAGTGATATTGCCACAATAGCTGTTTTTAGATTTGTGAGAAAAAACGCTTTTATGTTATTTTTTCTAGAAAGCACATGATTTAAAAAAGTACAAAACATCCAAGCTTTGATACTTTGACTTGATGAATTTCATTCTCATTGATTTTAAAAACGTAAGCTTTTATGTACAAAACATTCCTGATGAGCTGGCTTAAGTAACCAGCGAAATGTGCATCGGAACTAGCTTAAACCCATAGCAGTAAATTTCAATTTAAAAATAAAGCCTGGGAATAATAGAGCATAAAAATAAATTTACTCAAACTTTTTTAAAATAAACAATAAAAAGTACTACATTTAGATAATGTGAGATAAACTACAGTGTGTCAAAGTTCACCGCTTCGAGTACGTAAAAGTTTCAAAATCTTAGCTTCTAATTTTAATATTTCTGCAAATTGCTTGGCGAAATAACGAAAATAAAGCTTACTCACCAAATTTATCTCTTACAGTTAAAAATATATATACGCTTGAATTTTGAATTATTGCACACAAGACATTATTTAAGATGCCTAATATTGATTAGTAAATGTCCATTTGAACACAAAACGTGGTGAAAGTAGAGTTTTTATTTCATAAATAATTTCAAATAAAATATTTGCACCCGTATTCACAATGAACTTTTAAATTTAAAATGCCTTTTAAGACAAATTTTTCATACAAATTTTGTCTAAAATGTATTTTAAAATTTGTTTATGAATACGGGTGTTTATATTTTTGCAATCTCATTTTTTATTTAAAATTTAATTTAACAATGTTTGACAGTTTTCATTTCACATAGTGGAATGAAAAATATTTCTGATCATATTGAAAATATTTTCTACCATATAACTTTTCCGTCGTTTCACACACGCCTTATCATATCATATATTTTAGAAATAAATCATCATATTACCAAAAAGTTCAAATTCGAAAGGAAGCAGACCTCTGGAGTATCTGAACAGACTTAGTATGTTCCAGCTGAAAACAAAAACTATTACAAAGATAACATTTTACTCTACTTAATCTCTGAGTATTTATTTAGCGGAAGATTAATAGCCAAAAAATTAAAAAAAAAACATTTCTACTTTATGTACACAAATTTACTATATAGAAATAGACATATTGAGAGCAAGAAATTCTTGTTATTCAAAACTAAAACTACGAAATTGAGTTTTTATAAAAGTTTCCATTATTTTCCAATTGACTGCATATGTATTTAAAGCCTTATTACTAATTTTCATCATTATTTACAATTTCAAAACAAATTAGTCATCCACTAAGAAAAAAATCGCTACAATTACCCCACTGATGAGTATTTTTAGTTTCAACTACTATTTAACTACATACATATATCTGTGTGTTGTGTTGTTTTCTGAATTTCTTGGCGCTTACGATAGTCGTCCGTCAGTTGTTCGTCACATGTTCGACTCGTAAGACTTAAAAAAGCCGCTAATAAACAGCTGTCGTGATTTTTGTATTTTCTTTTCTTTTATATATTTTTGCGAAACTAATCAACGTTTTTCTTTTTTATTGGTTAAAATTCCTAACAAAATTTTCTTAGAAATTTTGTTATACAATTGTTATAAAAAAAAATTATTTGTTTGATTGGTGGAAAACAGAAGAAAAGCATAAAACCAATAACAACAATAATAAACCAGTAATCGTGAAATTTATAACGGTTATTAAATCAAACAAGCAATAAACTCTGGAAAAGAAGATAAACAAGAATAAAAAAGAGAAAATTAAAATAAGTTATTAGTGCATCATAAAGAATTTTGTAAAATTTATAAAAGAAAATTTCGCAAAATCACATTAAAAACAAGTGTGTGGAATATTTTTTCTTGTTGCTCTACAAAAAGCATAAAATAATTAAAAACAAAAAAAAAAAAAAAAGAAAGGAATAAAAAACGTGTTTGAAGTGTAAAAAAATAAAAATAAAAACAGAAACAAATCTAAAGAAATCTTTTAGATAATTTCTACAAAATCAACCAGCATTTTTAATAAAAGTGTGTATTTATGTACAAATAATAAGAGAAAAAAAGGTTAATTTTATTTTATAATTTTATTAAGATAATCTAAAAAAAAAAAAAATTGGTTTAAAAAATTTTAAAAAAAGTATAATTATTTTTATTTAATATAAATTTTCTTTTTTATTTTATTAAAATTTAACTTATTCACATTGTGTATATTTTACAAATTTCTCATCATCTCTATACTTTTTTGCTCAAAAATCTCAAGATTTCTCTTTAAAAGGTATGTTGGTTATTTATTAAATATATATATATATATATATATATATATATATATATATATATATTAAAATAGAATACATATTTAAAAAATAAAAACCTTTTTAAAAAAAATATATATATATATATATATATATATATATATATATATTTCGTTAAATGGTTTTCACATAAACTGCGTTTTTATTATTTTGAAGTTTTTTTCCTCTTCCACATAAATAGTTTTTCATTCGTCATTGCCAAAAAATTGTATTTTCTTCATTTTTGTATTCTTTCTTTTGCCTCGTGTTTTTTGCGTTTCTTTTTTACATTTTGCTTTAAAAAAAACACCAAAAAATCAAAATTAAAAATACAATAACAATTAAGTATGAATTATAACAACAACGATTTTAGACTTTTTTGTTTATTACTTTTCACTCTAACTAGTGTGATTTATTTTTTTTTATTCTTTCTACCCCTCGTTATAATTTTTGTTGTTGTCAAAATTTTGTTTCACATTGTTGTTTTGTTCCTTGTTGAAACTTTCAATGTTTGACAATACGTTGCCAACTACAGACTAGTCCCAATAATCATTTTCTTTTGGCAAGTTCAGAGCTTTGGCTCTCACAAAATCTTTAGTTTCAGTTAACATCTCATCTTCCAAATAAGAAATGCGTGATATTTGACGACATTTTGTACTTATTTCTAAAGAGAACCTTGTTAATATGCAAGTTCATGAGATTGTGTTGCTAATGGAAGTAATTCACTGTTGCCAGATTTGACTATTTATCGTCATTTTGATGATTTTTGGCGCTAAAAACTAAATTTTCAGCATTATTTATATATTTGTTTTCTTAAAAAGTAAATATATATATATATATATATATATATATATATATTTATTTATTTATTTATTTTTTTATGACGAATTAATACTCTATGAAAATTTTTATAAGCTTTAAAATTCACACTCAAATCTATCTTTTATATATATAAAATTCTCGTGTGACGGTGTTTGTAATTGAACTCCTCCGAAACGGCTTTAGCGATTTTTATAAAATTTTGTATGTGTATTTGTTAGGTATGAGAATAGGTCGTAAAGTATACTTCATATCGCTAGAGGGCGTAAAATAGGCCACAAGGGGTAAAACTCCCCCTGCCTATATCTTCTTAACTAATAAACCGATTTTCTTGAAATTTGGCAGGCAAATAGTGTAACATCTGGAAGGAATTATAACCTATAATTTTTATTATTTAATGCTGGAAAATGGGGTAAGAGGGGTAAAAGCTCCCTCTCCCTATATCTTCTTATCTAATCAACCGGTTTTCTTAAAATTGGCATGCAGACACTGTACTATATGAAAGAAACTAAAAGATATGCATTACAACATTTAGGACGTAAAATAGGGCAAAACGGGTAAAAACTCCCCCTACCCATGTCTTCTTAATTAATTACCCGATGACTCAAGTCTTGAAGGACTAAAGGCTATAAATTTTAACATTTAGGTCGTAAATTAAAACAAAAAAGGTAAAAGCAAGCCCACCCATCCCCACACACTTACAATACATTCGTTATTTTTTAATTAAAAACCAAAATATTCACTAGAAATAAGTTATATGGCAAAACAACGATTGGGTTAAATCCTTAAATAGCAGTTCTAAGTAAGTATCGCTTATAGCAAATTAGTCCAGACATTTTTAATGAATTCATTGAAAAGTAAATTTCTTATATCGTCTAAAAGTTGCATATTATTCTTTTTGATACACATATCTTCGGATCCAATAGATACTAATTGAAAACAAGAACAAAATGTAATTTTTATTAATTTGTTTTTAATTTAAAATTAAATTATAAAGAAGAAATTTTTAAATAAAAAAAAGGAAAAAGTCGATTTAAATACAAAAAACCAAATTTTTGATGTGATTGGAGTTATATGAATAATTGGGATTTGACACAAAGGAAAATTGTGGTCTAAGGGCCAATCTATAGAACAATATTTGTTATATATCTGAAATAATTTTGGAATTTGAGAAAACTAATGTTTTTGAAAATACAAATTGGTGGCCATTTTTGGAGTTAAGTGAATGGATGGGATATGACACTACGTGGAAATGGTTGTGAAAGAGTTACACTATGGGGCCATATTAGTGGCATATTAGAAATAATTTTTGAATTTAAGAAAATCAAATTTTTGAGAAAATTCAAATCTGGACAGGATTGGTGGACAATTCTCGAACTTGTTAAATGGCTGGGATATGAGGATATGTGGAAATGGTAGTTCTAGAGTCTAACTATGGAACCATATTAGTGGCATATTGAAAATAATGTTGGAATTTAAGAAAATAAAATTTTTGTGAAAATTTAAATCTGGACAGGATTGGCGACCAATTCTGGAATTAGGTGTTTCTGGAATTGGTGGCCAATTTTTGAATTTGGTGAATGGCTGGGATATGAGACTATGTAGAAATGGTAGTCCTAGAGTCACACTATGGAACCATATTAGTGGCATATCTGAAATAATTTTGAAATTAAGATAATTAAATTTTTGTGAAAAATTAAAATAGGATTGGCTGCCAATTCTGGAATTATGTGAATGGCTGGGATATTATGTGGAAATGGTGGTCCAAGGGTCATACTATGGAACCATATCATTGGTATATCTGAAATAATTTTGGAATTTAAGAAAATAATTTTTTTGTGAAAATTCAAATCTGGACAGGATTGGCGGTCAATTCTGGAATTAGGTGAATGGCTGGGATATAACATTATGTGGAAATGGTGGTCCAAGGGTCATACTATGGAACCATATTATTGGCATATCTGAAATAATTTTGGAATTTAAGAAAATAATTTTTTTGTGAAAATTCAAATCTGGACAGGATTGGCGGTCAATTCTGGAATTAGGTGAATGGCTGGGATATAACATTATGTGGAAATGGTGGTCCAAGGGTCATATTATGGAACCATATTATTGGCATATCTGAAATAATTTTGGAATTTAAGAAAATAATTTTTTTGTGAAAATTCAAATCTGGACAGGATTGGCGGTCAAAGCATAAATTTAAAACAAAATAAAAATAACTAAATTCCAACTATTAATTCAAGAGCATTCAAGATACTAACCAAGATACTAATCTTTAAAATCAGATAAATATTATTTTACGTACTATTTGTGATTTTAAATGTGTCAGAGAGCTCAATAGGTAAGTAAAATGTTTGAGCATAAGTTAATGTAAGTATATACTTTCCTGATTTTTGAATTAAAAACCAATCAGCTCTAAAATGAAATCGATTTTATGTTACAATTATTCGTTCATCGTAAAATCGAAAATCGATATTTGGCTTTCTTTACCATACCCTAGCAACAGCGAAACATTGAGAGATACTTTAATTTTTATATTATTCTTAGGATACCAATACCAAATAGTAATATTAATGGGTTTCCATTCTAAACATATTATGTAAAAATACAAAATTTTTATTTTCTCCCAAGTTCGTCTAAAAGCTTTTTGAATTTCTATATAAAAGTAAAAAATTGCCTGTTTTTAGAATGATTTTTTTAAAAAATGTAAAAATATTTCTAAAAAAACTTTTTAACAAAAAAATAAGTAATTATTACCTATGCTTAATAACTCCATTGTAAAAAACTACTTTTTATGAAATAAACCGCAAAAATATAAACTTGAAAATGTTCGATTTTTAGTTCTTACTAGAATGATTAAAAATTGCAAAAAATCCGTGATTTTGACGGCGCACTACACGGAGAGTGAAAAAATAAAGAATTTTTTTTTGACAGATAATGATGATTTATTTTATATATTTTTATCTACACGCAGAGAAAAGATATAGTTGTAATGACCATAATCTAAGAGCAACATATTATGATTGGAACATATGATCACAGCGAAAAATAGAAATGACTATAAGTATAATAATTATTATGATTCTATTTTGTCATATTGTGTTCGATTTTATGGTTGGAATTTTTTCATGTTATGATTCTAGTTTTACATATAATTGAACAATCTTACTACATCATTATTTCATTCTATCAGCTTATGATTTGATGTTATTATATTACTGTTCTATATTATTATATCAATAACATATTATGATTCCAATTTATCATATTATTATCCCATTTTATCATATAGTTATCCAATCTTATCATATTATTATTTCATTAGCTAAATATATATCGGACATTTGCCTACCTATTTTTCAAAATAGCGTTTTTTGTGTATTCTGGTAGGTAAATGTCCGATGCACTTTGCTTCAAAATTTCAAGGATATATAATTGCAAATAACAGAATTATAACGATTTCATAAAAAGCCCTAAGAAAAGTTAAAGGATTTTTGAAAGTAAAAGTTCTAACTCGTTTTTTTTTTTTTGTTTTATTTCATTATTTTTCATCATGACACAATAATACAAGGAAAATCTTGTTTCTCTGTTGTTGACATTTTATATTAACAAAACGGTACTTTCCAATATAATTAAGCATACAAATATTTTGTGTGTTCTGATCAGTTCACTTTGCTTTTTTGTGTAAAAATATTGTTGGAGAAAGAAAAGTTTTGACATTAAAAAAATTAAATAATATAATAAATAATATGAAAGCAAGCGAAAATTCTGATTCTGATTCGGGGAACGCAGATGGTATTCGAACAAGGAAAAATTTTGCAAGAAAGTCCGAATGGACATATAACGTATATAGACAAAAAAAAAAAAAAAAAGAATGGAAGGTTTGCAATATATTGGAATAACGAATAAAGAACTGTCTGTTAAGCCTCTTAGAGAACTAGGAGAAGCATGTTCATCAAAATTTTGTAAAAAAAAAGTGAACTTAGAAATTGCTTATCTTTTAAAGAGCACACCCGAAAAGAAATCTTTAATTTGTTTTGGAAGATGACTTGGGAGCAAAAACGAATGTATGTGATCAGCCTTACAAGCAGTTCTGAGACAAAAATTAATTCCACTGAAAAATCGAGACGAACGCAGACATTTCAATATTTTTTGAGATATAATTCAATCAGACTACAAGTGTGCCGTAATATGTTTTATTCAATGCTAGGCATAAAAAAGATGGTTCGGAATTGGATTAACGGGGCCAGTAAACATGGTATGTAAGAATGTCCCGACAAGACTTCAAATCAACGCAAATCTGCCAAACGGTCATCTGTCACAGGAAAGCGCAACGAAGAAAGGTGTATATTATACAAAAAAATTTAGATTAGTTGCCAAAAATGGAGTCCCATTATTGCCGAAGGGACAGTAAAAAATTATATTTTGAATCGGATTTTTCCACCTATCAGGCAAATTTACCTGCTTGAATATGTCGCAGAGTGTCATTCAAAAAAAGAAAATGGAAACATAAGATTGTTTTATCCAATTTTTGCACAATTATTAAAGGAATTGAACTATTCCATATTTAAACCTAGTAAAGATCAGTGCGATATTTGCGTATCACATAAAGTTATTAATTTGTCAGATGAAGATTATAAAAAACATAGAGAAGAAATACAAAAAATGCGAGAAGAAAAATATAATGACATAACAAATGGTAAGTCCAGACTATGTGCAGTTATATGTATAATGTATGTAAAATTAATTCCTCAACTAAAGGCGAAAGCTGCATATTATAAAATGAAGCTACAACTATATAATTTTATAATATACAATATTTTAACATACGAATCAGACAATTATGTTTGAGACGAAACAGATGGATGTCTAGTATCTTCCGTTTTTGCGACATGTATTATTAAACACTTGAGGAAGATCCAAACTCAATCGCCAGAAATCCATCGCGTAATTATTTACTCAGATGGCTGTTTCTACCAAAATCGCAACGTAATACTGTCTAATGCATTGTTAGCTTTTACTATGGAAACACGAATAACGATAAGTGGACATACGCAAATGGAATGTGACTCAAGCCTTTCACTTATAGAAAGAAAAATTAAAAATAAGGAAATAAATTTGCCGTCGCAATTTGTGCGATTAATAAAGGAGGCACGAAAAGTTCCAGCACCCCTACAAGCTCACCATTTACACTATGACTCTAAATTTTTTAAACATGCCTAAACGATACTCTTCGATTCGTCTTAGTAAAAATATTGCTTACTCTAAAAGTTCTAAACATGTACGTACTCAAACCTCTATTTAAAATTCTAGGCAGAAGTATTGGTGATTTTACTGTAAATATGCTACGAGCATTGGAGTATGACCCATCAGGATCAATATATTTCAAAACAGACATAACTGACGATTACGAATTGCTCCCACATAGATCGAAGACGGCGATTAAAGACATCCCCCCTGATTCACTTTATAAGGAGAAAATAGCAATTACGAAAAAGAAATGGGACCACCTACAGAATTTGAAAAAGTTTTTACCTGCAAATTGCCATCTTTTTTATGATAACTTGCCTTATAAGAACTAATATTTTACAGTTAACTTCTGATTTAAGCCTCTTAATTTCATGAATTAATTCCTTTTATTATTAGAACCTGAATTTCTATAATAATATGTCTCATTTTCAACTCAGTTTTTCAAAAACATCAATGAAAAAAGGGCCTATCTTAGATAACTTCATTAAAATAAAAAAAAAATAATAAATTTAATGAGAAATAAAATGTGTTGCCTCTTTTTATTAAAAATTGCATTAAAACTTTTTTTGTATCACAAATTTTACGGATTTTATTAAGTTTTTTCCTTCCCCTGTAAAGTAACAAAAAATAGAGTTACGCCTTTTTTATATTAAGCCATCGATATACTAAACGAGAATTGCAACAGTAAAAACAAAATATATTTAAATCAAATAAGTTGTAAGTTTGTGAAAAGGATAAGTAATATATTTATTTGAAACATTATATTGTCATGGGAATAATAATATTAATATAGTTTAAAAACAGAATATGGTTTAAGAACAAGGAAAAATACTGAAAATATTTAACGATTGTAGAAGAAATGATATTTTTGATATTAATACAATTTTGTTTCTATTAAAAATATTTAAAAACATATAATTTTTGCAGTCAACCATATTAAAAGTTTTATTGAGTGTAATCATTAAATGATAAAATTTAAACAAAAATATTGCTATCATGAACACATAGTTATTAAAATTCAAGAAAATTAACAATGAGAACATAATATTGGTGTAGTGAAAATGCTATAACCATGTTTTATTAATTACACGTAGAGAAAAAAACTTTTCCAAAATATTAATTTTCAATTAATCGCTATTTTTCTCAATTTCACCCCTCTGTGTGATAATAGCTTAAATTAAATATTTAGTTGGTTTATAAAAATGTTCAAGCTGTACAACGTAAAATACATAATTTAAACAAATAAATTAAAGAATATAATTATTTAATAATTTCTGTTTTTTAAGTTATTTGTGTTTGACAACGTATTTGTTTAATTGTCAAAGAAAATGTATCTAGTTTTCAAAAAAAAAAAAAAAGTGTATGTAAGCGGGCTAGATTTAGAAATGAATGAAATATTATTTGAAGAATATTTCATATTATATGTAAATGGGCTATTATAGAATTTTTGTTTGAAAACTATACAAGTGAATAGAAATCTAATTTAAAATATTTTTAGCCTGTTATGTATTAAAACCCTTCTACTGCTTCAGTTGAAAACTTAATACAAATTAACCTTTTAAAACTCAAGTGGGGTTTATAAAATAAATACATATTTAATTTAAATAAAATCTTTAAAAATCGCTCAAGTATTATCTAGATTTCTGTAGGTTTTAATTGTTGTATCATTCAAATTTTAAGAGCGTCATTTTATAAATCTAGTTGAACATGTTTCAGCTAACAGAAACCAGCCAGAAATTAAAAATTATCGTAAATAGTAGACGACAACAACAATCAATGGATATTAAAACAGTGACATAAATATTTTTGTTAACTAATCAACAATTTTAATAATGTCAAACAAAAATAAAGATCATTAATTATTCTTTTTTGAATGAACTGCAATTAAGTAGAATTATAAAAAAGAAAAATATGATTTTAAAATTCTATTCATAAATAAAAAAGTTATAAAAAGGAAAAAGACAACATAAAGTTTGCAATGAAAAACTATATGCAACAAGGGTTAAAAATTAAATTTTAGTAAATGAGATAAAATTTTAACTCTTGCTAACTATAAAATAAATAAAGTTTATAGGAAATTACATATTTACTTGCTCCTTTATTTACCAAATGCGGGCTACCATTTGGCTTAAGGCCAAATGGATACATTCCCTCTCTTGAAAATCTGATTTCGTAATTTACAAAGCCGCCATTAAACTGTCTACTTAGTATTTCTGATAATGTTGAAATAGATTTTTATTTCTTTGTTTGTATTCTTAAGATAGGGAAATCCCTTAATTTCTATAAAAAAAGTTACATTTATTTAAAAAGTTATAAAAAGTAAAGTACCATCTATTGCTTTGCTGTCATATTTATCTATAAAATACGAATGTATTAGCAATTGTAAACGTTCATATTTATTATAGACGTATATAAGTACTTTATATTTTAATAAAAATGATTATGAATAAACGAACACTTGGAAAAAAAAATTGAACTTAGTTCGATAAGAGTGTTAAAGTATGCATATAATTAACTTTTAAGCACGCCATAGATACATACTGCATAAGCTCCTGCAATAAGTATGTATGTATTAGTAAAATTGAGAGAGTTTGAGAATGTTTGCGTCACACAGTTAATGCAGTATGAACCCAGCAGGAAAATATGTTTGTTCTTTATCACTGCAGGCCTTTGTGAAAGCCTCTACCAAAATTTTAAGCACATTTCATTAATTCTTGTTCACCTCTCAGTAGATGCAAAATAGAAGATGTATCACACACTTATTACCCAGCCGAAAAAAGAAGGACAAAAGAGACATTCTAAATCACATTCCAACACTATTTATTTTTTACACGGCATGTCAATGGAGGCAAGGACTTCCCTTCCAAAAAGAAGCGAGAAGGCAATGACTCCTAAATAAATAAAATAACTCTTAACTAAATAAATATGCTATCTCTCAAAATCTGTTTGATTACAATACAACCTAAAGTACATTGGTAAAATAAATATAAGACCACAATGGCTAGAAATCAATACAGTTATCGCTATAATTTTTCTCTGGTCTGTGTTAACACAACTACTAAAATCTACTAAAATCTGATATATGATATCGTTAGTTCTCTTAAATTAACATGGAATACCAGTGTAGGGTCTAAAGATGCTATGAAATATCCAAAGAATCCTGCAGTTTAAGGCACTTTCAGAAGACAACAAAGGGCACTGTATCTTATAGTTATGATATGTCCTCCATTTATACATTAACGAATATCGATTAACCTTTAACCTTTATATAGGTCATGACTTTTTGCCTACTTTACACTATATAAATAAGTACTCACTAGTAAAATGGCGCAGTAATATTGCATTTAAGTGGATCAGTTATCTAGAGCGCCGAATTAAGAACAAAATTATAAATGACTGGTACTGTTAGTTTATTTGTGTAAAAACCTACTTAGGCAATAATTTGACCGGAAATATTTAGTCTAGCAATTTTTGCAAGATAATACAGAGTTGATTTTTTATTCACATTTATTTGACCGTTTTTTGTTTGATGAAACAGGTGTCAAATACCTTAAAATATGTAAAGGGAAAACACATTTCAAGATGCAAACTGTTTACTCGATATTATTTGAACAAATACATAACTACTATAAATTCATTTGACATCAGTTGTGAAATGTATTTATTGGAAAAACTTATTTTTATTCCCTTTATATAAAGTGAAGGGCCTCATTATTATGATTAAAAATAACTTTTTAGAACATATGTCTGCCTATTTGTCCGTCGGGATGTCTGTCCGCCTGTATGTTGAAAAGGATTTTTTTAAGCCCATAGTCCAATAAATACATTTCTCTTTCAACACAAATGTGGCATACAGTCTAGAAAATCTGGCTATTAAAATTCAGTGAAATCCGTTTAGGAATGACGGAGTTATAAACGATTTTCTAGAACAGCCTCAAGAATGTTTTCCAATTTTCTTTGCTGAAGTTTAATAATATTTTCTATTTCACATACAATAATATATAAATGTTTTTCTATTGGATAGTTGTGAGATTGAATATTGGGGACTCCTTGTAAATTTCTCTTTTTCCTAAAAAATATATAAAAATTTTCATTATTGAAAAAAAAAAAAAAAAAATAAATTTGACAAGAATTTCTAGGCACGTTTTGAAGTGTTTCTTATAAAAAAAGTATTATTTAGATTTGAGTTGCATTTTAAACTTTTTATATAAGCAATAAAGATAGCAAATTCAAACATTTATGATTGAAAGACATTAGGTTCTGAGTTCAATGCTTGGCCAAGACTTTGAAAAATTGCTTTATAATTTATCTTCAAACAGAAATTGAAATTTCGAAATGTCAGTTTAAGGAACTGTCAAATATATTTTTAATTAATTAAAAATGTTTCTTTGAAATTTACTGAATAAAAATTACATTTCTATTCACCAGTATTCGAACCGATATGAACACTTTGAAACTCCTATCTTTGAATTCTTACCCTCTAGACCACATGTCATTTTGAAATTCTAAATTCAAAAAATAATTTTATATGTTTAAGAGCCCCAAAGTTCAAAATTCTTAAAAATTCTGAAAATTTTAAAATAGCTAATTCAAGCTTAAAATATCTATTTCTAAGGTATCTTGTTCGAAAAAAATGTTGGTAGAAAACTGAAAAGGAATTTACAATTTTGCATACCTCTTCTTTATTCAGCTCTTTAAAACAGAAGAAGAGTTTTCTGGGACTCTTTATCTTAATAATTTTCGATATCATGGTTAACACCAGTTTACAAATATGTTTATGTATATATATTTATGAGATGTAGATTTTTTGAAGGGTATAAAAGATTCAGCCCAGTCGAATATAATACTTCCAATTGTTTAATTTTTGGACAACGGGAACAAAAATATAGTTATTCAGGCAAGAAATAAATAGTAAAAATAAAAAACTTACTAGATAAGCTAAGTTTTTGGTTTGTATTGAAATTATTTTTTTGATAAACGGCAGCTAGCTTCGTGTATCATTTAAATGAACTACAATTTAGTACAGTGACCAAGCACATGCGAACAATATTAGTTAGTTTGCCACACCGCCATTGGATGTATAGCATTGTCTTTGATGCGGGTATAGGATGATCTCCGCTAAAATTAAACTTTATTAAACCTGAATTTTTAGGGAAAATCACTTCTTGAGCTGCCGACATGGGCCTGGTATATCTGAGATCGATAAAGAAAATTCGTTGTAAATGAAAGATCAATCAATATTATCAGGAATATTTTCCATATAACAACATTCTCATGACCTTTAGGAAAAAAGTATTTTTCATTAAACAAATAATATATAAAACTATGTAAATAATATATAAAACTATGTATCATAACTTTTTAACTAGCCCTCGTATTTCATCCACTTGGTTTTTTGTTTAATTTATTTTTTTTTTTCTGTTATTATTTTGTTTTTTATTTTGCAGTTGATGTTTTTGCTAGTATAGTCTATATGTTTGATTTGCATTTTTTATAAATTGTATAATTTTGTGTATGTTCTATTTTTTTTACTTTCAAACGCAATTAATTATGTGTATAATTTCTATTCTTTTCATTTGCGTTGTGGTTAGTCCAGCGTTGTCGACTATTTTTAACCAAAACGTATAGGAAAAAATTAAAAACGCGCTAAATCAAAGCAAATCTTTCAATTTTGGTTCAATTTATCGCTTTTTAGCGTATTTTTAAATTTAAATCTAATTTTCATTAAGAGTAAAACTGAAACACTACAAGGTACCATTTTATGTTTTATTCCAGAATCATTACAGATTTTTTCCAAGAATTTATATTTAAAAAAAACTTGTTACCTTCTTTGCACAGATATTTTAAAATTTTAATGCAAAACTTTAACATAATCAGTTCAATCTTTCCCCAAAAAGGCAATTTCTAAAATAAATAGGAACATGTTTGGAAGAATCTGCAAAAATGCTAGTACATCTTTTATTCGATGGGTTTGGGAATACGGATAGACACCTCAAATGACCATTTTAAACAAAAGAATTTTTAAGGTTTATTTTAGCAATTGGAAATGAAATGAAAAACTCATTTTAGTTTTTGGTGAAGTCAAAAATTAATAAAAAATAATAATGTTCTACGGCAGAAAATGCTTTTTCTCTGGTGAGAAAAATTCTTACTTCGGTTATGTGAAATTAAAACTTTTGTAATCAAAATTTTATTATTAAAAAATTCAAAATATGTAAACAGAAATTAAAACAAGAGATATGAATAAACAAATTTTAAATTTCTTGCTTGCATTTTAAATCCATTCTGAAAGCAACATTCTGTTTTGGGAATAGTAAATTTTTTTTTTCACCTCATAGCTGTCCAAAATTTACTATGAAGAATAATTTTTCTATTTTACACAGACCTTAAGATACTATTTTTTATTAGTTAATAGGGAAATGTGATCCTAATCGACACATAGAATACAACTAGAAGGTTATGTGAGAGTAACGTCAAGTTAAATTTTAAAAAATTATTAATTTTTTCAAAAAAGCAAAAACAAAATATATGTATGTTGGTTTTCATGATAGTTTTCTGCACGCAAACTGTCAAGTAGAGTCCATATGAGTCCTATGTATTTTATTGGGGTTGAATTAGGGTTTTGACAATTAGTTTTTTCTCTCATATAACTATCTACTTATTAACCTATAAACCAACTTTGGTTCATAGATTAATGAAAGTAAAACGAGCCAATTTAGCGATTTTTTTTTGAAAAAAAGAAAAAATGCGTCGTTTGGTTTGTTAAAAAACACTAAAACTAGCACAAAAGGCGCTGCACTGGCAACGCTGGGTTAGTCAATTAGGTGTTAAGTGAGTGAAGATTGGCATGGTGCAAAAGGGGCACCACATTCCAATTGCCAGTTTTTTTTTTTAGCATGAAAATAAAACGACGAGCAGTGATGGGATTTGAAAATTCGTATTTAGTGCCAATCTGTGATCTAGAAAGTTCCAAATTGGGTTCAAAAGTTTGGTTTTAAAGAATTAGACTAAATTATATATATATAAGTATGCAACAAAAAACAAGCTTATTGTTATGAATGAATATGTAGCTCGCTATTTAGTCGTTAATACTTTCTTCCGTTTCTCTTGTCTATTTCATATGTCATTGAAAAAAATTCTCGGTTAGTTTTTCTTCTCGCCCGACATGTAATTCTTAAGAATTATCTAGACGAGAGGGAAAAAAATGAACAAGTGGATTTTTTTTGTTCGATTAAAAACAAACAAATTGATTCCCCAAACTAATAAATATATATATATATATATATATATATATATATATATATATATATATAAGAGTAGGTGAATCATGTGAGTTTTTTTTAATATAAAGTAATAACAAAAATAACAGTTATGATAAAACTTAACAAGATTATTTGTTCAAGATTTTTTATTTCAAGATTTTTATATGGTAAACAAAAAAAGTCAATCATTAATCATTGTTATTCTAGAAATATAATGTGTGTGAAGATAAATTTTTAAATTTATAACCCTAGACGCAAACCAATTAGGTATTAGTTAGCAGAGGTCTGTTAACTCGTTAACATAGATCAGTTAAGCATGGAAAAAATGATATATTCAATAAAAATTGAATTAGGAACACATTTTTGGACCAAATGGGTCCAGAAAACCGTTACAAATAGGAAATATACTCACATATCTTAAATTCAGGCAACTTTATCAGAATTGGCTTTAAAACATGAATTTGACGATCATTCAAAATTTGGGATTCTGAGTGGGATGAATCCAGATTTCAGGGAAACAAGGCAACGTGGGCGGACAAAACTTTTTGGAGATGATAGATAAGGTATCCCACTATGTCCTCCACTTTTCAGATCCTTTAACAGTGTGAGTTGGAAGGAGTTATACAAATTTTTCAAAAATTTAAAATTTGGGATTCTGAGTGGGATGAATCCAGATTCCAGAGAAACTAGGCAACGTGGGCGGACAAAACATTTTGGAGATGATAGATAAGGTATCCCACTATGTCCTCCACTTTTCAGATCCTTTAACAGTGTGAGTTGGAAGGAGTTATACAAATTTTTCAAAAATTTAAAATTTGGGATTCTGAGTGGGATGAATCCAGATTCCAGGGAAACTAGGCAACGTGGGCTGACAAAACTTTTTGGAGATGATAGATAAGGTATCCCACTATGTCCTCCACTTTTCAGATCCTTTAGCAGTGTGAGTTGGAAGGAGTTATACAAATTTTTCAAAAATTTAAAATTTGGGATTCTGAGTGGGATGAATCCAGATTCCAGGGAAACTAGGCAACGTGGACGGACAAAACTTTTTGGAGATGATAGATAAGGTATCCCACTATGTCCTCCACTTTTCAGATCTATTAAAAATCTCTTAAAAATATTAAACACAAACATTTTTGAAGGCT
This sequence comes from Protocalliphora azurea, assembly GCA_932274085.1. Lineage (NCBI taxonomy): Eukaryota > Metazoa > Arthropoda > Insecta > Diptera > Calliphoridae > Protocalliphora > Protocalliphora azurea. Next base: position 128,466,380 of record OW026521.1, on the reverse strand, counting down.
ATGTCCTAATCGTTAAAGGTTGCTTGGCAGTGGAAAGGTGTTTCAAATTGTCATCAACATCAAACCTTTTTCATCATTCATAATTTTTTAACTAAAAATATCCTAAACATCATAATTAAAATTATTGAATCACTTGTACTTTTACGACTCTCACAATTAATTGTCAGTGGAAATAAATGAATGAAAAAATTAAATCCAATTAGACATTGTGTCATTTTCTCACACCGACCACAACGATGATGATCAGTAGCTGGCTGATGTTATAAAACCGCCAGTAAGTCATATACAATTACAAAATGTACATATAGTTTATTATAGGGTGAATCATATAATTAATATTAAATAAAACCAAAAAAAAGTAAATAATTGATCTACACAATTAAAAACAAAGAACGCAAATTCAACACGTAAATGAGAAAAATATAAAAAATAAAAAATAACAAATAAACATACAAAAAAATTATAAAAAAATGTTCAAAACAAACAACATATGAATGAGTATATACTATGTATGTATTCATTATGAACGCGCGAAATATTACATCATATAAAAATATTTTAGGAATTGAAGAGAGCATTTTGATCGGTGTACCCAAAGAGTTAGGGAAAAAGAAGAGACTGGCAGATAACATGTGTGTGAGCAAAAACAGAGTGGTAGAAAGTCAACGAGAATTAAAAGGGAAATAAATCAAATTTTATAGGAAATGTGTTAAAAGATCACGTATTTATGTATAAACATTTCTATATTTTTAATTTTCGTTGTTTGAACGTATCAATAGAATAAAAACGCACGAGAAAATAAAAATAAAAGACGGAGAAATAGGAACACATTTCCAGATCACGTATTTATGTATACAAATTTGCACATTGTTTTTTTTTTTAATTTTTGTTGTTTGAGAGATAAAAAATAAAAGACGGAATAGGTATGGAAAATTTAAATAATTTAAAAGAAACTAAAGTCCAAACTAAAACTACCATCAATTGCTTGGTAGACTATATAACAAGATCTGATGCAAAAAAGTATAGTAGGAAATTGGCTTCTTGACTATCAAGTACTGGGGGTTTCAACCTCAAAAGGATCCATTTTGCTTTTAACGTAGCCACTGTGATGAAAGTATCGAAAGTAGTATTTTATTTTTTCTGTCCAATTTCGATTTGAAGTTTGTCTAAGGCCTAAACTGAGAAGCGATAACGAAGTGGATTGTAGTTTGCTTAAAATTAATGACCTAATTGTAACTACAGTTTAATAATCCGAGATTATAGAGAAAAGTTATGCTAAAAATTTGCATCATACATACGACTGAAGCCCCGCCAAAAAAAAAAAAAAAAATAATCGATATCTGTGTTGAATATGGATGCGGGCCATCGAATATTTAAAAGATGCCGTTAGTTTGTAGCTCATTACAGTCTTTGGAAGCAAAGATCTAATGTCGTCAAATCGTGTGTTCTAAGTGGGCAGTATACGTCGGCTCTGCTTGTGGTAACCATGCTACGAAACTGATTATGCATTATTTCTATTGTCCTGTCGTCCACATTCATTCAATTCAAAGACAAGTCGCTTTCGTTGAAATCGATTTCCGCTTCTAACTATTTCAGAACATAGTCGGTGGACGCATGTGTGTGAAGATAAATTCGTAAGTTAAATACGTCCCACACCTCTGTTAAATACGTTCCACACACTGTTAAATACGTTCCACGCTTTGCTAATTACGTTCCACACATTTTGCATTTCAAAAAAATATACAGCATTAGGATATGGTGCAAAAAAAATACCTATATTCAGGTCACATTGCGGGCCAGTTCGGACAGACCTGAATGGGGTTGTGATATATCACGCGAAAGCTCTAGAGGAGTAGAACTCAAAACTGTACAGGGTATATCCAGTTGTTTCTCAGAAGACATGCTACGAGGTGCTGAAGTTTGGCAAAATTCAATAAGTCTAAGACACAGGGGGCCATATTTTGATTTTGGCCATACCTGAATGGGGTTATGGTACACCAGATGAAAGGTCTGGTGGAGTAGAACCCAAAACTGTTTAGACAATATTTACACATTTCCTAGGGAAGATACTACTAGGGTCGGAACTTTGCGCAAACTCTTATAAATTTACACCTGAATGGGGGGCTTTTTGGACAGACCTGAATGGGGTTGTGATACATCGGATGAAAGCTCTAAGGGAGTAGATTTTAAAACTATATAGGGCATACCCAGTTCTTTCTCAGGAGACATGCTACGAGGGGTGGAATATAAGTATTCATATTTCATACACATATATTCCATGTTGTGCGGGGGGGGGGGCATTTACGACAGACCTGAATGGGGTTGTGATAAGTCGGATGAAAGCCCTAAGGGAGTAGATCTCAGAACTATATAGGGTATACCCAGTTGTTTCTCAGGGAACATGCTACGACGGGTGGAATATAATATCAATATTTTTCAATGCTTTATATTTCAAGTTGTGGGAGGGCCATTTCGAACAGACCTGAATGGGGTTGTCATAAGTCGGATGAAAGCCCTAAGGGAGTAGATCTCAGAACTATATAGGGTATACCCAGTTGTTTCTCAGGGAACATGCTACGACGGGTGGAATATAATATCAATATTTTTCAATGCTTTATATTTCAAGTTGTGGGAGGGCCATTTCGAACAGACCTGAATGGGGTTGTGACACGTTGGATGAAAACTCTAAGGAAGCAAATCTCAAAAATATGTACGTTTCTATGAATACGTGATACGAAAGTTCGTTCATAGTATCATATACATATATCATTCATTCCTCAAGATTTTTGAAAAAATTACAGTTTCTTTCTAAAGGTCATCAGATTTTGTTTATTATTTTCTTTCTTATTATAATTTTTGTTAATTTACTGAAAATCACAATTTTTTATGTTATAAATTTATATTAATGGTAGAAAAATCTGACAAATTACTGAAATTAAACTACAATGAAAAGGAATTGTAAAGATTAACGGCTGTAATGAAGACCAAGTGAGACTTCAAACTACTGAAGTAAATAGTTTATTTAAAAACGCACTCGTAGTGCAATTGCAGCTTTACTATGGATTTAGGTGATCTGCTATTTTCAATATTTTTGTTTAGAACACAGAGAAAAAAGTATATAAATCTAAAAATTGTATTCATAGATATTATGAATCGAATATGACTTTTTTCCCAAACGTAAAAAAAAACAATATAAAATTTTGTTTATAGAAATTATTAAATTATATATAATTGGCCGATAACTTTAGGAATTTTGCAAAAATTTTTTAAAAAATTTTATTTCATGGTAAATGCTTAATAAATAAACATTGTTGCCAGTTTAGCCTTTCTAAGGCTAAATCTAGCTTTTTTATTTTGCTTTTAGCCTCAAATTTTTCTAGCCTTTTTTGATTCTTAAAATTGCCATAAAAAGGCTAAAATTTTAATATTTCAACAAAGAAGAAAATAATTGCTTATTTGCTTCTACTAACTTAATTTTTACGGAATCATCCATTTAGGCATTTTTGTGTATTAATTCGCACAAATAATCAAGATTTATATTTAACAAAAATTTTCGTCTGCGGTGCCTCATCCTCCAAATCGAAAATAACACATTTTATGGACTTACTTAATCAGTTATTATAATTATTTTTTAATAAACTTCATTAACCATAAAAACTCTTTATTTTGTTCGCGATAAAAAAATAAAAAAATACATATTAGCTTTTTTTCTGCTAGTAAAGTTGAAATACTTAACTGTCATTTCTTGCAATCTGTTGATAACATAAAAGCAAATAGTACAGTTATCGTCAGATTCGTGTAATACATCGGGAATTTCAGTACCCTATTATAACAGTTTTCATCTAATTTATAAGTTATATCAAGATGTTATAGCAATTGTTGCAGACCTCTTATCTGGGAGAAGTTGTGGTTATGAGTATATTTACCGCATAGTGTTATTACATTGCGCAAACTATATTACCTCATGTCTGGGAAACATTTTTAATGTTATAGTTGACACGTGAGTTTATTTCGATACTTTGAAAACACATAAGGTTATTTCTATTCCCAAAGAAAATAAAGCGACATATGTTGAATAATTTCGTCCTATATCGCTACTACCAATTATTGATCAAATTTTTTAAGGTATATTATAATATCAGATTTTTCCACATTTCATGGAAAATAACTTATTTAATGCGTTTCAGTTCGGATTTCGAAAGGGCTGTGGTACTGAAGAGGATTTGTGAATGTTCAGAACTATATATGTAAATGTTTGGATGAAGGTCATAGTGCTGTTACAGGCATTTTTTGATCTGACAAAAGTTTTTGTTATATATCTTGGCGGAAAAGCTCCAGTACTATGGCGTTCATGGAAATGGACTTTCGCTTTTAAGAAGCTATCTAAAAAACAAACAATTTCTTAAAATTAAGGAAAGTGTAAGTACTGTTAGATATTGAGTGCCACAGGGAAGTGTTTTAGGTCCCTTGTTTATGGTATTTTTACAGTTATTTCTTTACGTTTTTAAAATAAATACTTTTAAAAAATTTTATTCCTCAAAAAATGGGTCAAAATTAAAAAAGTACTCTATTTGGACTTAGTAGGCTCAAGATCTATTGTCTTATGAATTTCAGAGCAGAAAAAATAATATTAAGATTGATCATAAGCTTTGAGTAATACGAGTAGAATTTTGAGTAATACGAGTAGAATTTTCTCATATAAGAGCCCTATTGAAGATTGAAAAATGGGTAAAAATTAAAAACGTGCTTTATGTGGACCTAGTAGGGTCGGAAGTAAAAGAATTTTGAAAATTTTGATAAATGACTTTTCTCATATAAGGGCCCTATTGATGATCGAAAAATGGATCAGAAATGGCCCTCCCACAACTTGAAATATAAACCATTGAAAAATATTGATATTATATTTCACCCCTTGTAGCATGTTCCCTGAGAAACAACTGGGTATACTCTATATAGTTCTGAGATCTACTCTCTTAGAGCTTTCATCCGATGTATCACAACCCCATTCAGGTCTGTTTGAAATGGCCCTCCCACAACTTGAAATATAAACCATTGAAAAATATTGCTATTATATTCCGCCCCTCGAAGCATGTTCCCTGAGAAACAACTGGGTATACCCTATATAGTTCTGAGATCTACTCCCCTAGAGCTTTCATCCGATGTGTCACAACCCCATTCAGGTCTGTTCGAAATGTCCCTCCCACAACTTGAAATATAAATCATTGAAAAATATTGATATATTCCACCCCTCGTAGCATGTTCCCTGAGAAACAACTGGATATACCCTATATAGTTTTGAAATCTACTCCCTTAGAGCTTTCACCCGATGTATCACAAACCCATTCAGGTCTGTCCAAAAAGCCCCCCATTCAGGTGTGAATTTATAAGAATTTGGGCAAAGTTCCGACCCTCGTAGTATCTTCCCTAGGAAATAAGTGAATATTGTCTAAATAGTTTTGGGTTCTACTCCACCAGACCTTTAATCTGATGTACCATAACCCCATTCAGGTATGGCCAAAATCAAAATATGGCCCCCTGTTTCTTAGACTTATTGAATTTTGCAAAACTTCAGCACCTCGTAGCATGTCTTCTGAGAAACAACTGGATATACCCTGTGTAGTTTTGAGTTCTACTCCTCTAGAGCTTTCACGGGATATATCACAACCCCATTCAGATCTGTCCGAACTGCCCCGCAATGTGTCCTAAATATGGGTGTTTTTGTTACAACACAATTTTATTCTTGAGACATATTTTTTAATATTTTTTGTTTAAAATTTTAAACAGTTATGTTTTATTTAATAAAACATTAAAATGTATTTTTTTAACTCTGTTTTCCGTAAAAAAAGTCAAATTAAGTAAACAGTGTTTGGAATATATTTAACAGACATGTGGGACGTATCTAACTCACGAATTGATTTTCACACCCTTGAGCAGAACAACAACATTAATTCAAGTTCATTGAATTAATTTATTGAAAATAATAATTTTTAAGAAATAATAATTTCTTAATAGAATAAATTTATTCACTTAAAAAATTAGAGTATTACTAAAATTTCTAATGATTCCATTTTACGGAACTAATATCTTTTTTTTATAATAAGTACTTTATGTTTACATCTTTTATATATGAAATCCAAGTATTTTGAAAATAAAAATTATAAAACATTGTCAGTGGTAACTTAGATTATAAAAAATGTGGGACTACATATTTTTGAGAGAACTCAATTTTCCATCCTCGCCACATATGCAAATTAAAAGAAACGAATAAGAGAATTAACTTTTATTATTTGTTTACTAAAGAGCATAACAATAGTTTCAGAAATAGAGAATTGAAGAGCATTAATATTATTAAGTTCGAGTAAAGGGGGCTTGGATAGCTGTTTATTTATTTTTTTTATTTTTCATAGTTTAAGTGTACAGAAGCCGGTAAGTATTTGCTAAACAATATTGCTGTTTGTTTAAAGTTTGTGAAGATATACATATGCCGAGTTAAATATGTTTTGACGTAACGATTTACGTCGAAACATATTTAATTTTTAAGTTAAATTAAATTAATTAAATTTATTTTTTAATATGCCGAAGCTTCAAAAACATATTTAACTTATATTTATATATAACAGTAAATTAAAACATATTTAACAAATCTTGACTGTGGTGGTCCCTGAAGGAGTTTGATCATATTTGGGCACATCCTTACTTGTCAGTCATATGAACTACATGAAAAATTAAGACAAGGATCTTCTCTATTAAACCATATAATTCCCATACCTCAATTGTATTTGGGAGATCTTTAAACAATTTCTGAAAATTACACTTAATAGTTTCTTTTTAGATTTTGGTCATATTTGCCACCTCTCTCCTTGTCACTAATATAGACCATATGGAAAATTAACGTAAGGATTCTCTCTATTAAATGTGTGTGAAGATAAATTTTAAAATTTATAACCCCAGACGCAAACCATGTTAGTTAACAGAGGTCTGTTAACTCGTTAACATAGCTCTGTTAAGAATGGAAAAACTGATATATTCAGTTTTTTTTTATCAGAATTGACTTTAAAACATGAATTTGACGATCATTCAAAATTTGGGATTCTGAGTGGGATGAATCCCGATTCCAGGGAAACAAGGCAACATGGGCGCACAAAACTTTTTGAAGATAATAGATAAGGTATCCCACTATATCCTCCACTTTTCAGATCCTTTAACAGTGTGGAAGGAGTTATACAAATTTTTCAAAAATTTAAAATTTGGGATTCTGAGTAGGATGAATCCAGATTCCAGGGAAACTAGGCAACGTGGGCGGACAAAACTTTTTGAAGATGATAGATAAGGTATCCCACTATATCCTCCACTTTTCAGATCCTTTAACAGCGTGGAAGGAGTTATACAAATTTTTCAAAAATTTAAAATTTGTGTTTCTGAATGGTATGAATCCAGATTCCAGGGAAACAAGGCAATGTGGGCGGACAAAACTTTTTGGAGATGATAGATAAGGTATCCCACTATGTCCTCCACTTTTCAGATCCTTTAACAGTGTGAGTTGGAAGGAGTTATACAAATTTTTCAAAAATTTAAAATATGGGATTCTGAGTGGGATGAATCCAGATTCCAGGGAAACAAGGCAACGTGGGCGGACAAAACTTTTTGGAGATGATAAATAAGGCGTCCCGCTATGTCCTCCACTTTTCAGATCCTTTAACAGTGTGAGTTGGAAGGAGTTATAAAAATTTTAAAAAATTTAAAATTTGGGATTCTGAGTGGGATGAATCCAGATTCCAGGGAAAGAAGGCAACGTGGGCGGAAAAAACTTTTTGGAAATGATAGATAAGGTATCCCACTATGTCCTCCACTTTTCAGATCCTTTAACAGTGTGAGTTGGACGGAGTTATACAATTTTTTAAAAAATTTAAAATTTGGGATTCTGTGTGGGATGAATCCAGATTCCAAGGAAACAAGGCAACGTGGGCGGAAAAGACTTTTTGGAAATGATAGATGAGGTATCCCACTATGTCTTCCACTTTTCAGATCCTTTAACAGTGTGAGTTGGACGGAGTTATACAATTTTTTAAAAAATTTAAAATTTGGGATTCTGAGTGGGATGAATCCAGATTCCAGTCAAACAAGGAAACGTGGGCGGAAAAAGCTTTTTGGAAATGATATATAAGGTATCCCACTATGTCCTCCAATTTTTGGATCCTTTAACAGTGTGAGTTGGACGGAGTTATACAATTTTTTAAAAAATTTGGGATTCTGAGTGGGATGAATACAGATTCCAACTCACACTGTTAAAGGATCTGAAAAGTGGAGGACATAGTGGGATACCTTATCTATCATTTCCAAAAAGTTTTGTCCGCCCATGTTGCCTTGTTTCCCTGGAATCTGGATTCATCCCACTCAGAATCCCAAATTTTAAATTTTTGAAAAATTTGTATAACTCCTTCCAACTCACACTGTTAAAGGATCTGAAAAGTGGAGGACATAGTGGGATACCTTATCTATCATCTCCAAAAAGTTTTGTCCGCCCACGTTGCCTTGTTTCCCTGGAATCTGGATTCATCCCACTCAGAATCCCAAATTTTAAATTTTTGAAAAATTTGTATAACTCCTTCCAATTCACACTGTTAAAGGATCTGAAAAGTGGAGGACATAGTGGGATACCTTATCTATCATCTCCAAAAAGTTTTGTCCGCCCACGTTGCCTTGTTTCCCTGGAATCTGGATTCATCCCACTCAGAATCCCAAATTTTGAATGATCGTCAAAGTCGTGTTTTGAAGCCAATTCTGATAAAGTTGCCTGAATTTAAGATATGTGAGTATATTTCTTAATGGTAACGGTCTTCTGGACCCATTTGGTCCAAAAGTGTGTTCCTAATTCCATTTTTATTGAATATATCAGTTTTTCCATTCTTAACAGAGCTATGTTAACGAGTTAACAGACCTCGGTTAACTAACATGGTTTGCGTCTGGGGTTATAAATTTTAAAATTTATCTTCACACACAACATTTTAGATCATTTAGAAAATATTTTAAGAGTATATTTTTTAATTTTAAGAGCATATTTTGCGATTTTAAGAGCATTTTTAATGCGCACAAAACATTTTTTAAGGCATATTTTTGGTTGCCCTGCTAATGAGCTTTAACCCGAATAAACAAGATAGATCAGATCAGTATTAAAATGTAAAGACCATTGAAGGAATTAAAATTGTTTCTTCATTTTAAAGATACTTAAAAATTTTCAAACTGAAACTTTGGAAATTTTCAAACCAAGTTGTTATTGTTTATCATTTAAAATACATACTTTTTAAAATTAAAAGATATTAAACAAATAAATATGACATTGATTAGATAATAAATTTATATTTTATTTCTTTTATTTTTCATTTTAGGTGCATGAAAACAAAAACAAAACTTAAACACAAACAATAATTATAAAAAAAGAAACACAAACTAATATAAAATATTAATTTTGCTCATAACAAAAGTTGGTAAGAATAGTATTTCTTTAGTTTAGTTATTAAACGATAAGAATTTTTGCAAAACAGCCACAGAAACACATATAAAATAATAGAAAAGAAAAGTGAAGAAAAAATAATTTAAAAAATACGAAAAGAAATAAAATGGTTAATAATAAAACGACAAAAATGAAGCAAAAGACGCAAACACAAAAGCAACAAAATGTTGCTGAAGGAGGCAACAATCCAAAGGTAACAACACAACTCCAACAACAGCAGCAACCACAAATGGCACAAAAATCGACGAATAACGGACAAAATGAACAGCCAGCAACAGAATTAACCAACAAAAGACAACAACAGCAAAGTGCAGCCACATTAAAGACACAAAATATGCAAAATCAAAATGGCAACAACAACAATAATAAAAATAAAAATCTACTAAAACAGCAACAAAACAATGGTAACAATAATAACAATAATAAAAGACGTGGTAGTGTTAATAATCATAATAATAACATCAATAAACAAAACAATAAATCTGTTGCAAAAACAAATAAAAACAATACCAACACTAACAATAAGAAATCCCTTAATAAACCATCACAGACACAAACCACAACTGAAACACAATCCCAACAAAAAACACAAAATTCTAAAAATCAACAAAAAACCACATCTTATCGCAATTCATCACACAGTTATGCCCAAACATTAGGCAATATAAAACTACAACAGCAACAACAAAAATCTAACACCTACAACAATGACAACTCTACTAACAACAACAATAGCAGCAAAATTACCACTAACAATTCTTCCTCTTCTTACAATGACAACAATCCCTTGCCCGGTGAAAAGTCGAAAGGAAATAAAATAGAACGCACAAATTCTAAATCTCCCACTCTCGTAACAAATGAAAATCAAAATCCCAATACCCAAAATTCCTTGGGTGTTAAATTATCTCCAAGCGATTTGTTGACAGCTGCTTTAACAAAATCTTGTGCCAAATGTTTAAAACCTACTGCTAGTAATAATACTGATCTTTCTAATCTCTCCTCTACCGCATCTTACATAGCTTTGGAACCTTTGACTCTTGCTAATTATACTCAAAACAGCGGCAACAACAACAGCAATAACAATAATAATAATGCCAAACAATATCGTAAATCAAAATCTTATGTTGCCTCCTCGCGTCAATCGTCGAACGGTGATATACAAACGACTAATGGCAATGGCAAGTCTAATCATCGTCAGCAGTATCAACGCTCGCAAAGTGATCGCCGTAGTTCTTTTGATCGTCATTTTGCCGAGCGTAATAAAAATTTTATACCGATCGAGGCACCAGCTAAACCTATTTTATCTTCTTCAAATATTCATGCGGTTATAGCGGATACCGAGAAGCTAGTGATATTGGAACGTTTGGGTAAAGGACGCACCACGTATCCCATAATGCAGGTGAGTTTGCATTTTCATTATTGAATTATTTATACCACGTGATCCATTTCGAATTTTCCTCCTTTTTAAAGAAAAATACACAGAAAATTCAAATTTAATGGGGAATGTTTATTATCATTTGAAAGAACATTCTTTGGCATTTATTTTTGAAGATTATGTCTATCAAATGTTTGCCGTTGTTACGTCGCAGATGGTCCATCCGTTGAGTCCAATTTTCGATGACTCGTTCGAGCATTTCGACTGGTAACTGGTGAATGATACGCGTGATGTTTTCCTCCAAGGCCTGAATCGAAGCGGGTTTGTCCGCATAAACTTTAGACTTTACTTATCCCCACAGGAAAAAGTCTAACGGTGTGATATCACACGATCTTGGTGGCCAATCGACCGGCCCAAAAGTGAAATTATGTGCTCACCGAAGTGTTCTCTCAATAAATCCATTGATTGATGCGATGTGTGGGAAGTGGCGCCGTCTTGTTGAAACCAAATGTCGCCGAGATCACGAGCTTCAATTTCAGGCATCAAATAGTCGGTTATCAGGCACGATAACGGTCGCCATTGACGGTTACGTTCCCACCGGCATCATTTTTAAAGAAATATGGACCGATGATTCCACCGGCCCACAAACCACACCAAACCGTTGTTTTTTCTCGATGAAGTGGCAGTTCTTGAATCTCTTCAGGTTGCTCTTCATCCCAAATGCGACATTTTTGTTTGTTTACATACCCATTGAGCCAGAAATGGGACTCAACGCTGAACAAAGTTTGCCTCGAAAACGTCGGATCTTCTTGGAACTTTTCAAGAGCCCATAGAGCGAAACGATGTCGCTTGTGAAGGTCGAGCGGCTTCAGTTGTTGCACAAGTTGTATTTTGTACGCTTTCAATTTAAGATCTCAACGTAAAATGCGCCAAGTCGTTCCATACGTCAGTCCGAGTTGCTGCGAACTTTGTAGTAGAATTAATTTACTTAGTAGTTGAATTAAAAAATGTAGGTGATTGATTATATTAGCCATTTGTTTTGAAAGTGACATGAGTCCTTTATCTCAAAAATGGGAGGAACTGTTCTACATAAAATGTACTATTTTTTTAAACAGATTCTATGCTGCCACTGAAATTTTAAATGTCATTTGTGGAGAAAACGAGGGGCTAAAATATAAGTTTTTAATCCAATTTCAGTAAAAAGTAAGTTTTGCCACTAAAACAATTCACATAAAATTTGACATGCACAAGAAATAGAAAATACTGTATATATAAAATTTTAATGAATTTTGAAATTTGCTTACTAAAGCAAAAAGTTAGCTTGACGTCCAGTCAGTACTTCCTTTAAGGATATACATATGTATGTGCCAAGTTTAATTTTAATCGGTTTAGACATAATGTCAAACTAAATAAAGTAAACAATATTATGACGAAAATTTGGGGTAAAAGGGGTGTGGCATTTAGTAAAAATCTAGTATAATAATGCTAGTAGTCCATAAAACAACAATAACATATAATAACATTTTAATTGAATTATTTAAATGTTTTTTATTTCCAATTATATTGAAAAAAGGGCTCCAAAAAATTTGAACTGCAAGAGGCCATGAAATCGAAATTCGAACTAAAGTTTAAAAACCCTTTGGGGAGTTTTGTTAGACTACTTTTATGCTTTCATTTTGCGTTCGAATTATTGAGGCAATTTTTTCTTTTTGCTATAATGTTTTTGTTTTAATTAAAATTTTTTTATTTCAATTTGAAAGTAATTGTATATGTTTGAATTGAAGTCGGATTATATAGTCGGATTGTATAGTTAATGCTTGAATTTTTTTACTATTATTTTGTCTATTTTCCATAGCAAAATTCTCGGAAGCTTTATCGACATATTGATGTATTCCAAAAGGATGTTTACTAGAATTCAAGTTGAAATCAAATATTCTTTTAAAATTATTTATACTTACTTGCATTAAATTTTACTAGATTAGCAAAAAGGTGCTTCAAAATCAATTATTTTCTTTTGAACATTTTTAAGCTTAATATAATTTTTTTTTATTGAATTTATGCTGGTCTCAATTTTTCTGTTTATTTGGATACAACATCAATATTTTTAATTTACCAATACTAACAACCGCATGCAAAAAAATCTTAAATTTGATATCAAGTACACACTTTAGGGCTAACAAACCTTTGTTAAGAAAACGTATGCAAAAATACTGCTTTAACAGACAAAGTTTTTTAATATTGATAGCGACAACACTTGTATTTCACATATTTCTTTCTTTGTAGTTAAAGCTGTACACTACCGAATATTAATTCATTCGATTATTTAAATTTATAAAAAAAAAAAGATTTTATTGTTTGAGAAAATGAAGAGTATACACATAGTCGTAAACGAAAGTCTTAAATGTATATATCCAGGGCCTCAAATTAAAAAATATTCGTGATTGTTATGATTAAAAATAACTTTTGAGAATATATGTTTGTCTGTCCGTCTACATGTTGAAATAGATTTTTTCAAGCCCATAGTACAACACATACATATATATGTATGGTGGAGTTAGAAACGAGAAAAGGCTCAAAAATTTTTCCAATTTTCTTTGTCCATATTTAATAATATTTTCTATTTCACATAATATAATATATAAATGGTTATCTATTGACAAGTTGTGAGTTTTTATAGTCTAGAGGAAGGGTTCTAGACAACAAACCGTTAAAGTAAATAAAACATAAAACTATATCCTTTGGGTTTGTGACTGAAAGGCTTTAGGTCCTGAGTTGGACCCTTGACCAAGACTTCGAAAAAATGTAACTTATCTTCAAACAAAAATTAAAATTTTAAAATGTATTAAGGAACTGCCAAATATATTTTAATTAATTAAAGGTGTTCCTTTGAAATTTATTAAATAAGAATTACATTCCTTTTCGTCAGCTTTAAATTCTTACCCCATAGGCCACATGGCATCGTGAAATTCTGAATTAAAAAAAAAAAAAAAAAAAAAAATAGTTTTACTTTAATTTGTGTAAAATTTGTTTTTTAACATTTTTGAATTTTAAATATATTCAACATATAATTGATTTTTATACTGTTCACATATATGAGGAGTACATATAATTGTTTTTCAACAAAAATCTATGGGTATAGATAGCCTAGTGGAAGTGTTCTAGATCAGCGGTTCCAACGAAAACTCATCTTGTGAACCCTTTCAGGAATTCTTCTCCAAGAAAATATATTGGTTTATGCATTAGTCCCTATCGTTCTTAATAAACAACTTCCGAACCACTTTTTAACTAGTCGCGCAACATGACGCCGTGCATGGTTATGAGAGAAAATCATGTTCGAAGCTTTTTTCATACGTGATCGTTTTACTCTGTTTTAGCAGCGCATAATAGATCCTATTAAATACAGAACATTACTTGGGTGCCATGGTGTCTCTTGGCCGGGTTTTCAGTTATCACATTGGTTCTCCATTTCATCGATGCTTTTGTAAGCATTTATTGCATTAAGAATTACTCATGATCGAGCAAAACCTTAAATTGTTTATTTTCAAACTTTTTTCGCTCATCAAAATCATCATACATGACAAGTTGTTTCAACTAAAGCACCAAAAAAAAAAAAAAAACTTGTCAATCAGGCTTCTGTTCTTCAGGAAACACTCACGAATACTAGACAATATATACAAGAACTTTATTGGATATTTTAATATCTTAAATGGTTGTTTGATCGGATTCGATCTCTTTTTCCCTCTCTTGTTCCGAAAAAAGGCAAACGAATTTGTACTCTATTTTTGACCTTTTCACGGACCCCCAAAAAGTTGCTACGGACCTCCTTTTGAGAACACGTATTCTAGATTAAAAATCTTCATGCTATGGTTCGTATCCTCGTAGAATTCATTTGAATTTTGTTTTAATATGGGCATATTTTTTTGCTAAAAAATAAGTTTTATAAGTAAATCTGAGTATGTGAGATGTTTTTTCTTAAAATATCACTTAACTGTAATTATGTTTTAGGTTTTTAAATGTAGATAATAGGATGGCATATAATGTTTGTTGGAATTGTGTCTTAGACCCAATGCGATCAATTTTCGGTAACGGATAAAATAATTATTCGAATAACCATTTTTGTGTTTTATTTTTTTTTATTGAATGTATATCACTAAAACATTTGTTTTATTTTTTCCAATTTTTTGTGTACTTTAACGTGCATTTTTTAGTTTTTGCTCTAAATATTTGTCTAGGATAAAAAAATCGCATATATAATGAATAAAAATAACGATCCAAAGAATATATAAAAAAGCTGGAATAGGGGGATCAAGCGCGTATTATTTTTAAAACATAAACAAAAATTGGAAATTTAGGTTAATTCCTACTTTAAAATGTTAAAATTAACTTTATTATATTTAAGTTAATTATCGTTTATCATACAATTTTAATAAATTTTGCTTAACAATGCTTTGTAAAGATGTGTTAAGTATTTTTGTTACGACTGTAAATGACAAATAAAAATATTTTAGTTTTTTTTATATAGAAGTAAATCTAAGTAAGTTTAAAAAAGATGTTATTTATTTTCCATCAGGTTTTAAGAACCGTAATTTATTATTATTATTATTATTATTATTATTAGTATTATTATTAATGGGAAAAAGTCTCTGTTTTGTAAATGCAATTCCTAAGAATAATATGAAGGTCATTTAATATTATTTCCTATAGATTCAATATTTTTTATTAAATGTTTATAAAATGCTTCTCAAAGTTCAGTGGTTAAAAGTAATGTATATAAACGAGTATTATAGTAGTGTCGACGGTTGTTAAATAGTTATCACGGAAATTTCCAGAAAATTCCACTGCATATAATTTACAATTATTATCAACGAATTCGACATCACCAATTGGACGGAGGAGATAAAACTGAAGCCAATCATCGTAGTCGATGTCGACCAAATGTCGAACGTGACTCACATCTTCATCTCATGTCAGTCGCAATCATAAATTGCGAAGTAAAAATAAGGTTCGCAAGGTGCTAGCTAGCAGCACTGTGATATGGATAAAGAAAGTGTCAAAGTGCAACCTTAAGAACCCTAGCAGGCTACCTAAAAACACTTTCCATATTTTCTACATGATGAAACGAAAGTTCTTACGATTAAGGAACACAAATCAGCTATTTTTTCTGGAACGTCATTTGAGGGGTCATTCAAACTTCAACATCACACAGTTGTTGGTGACTCCTTTGAGGCATGTTAGAAAGTAATAGGCAGGATTGAAGGTTTCCATCTAAGTCAAACTATTTTTTATTTTATAATGAAAATAGGGAATACAGTAGGATACAGAACGGAAACTTCTTGCATCCTTGAATTACAATCGAACTTGTTTGATAAGGGCCAACTATAACAACTCGTGTGGCTCCATCTCTGAAAAACCGATAAAAATGATCTACAACGAAAGCAATAAATTTTGACAGATTTGTAGCAATAACGCTTTGCTCGTTTTTCTTAAAAACGTTGGAGAAAACTTTGGATAGTTACATTAGGCAATCGATGAATCTAATACACCGTTTTTAGTTTGACTAACAGATGGGCAAATCTACGGTCACTGCTATTCATCATATAACGACGTACGTAGATAAAGCTTAAGAAATAGCATTGTGTGCGTTTCTGACATTCAGGGACATTTAAGGAGCTTTTCATAACACTTCCTACAACGCCATTGACCACGCACTTTGTATCAAAGCCAATCCTGATGTTATAAGGAGTTGGGTACGGGAAATTCTAAATTTGATCTTTGTGGCTTATGGAAGACCATTAGGGCAACGACAGGCTACCCACAATGTGGCGTCCTATTGCCTCTTCAGTGAAACTTGGTGATCGATGTTCTATTGGAGGAACTTAATAACCATATCTGTGGTTGGATGAGAAGACGTAATCATATCGGAAAGCATGAAACTGACCCTAGATATAACCTTTAATTGGTGCAGACAATTAATCCCACTAAGACCATTATTGTATCATTTACTCGTTGTAAAAGTCTGAGACTTATAGAGCTAACTCTGAATGGTTCATCTATTAGATTCTCAAATAATGTGAAATACCTTGGTACCATTCTAGATAATATGGAAGCAGCAATTGTCCCCAATGTTACCAACAAGGCAGTTAGGGTATTTTATGCATTTTTGGCAAGATTTGGGGTATTAAAATGAAAATAATATTTTGGTCTTTTATTACAACAATCAGGCCAATACAACAAAAAGGTTAATGCCAGAGCCATATTGAACAAGGTCCCACTTTTTCTTTTTGGTATTAGAATACAAGGAATTGCTAATTTAGAGACTGGAGACTGCTGCGGCATATGCGTAACTTGGATTTATTTGAAAATTATCCTTCCATTGGAATGAATTTTAAAGTCCTAATAGCTGATAGGAATATATGGGTAGACTAATCCTGAAATTTTAAAGTCCTAATAGCTGATAGAAATATATGGGTAGACCAATCCTGAAATTTTAAAGTCCTAATAGCTGATAGAAATATATTGGTAGACCAATCCTGACGGTTCTCAACAAACTAACAGTGATACGGGCACCATTGTGTTTGGAACCAATTTCTAACGGTCTTAAGAATGGGCAAATACCCATCGATTTTACAGGCAGAAATTTATGCCATCTTCATGTGTGTCATGGAGAAAATCGAGAGGCATACTCATTTATATAATGTCGCATAGTTAGGCTGCTTTAAAAGCTCTGTCCTCTTATGAGATAAAGTCGAGGATCGTCATGGACTGTATCTTATCTCGAAACGAACTAGGGACGCATAATACATTAACGCTTGTTGGGTACCCACCCGGTCACGAAGAAAGTACATAAATCTACTCATTTAAAGATTTTTTTTAAGTTAATTTTACAGTTTTTTAAGCATAAAAGGGAACTTTTCAAGAGGGATATGGTTTATATCGATCGATGTCATTCTAAGATTGTTTGCTTTTGAGATATAGTTCAAAGAAATTTAACGTTTTTATCGTATTTGTCGATTGTTTAAACAGTTTTTAGCTAAAATTAATTTAAATTTAAAGTTGATTTATAAATTTTTCCAGGAGAATCAGAGCCTTTACATTGGAGATTTCCCTGCAAAAAAAATTACTTTTACCTTCATAGGTAAGAGGTGTAGAAAAGCAAGCGGGTTAAGAAAAAGTTGTTAGTCATCGCAAAGATAGAAATTTCAGAGCATTTTATTTTTATTTTTCTATGTTTTGTTAAACATTTTTTAATGAGCAACTTCAAAACAAAATATCATAAAAAAAACGCTGCGATAATCCTTAATGTAAATAGGCTTTTATATATTTTGTCGATTTAAAAAATGAAAATATTGAATAAAATCAATATATTGAATGAAATATAAAAATATTTAGAACGAATTGCTAACTTTTTATATATTAAAGTTGTTTTTTTACATTCAAAATTTTTAAGAAACTTACAAAATCATAAATATTTTACTTTATAATTTTTTTTAATTATTCGAATAATTTAAAATACGTGATCGAATAATTCGAACAAACTAAAATGCCCTATTCGAATTATTCGTTTTGTTAGCACAATAGAAAAACGAACAATTTAAATACCCTAATAGATACACGTCATAACCACTTTACACAAAAATTTTTAATTTTTTATCACATTTTCCACAAACAAATTTATAAATGTTTTTCTTTCTCACTTTTCACACTTTTTCTATACTCAGATTAACTTTTTTTTCTTAATGAAGATTTGTTTTTCATTTTCTGGTCGAAAAAAAATCTTCTATGGCCTCCTGTATTCTTTTCATTTCTCTTTTTTTGTGGACCAACAAAGCAATAGATTTTTTTTAATGCTACTTTAATTGAAATATTGTCCACAAATCAGTTGATCAACAAAATTCTTGTACGTAATGGTCGAAATCAAAAATTAAGAACGATGTAAGATATTTATTTACTCAGAGTTGTATTTTTCTTAGGGAAATAATTTTATCTCGAGTAAAAATTACATAATAACTACTTTTCAAAAAATTTTTTTCGAAATAAAAATCTTTAAAACTTCCCAAGGGTCTAAGAAGACTTCAAACTTAAGATAAATCTTCACATATGCTAACACTGGGCTACACTATTTATTTATGTTCTCTGATAGAATAACAACATTTAAAATCATTTATTTGTAAAATTCGGTAGGAATACTACACTTAAGCCCTGTCCACGAAAAAAAACGAATTTTGTAATGTTTGTCATAAAATGAGATACAATATTTAAATATCAACTAAAACTTTATTTAATTAAATTATAATATATTTACATTAAAGATAAAATCGAAATTATGTTATTGAGATCTTCCTTCATAAAATTTTCGGACCATTTTCTTATCACCACATCTTAGTTTTTGTACTGTACTTTTGTCAACATTAGATGCTCTTTGCCATTTATTATGAAAATATTGGCAGCTTCGTCCTATCAATTTGGTCTTCCTTAATGATGTTTTCATCAACGCCCAATATCTGTCAGTTCTTCCGATATTTAGAAGCATTTTCTTCTTTAGGAACGAAATTCATATTACTTATTGGCATTGTACATTGTATAAAAATTGTGTTGTTGTATAAAAATTTGTATTAGTCTCTCTTAACACGTTTCGATATAAGTTTTGTTGTTTATTAGTCATTATACATCCATATCTTTGAGTCTGAGATAGTATATAGCTATTAATAGACAGCTAAATTGCCTAAAAAAGGAAAATTTTTGAGAAATTTAAAAATGATGTTTGTGCATATTTTATACAGACTTCTTCTTTGTGTCGACACATAACTGAATTTATTGAAACCTTTACATCCCGAGGTAGTTTATTTCCTTGAGTTTGGATTTTAAAGTTAAAAACTAAAAGTGTTTTAACACTGACAGATAATGCTTAAAAATGACTCTTGTTTAGCACCGATTTGGTTTGTGGTTGCCAAGCAATATTAATTTTAAAAAGTGTAAATTTTTTCGTGGACAGGTCTTAACTGATCTACAAGTAATCTGCACTGTGCACGCTGGTACCGTCGACTTACTTTAAAAATGTTTGTACCTCTGGAAGTTTCATATTGTTCTTTTCTCTTCAAAGTGTTTGTAAAATATTTCATTTTGGTTTCTACAATCTTCTTCAAGAGACAGACAGCTGACATATCTTCATAATAATTTAATACTTAATGCCACTAATATACTTGAAATCTCGTTTGAATGAGATTTAAACAAAAAAGCAAAATCTACAACGTTTACTAAAGTCCTGCAAACTATGTCTTATAAGATATTGCAAGCCACTTGTTATTTTTCAAGTGGTTAAAATCAGTGTGTGAGCGGAGAAATATATACTGTTCTGCAGGTACTTGAAATCCAATGTTGCCGATTTCTGTGTAATTATCAAAAAATGGAGCAATTTAAAATTTCTTGCAAAATCTACTTATGTCTTATTTAAATATGTCTTATAAAATATTGTATGCCACTTGTTATTTTTTAAGTGTTTTAAATCAGTGTGTGAGCGGAGAAATAAATACTGTTCTGCAGATACTTAAAATCCAGTGTTGTCGATTTCTGTGTAATTATCAAAAAATGGAGCAATTTAAAATTTCTTGGATAACAAAATCTCTGTGTATTTTTTTTTTTTTTTTTTTTTTTTTTGTAATTTCATCGGAACTTTCATAGTCGACAAATTAATAAATTTATTGCTCATAAAATTTCTCTAAAGCTTATTTTTTTGGTAAAATATAAATCCCCCAAGTTAGAGATTATATTATGTATATGATGCAAATAAAAAATAACTTAAAAAAATAAAATAAAATAAAATAAAATAAAAATACCGTAGGAATCTAATAAAATATTGCAACAGGTGTGAAAATCCAAAATGTGTAACTTGTCATTGTGATTTCTATTTGCGAAAACTTTGAAAATCTGTAAAAAGTAAAATTAGTTAAAATTTATATTATATACGAAATTTTAATGTGGATATATCGATACCTATATTCTAATATAATCAAAGTCAAAGAAATAAGTTTTAAGGTATGGGTGATTATACTTTTTAATAGTATTTATAAGATACATACATTTTAAGTAATAATTTCTGATTGGTTGGTTCGAAAAATTGTAACACAAACTTCCAAAAAGTCGAATCGAATATGTTTTAGAATAGGGGTAACAATATTTTAGAGATCTTAAAGTCAAGAGAAAATAAATTTTTAAATTTTTTATTCAAATTAAGTAAGTTTTTTTTTTCAAATTAATTTTCTTTTGTAATTTTTCAAATTTTGTATAAATTGAAGGTTTTGGTTGTGTAATATGAACTATCGACTCCAGCAACACTGTTAAAATCATATAAATACTGCTTGTACTGTTTAACTTTATGAGCAAATGCTGTGTGTATTGTGATAGTAACCCAGTAAGACTTGAGAGTGCGATCGCTTACATAATATAAGACATTTGGCTACTTGTTTGCTTCAATAGGGAAAAAAGAATCTGTCTGTTTTCGGTGCAGGTTTTTATATGAACAACATATGTATGTGTGTGCGTTCATAACTGTGTAAATGATAGTATTTTCGCAACAGTCGTTTAAAAGAATTATTTATAATATTGTGATTTATGATCAAAGTAATTAATAAATATTAATAAAGAAAAATAAGAAAAAAAAAATAGTATTAAAAAACATATGAATATTTATTTAAAAGTCTTTCATATTAGTTTTTGACACTTATTATCATACATGATTTTTTATATTACAGTGTAAGCTCGATTTTCGGGACTAATTATTTTTTATTTTTTATTTTATTTTCAATAATATTTCATAACCTAGCCTTTTGGCCATAATCGGTCACAAATTTCTACTAACCAGACCTGTCGCGAAAACTGAATTTTCGCGATAACAGAACCCAAAATTTTATTGAAAAATTTTATGTAATTTTTAAAATTAGAATTGTTTTTATTGATATATTTACATTTTAAACATTTTTAATGAAATTGGAAATTTTGAGTTGCTTCTTTGGAAAATTATTTTTTAAAATAACAGCTGAATCACAATGTTCATATAGTGCTGTTGTCGGCTTATCATTTTCCAAAGCCCATATCTATGTTATACTATCGCCCACTTTAATATTGTTTTCTTCATGACCACTATCGTATAAATCCTCCGATTCCGTATCTGATAATTCCATTTGCTCTTCATTATTTTCTACATGAAATTCTTCTTAAAACCAGTTGTTTATGTCAGTATTCGTAAAAAGATTTTCCGTACCAATTTGAGCTATAAATGTACCAATAGTTGAAAGATATTCGTTTTCTTGCTTTATAATGCGGTAAACCGAAGACTTATGGAACTTGTAATTCACGCAAATTGAATTTATTGAATCTCCACTTTTTTTTATTTTTAATTTCTGAGAAATCGTTGGCTTTAAAATATTTTGAACTTTTCCCATATCGAAGAAGGTTAATATACCAAAGGTTAATATACCCTTTTTGTGTTATAGACATTGTAATCAAATTTAAAGAAACAGATAAAAGTCGCGAAAATAGAACCCGTTTTTCGTAAACTGTTGCGACTATAGACCTGAAATTTTAAAAATTTCGCGAACATCAAGACTGCACTGTATTACTTTTCAATTGCAAAATTAAATCCGAAATCATTACTTTAATATATATATATATATATATATATATATATATATTATACATAAGCTAGAAATGATTACTTACTTTTGCGATGTAAATTAAATATAAGCCATAAAATCTATTATAACATAAATAAGTGAGAATTTTGAAGGACATACAATATAAAGAAATACTAAAGTTTTAAAGATCGAAGGTTTTAAGTAAATATACTAATCATATACTTCTTCAATATGTAACCGAGAGTTTCAAATTTTTAATAACTTTAATTTCTAGGTTTCAATTACTTGCTTTATTACTTTAATGCTTAAATAAGAGTAATTTTTTAATTACTATATGAATTATTTCTTTTACATTTATTCAAAAAAGAAAAACTAACAATAAAATATAGACATACATATATGTATATGCATGTGTGTATGCAAGAACATTTATAAACAACTACTTTGCACATATTGCCTTTTGACACACATAGTAAAAAAAAAAAGCAAAGCATTAAAAATACTAATACTAATTTCTCAATGTCTTGTATGATTTGCTTTTTTTGTTCACGCGACTTGTACCACTTGTGTATTTGCAATCGCTCATACACACGATGCATTTACTTTGCTTCGGTCAACGAACAGTACAAACAGTATTTATTGTTGTTATTTACCATGTTGGCTATGAACAACGCAATTAAAGAGCAAATTGATTTGCTTTTTAAATCATCTTACGTACATATTTTCCGCAGTTTTTGAGATTTTGTTTGACAATAGCATTTTGAACGAATTAAACAACTTTTTATATGAGATTTATGTTTCACAAAATCCTTCTTATATTAATTTTGCATAGTTTTTGATTAATTTCAAATAATTTTCTTTTGTTTTATTTTAGAAATATTTATTTTCATTCAAATGTTATTTTTAGTGAGCACATTGTTGTATTTTATTACCACACCAAAAGTAAATTAGTGCTGAATAAAAAAGAAAAGAATATGGAATTAAAATCTCATAAAATTAAGTAGATTTTGATTTAAATCTCTTTTACACTAGATTTTGGGCATAAGTAAATGTGCTCCAAGGGGTAATTCTTTTTTAAGTAAAGTAATTATTAGCTTTTATTAATTGAATGTATTTACATATTTTCTTTTTTAATTTGCTATCGCTATTTTGCTTAGTTTTCACACTGTGCAAAATGACTGACGTTTGCCTCATTTACAGCTATAAGTAATTAGTGGTAAACATCATTTGTTTGCATTTTTCATATTATCGGGAAATTAATATAGCTTTTGATTTTTAATTTACATTAATTTTAAATATATGTAGATACCTACAATTTCAAATAATTTGTATAAAAAGATAAGTTACAGTTGAAATTTTTAATAATAAATAAAATAGTTTTTAATTCGTGTAAAATGTAAATTAAAAAAGTAATTATTCATGTTAAAGCAGAGCGATAAAAATGTGTGTAGTTTTTAAATAATTTTTTAATTACTAATAATTTGTTGTGTCCTTATTATTTTAACATTAACTGTTTGTAAATTCCCATTTTTTTTTTGCCTTTATTAAAGAACTGTGCACTGATTATGCCAAAGTATTTTTAAACGTTTTAATTAACTTCTGGTAACTTTTCTAAGAAAATTGATAAGGCACAATATAAATTTAAATATGTATATAGTAGTAGTTTAATAAAATGATAAATTTCAATAATTAAATAGTGGCCAACTTTAGATTTTAGCAATAGGATTATTAAAATTTCCATTAGATATTATTTTATATTAAAATTAGTTTGTGTAAATTTGCAAATTTTATTTTTATATAGGCCGTTTAGTTTACATAAATTTCCCATTAATTTATTTAAAAATATGAATAATACAAATTAAAAAAACTTTAATCTACGGAAATACAAGCCTACTTTACAGCCTTGAACTCAACTTGTACTAAAATACAAAAAAAAAAAAAAAATTAAGATTCAAAAACTTGTCAATCTAATCAAAAACGTGCTGCCTGCTATAACCAGTTGCCTAAAAAGTTTACGGAATTTTTGTTATTATTTAACAACTAAATGTAAATTATATTGCAAGCGATTAAAATTAAATGCTGGTTTTATTTATATATTTATATACAATGATTAAGATCAATAAATTTTTGAATGAATTAGAGAGAAACTGGTTCAGAATAATAAAAAAAGAACTGTAAATGTTCAAGATTTTTAAAAATTTTAAAATGTGTTAAAAAAAGAATCATGAAATCAAAAGTGAAATTAGATTTCTTGATGAAGAAAACATAAAATGAGATTTAATTTGTGCAGACATTCTAACAAGTTTTGAATATAATATATTTTAAAAATGATGTTATTTACTTACACTGCTTGCCACTTGAATAAGGAATCACATGTTTTTAACTTTAATTAAGTATATCTCCTAAACTAAAGTTCAGAAAAAAATATTTTTTTGCGCAACCAAATTTTAAAGTGTTGGCTTTAGTTTCCTGAAGAAATAAAAAATATACATATTTTGTTATACTAAAATTATGCATTTATTTAAAGACATGTATTTCTGTGGTACTATTTCGTGTGTCACTTGAATAAGGAATTCTTTTAATATTAATCAGGAAACCTATGATTTGAATTTCTTTCAATATAAACGGCTAGAGAATTTTTAATTTGGTAGTTTTTAAATAGTTTTTATTCAAAATGGGACGTGGTAAGGCTCTTAATAACTCTGAAAAAGAAAAAATTCTGATTTTGAAATCTCAGGATCAGAATCCGGTCCAAATAGCCAAAAACATTAATAGAGGAAAGACAGTGTACAATTATTTAAATAACGTGGAAAGATATGGAAAAAACATGAAAGGGCTGAAGAAAATGGCAACAACTCCAAAAGAAAGACGAAAAATTCTTAGAATTGCATCAAATTCTGCCATGTCGGTATCAAAAATACACTGCACCGTATTTTAAAGTCGTGCCCATACATAGTCCGACGAAAACTGCAAAAACAAACCACCACTTAATGAAAAACGCAAATCACAACGTTACAGTTTGCTAAAAATACAATGACATGGTTCGACAAATGGTTTAAAGTTGTATTTTCCGATGAAAAAAAAAAAAATTTAATATTGATGGTCCCGACAGGTATAACTATTACTTCCATGACCTAAATAAGGCGGAATTAGTTTTGAGCCGCAGACACAGCCGAGAGGACGGAATAATGGTATGGGTGCCATTTCGTATTATGGTACCATAGAATTGATTTTTGTATTCAAGAAAATGACTGCAACGACTTACAAAAACATTCTGGAGAAAGCATTTCCAAAATCTAATGATTTCTTTGGACCCATACCTTGGACGTACCAACACGACAACGCTCCGATTCATACCGCCACAGCAGTAAAACAATGGATTAATCAACAAGGTGTTCAACTTTTGGATTGGCCTCCATATTCACCAGACCTGAATCCAATGAAAAATGTCTGGGGTTGGCTTACAAGAAAAGTTTATGAAGGAGGAAAACAATTTGAGACGGTAGAATCCTTAAAGGATGCAATAACGGAAGCATGGGAATCAATTTCGCTAAATTACTTAGAGTCGTTATACAAGTCGATGCCAAATCACATTTTTGAGGTTATTTCTAAAAATGGTGTCAGTACTGATTCCTTATGCAAGTGGCAGGCAGTGTATTATTAAGGGATGAATTTGCAAAAATTCTTTAACTCTCTGTAATCAGATTTTAATCTAAATGCCATCATGTCTAGGGGAAAGTTAAATATATTTAGTTATTTGTCGCACATAATGAGTGCGGATCTATATACTTAAACAATATGGTTTAATTCTTAAAAAGAAACATTTTTGATTTTAGTCCTTAAAAAAATTTTTTATACCATCACCAAAAAATGATTTCGTTCGATTGATATTGGGTTTGTCATTCCGTATTTGACATGTCGAAATAATCATCTAAGACCCCAAAAAGTATATATATATATTCTAGGTCCTCGTAAAAATCTAAGACGACCTGGCGATGTCTGTCTGTCTGTCTGTTGAAAGTAGGAAAGGGCTTGGGGCGCACATCCTAAAGGGACGAAATTCGGCTCAAATATTTGTCTTATATAAGACAAGAAAATGAGCAAAATTTACGAACCAAATACTTGAAAAACAGGATGTCCGTTATATTCCAGTTTATACTTTTCGGCCGATATCCTTTACCAAAAATCATGCACATCACCGAAATTTAGCACAAATAGCTCTAGGACCAATGTAAACGTGTGGTTCGTCCACTTTACCGCCCACCTCCAACATAAGGTGAATTTTTTAAAAGTTGCAGATAGTGAGTATATAGATTCGGCCAAGCGAAATATAACCAGCATTACCGTTTGGTGACTTTAGCATTACCTTTTTTAAAATGGATTTAAATGGCGACTTTCTAAGATTTTATGCTAAATAACAGTAAACTAATTTGTTTGAAATATCTCGATACTTTATACATTAATTCTAACGAAGAAACTAATTATTTTGAAATTATTTCACAATATAGTGAAGTAAAAAAAAGACCCGGAAGAATTTATAAATGAACTGAAACTGTTAAAATCTAAAGCTAATGATATAGTTTATGAATAACTATTTAAAATATTAAATGCTGAATCTTTTTGGACCGGATTAGTAAAATTAAAAAATAGATTTGATGAATACTTTTATCCTAATTTAAATTTTTACCTTGTCTCATAGCAGTGCCTCGGTGGAATGATTTTTTTTTTTTTTTTTTGCTAAATTATCTCTAATAAAAATAATTTGTCCAACAGACATAAGATCAACACTTGTGAATCCATGCTTTCAGTCCTAAATTTGTTAGACGGGGATTTGTTGAGTTTGTATAACAAGATTTCATATTATCTTAAAGACAGGATTTTGAACCATCTTTGGCAACTATTAAGCGTAAATAATTAAATTTTGATACTGTGTAAATAATTTTGAAATTTAAAAAATTTTTGTAAATATTTTTGAAATGAAAAATTTGTAAGATTACAGTTGAAATTTTTTAATAATAAATAAAATAGTTTTTAACTCGTGTAAAATGTAAGTTAAAAAATAATTATTCATGTTAAAGCAGAGCGATGAAAATGTGTGTAGTTTTTAAATAATTTTCTAATTACTAATAATTTATTGTGTTCTTATTATTTTAACATTTTTTGTCTTTTAATAACAGAAATAAATATCGCTATTTTATCAGAAATTACCACAGTCTACTCTACACATTTCAGGCATTACAACAACAAACCAATTTTTTCAAAATATTTTATAATAATAGTATTTGAATTCTTTATCAAATTTTCAATTTTTCAAATTTTCAAATTTTAAAAAGTATAAATATGTATAGTTATGACTGCAAGAGAAAAAAATGAAAATTTTTGTCATAAATATTATGAATTGAACATGATTTTTTTCCCAAACTTTTTTCATAAAATATAAAATTTTGTTCATAGATATTATTAAATTGTTCATAATGAAAATTTTATGAATTTTGCAAAAATTTTGTTAAATGAAAATAATTATATATATGAAAATATTAACAACAAATGCTTTAAAATGGCAAAATTCCAAGAAAAATCAGTTAAAAAATAATGTTTAGAAATTTGCATCATTTTGTTTGCATTTTGCAGCACATCATTTTGATAAAAAACGCTTCTGTTCAGTTCCCAAAATGTAGCTAAAAATCATTAAGACTTAAAATTTTCCAAAGAATGTTTCAAACATTTTTTTTAACTGAAAATATAAATGAAAATTTAAACAATTTCTTTCAGACTTGTTGACTTTTCATTCATTTGAAAAAATATAAAAAAAAGTTTGAATTATGCTTAAATGTTACGAACTGAAATTAATGAAAGTAAAATTTCATATTTATGTACAAACTCTTCTGTGTGTATGTTATGCTAAGAACTTTTATATAAAGTAAACATACAGTGGAAAATGACTGATGAAATTTGCTCAAATGGTGCGACCTCTCATTGCTGACTACACAAAACTTTTATTTTGTAGAGAAGTTTGCGCGCTATAAAAATAATATTTGCTTAAACGACTTTATAACACTATGCAACAGTATTTTGGGGCGGAATCATCATTCCATTTGCAATTGATATTATTTGATGAGTGTAATAAACCCCGCAAAAGGATTTTTCGATGATATTCAAAATGTTTGTTTTATGATCTTCTAAACTTTTCCTTTTTAAAACCAAAGTAGTATCAGATAAGTCGAAAGAAATAATATAAATACAGTTCGAAGCTCAATTATTTTCGTAAAAATATGTAGAACATTATAGCTTCCAATTAATTTATCTTTTCTTATAATGGGTCATTTCTAGTTCGTTTTTAAGATATGACATGAAAACATTGGGTTTAATGGGTTAAAATGTTCTACAGATATTTTCTTCGTCGAATTTTACTATAATTTTTTTAATTTCATTTCATTTCATTTTTTTTTTTGTTTTTGGAAAAATGCTACACTGGATGAACTTTTAGAACTTCGATGGCCTCTAGTGAAATTCGAAATTTCTGTAGAACATTTAAACGCATTAAACCCAATGTTTTAATCGAATTTTACGTCATTTTTTAAAAACACACTACAAATGACCCCTTATAATGAGAAATGGATGAATTGAAATATTCCCCGTTAAATGCTATTTATTTATGCGAAAATAATTAAGCTCCAAACTATATTTATATTATTTTTTTCGAGTTATCTGAGACTACCTATAACAAATAATTATATGTGCATACCTATAAAGTAATGTTTTTTCTTTAAACATATACATTTTAAATGCAAATCTTTTTTATAGCTTTTATGTTTATTAGAGCTTTAAAAGTCAAATATAAAATTTACTTCTTATGTATATTTTGTAAGAAAAATTAACTGATTTTTAAAATTTCATAGAAAATAATTTTATATGTGTATGACAACAGTTTTTTAAAAAATAATTCATTTAAATAACGTTAATTTTCAATATTCATCATTGTTATTAAGGAATTGTGTTGCCCTAATGTATTGTTACCAGATGCATCCGTCGTGGCACATATTCGTCCTATTTCCTTGAAATACATATATCAAAATTGTAGTATACTTGTACAAAATCATTTTAAGCCGCTTAATATTGTAATTTAGCTCAGAATCTAAATATATCTTAGCAGACAGTATTCTCTGGAAATCCTTTATATCTGCTAGAAAATCTAATTTTAGCATGGAATTAATTAGCAAAGTTTATGGACTCACTGTCTAGTGATTTTATGTAGTACTGTGAATTCATTTTGCTAGGTCCAGTAAATATTTCCAACTTTTCTCTATAGTTAAATTCGGCTTATATTATGCCTTTGTGGACATCCCAGGCAATATTTGTGATGAACACTTGGAAGATTTAAAAATAATATTCTTCATCCCCAATGCCCATGAACTCATGATATGGTTGAAGTTTTTTTTTTTTTTTTTTAATTTATTGTACACACATACATTTTACTATAAAATAAAAAATTATTTCTTTTAAGATTTAAACGTCTTAAATACTCCCCAATTAATTTTAATTTTAACTTTATTTGGTTAAACATTTCAAACTCCTCATAAGAGTCCGTTGAGTAAAAAATCAATTTGCACATATAGTTATTATCTTTTAAAATTTTGCCAGCCAATGAGTTGTCTATTATAACGGTGCTACGAATAAAATGTCAAGAGGAACCTAATATTTTGCAAATAGGGACAATATATAAAAATTAAAAAAAAAACAGACCAAAAAAAAAAAAACTTTATCGCTCTTGCAATAACCTGAAAACAAATATTGCACATATAATTATTTGAAAAAGGGGTACTTTGGTATAAAAAAGAAAAGTTTAGAAGGTCATAAAACAAAATTTTTGAATACCAGCGAAAAATCTTTTGGAAGGTTCATTACATTCTTCAAATGCTATCAACTGCAGATGAAATGATTCCGCCCCCACAGGATGATTTCCAATTTGTCGCGTAGTGTAATTTAAAGATGGAAAAATCCTTTCAATATGAATATCGATAAAATACCAAATTTATTTCAAAAATAATTAAAATGTAAACTTAATTTTAAATCATCAGATTTCAAATCATTTTAGTTGAAATATAACGAAGTTTATCCGCTTGTTGGCTCCGAACCCCTAAAACTATTACAACAGTTTTCATCAACATACATTTTTATTTGAAACTATCTTTTTCACTCTTTTATCTATTAAAACAAAGAATCGATTTTTAGTGGACGCAGAGAATGATATTAGATTGCATTATTCGAAAAAGACTTCATACTAAAAATCTCACGAAGTACTTAGAAAAAAATAAAAATCGATTTCAATTACGAAATTGCTTATATCAATTAAAATTTTGTTTGATTTTGCTCTAATCATCAAAATGATAATATTAATTAAGAGAAAATAATTGATTTGTTGTATAAATTTCGATTAATTCTTTTGATTAAATCAATAACGTTTATGATTGAATTTTTTTTTTTTTTAATTAATCAGGGCAGTAATTGTTAGAATTAAAAACCTAACTGAATTTTTAACCACTACCTAAAAATCAAAATACAATAAAAATTATTATCTTGGAACTTAAACATTTATTGCTTAATGATATGTATTTAACAATGTATTGCAAAATTATATATATACATAATTTAAATACAAAACTAATAAATATGAAGAATTCAACAAATTTAATAGCCAAGAAAGTAAATTTTGTTCTTCGGCTCATTATCCTTAAATGGAAGCGATTATCAAGAAAGAGTCCAATAAGAAAAGGGAGTAATGTAACCATTAGTATTTACACAGCAATAAAAAAGCGAAAATACATATTTTTTTTAACAAATCCTCAAAAATAGCAAAAATTTGATCACCTTTATTTTTTCCAAAGAGTAGCCGGGCACACTATATAGATTTGATAGTTCACTGATAACTGCCTGCACACAATGGCCGCATGATCTACGATAACACTTAAATGATTAACAAATATATGAAACATATATAAACCTATACTCGCCAAATAATTCACAAAAATTCGCATATTTAATACAATTTTGCCATAGAGCTTTATGGCTTTATGACAAAATGGATCGACGAAATATGACATACATTTTTTGCTGTTATATAAAATATGTTATATTTTTTCAAAACATTTTTATTTTTCCTTTGAATTTTTTGAAGAGCTGTCAATTATTGTAAATTATAAATTATAATAAAAGTAAACTTAAATAATTATTAATATAATTAAATTTCAATACAAAATGAAATAACAGATTAATTATAAAACAAAGTTTTAAATACTTTTTTCTGTCTAAAAACAATGTCGCAATTATTAATATTATTCTTAAATTATTTTATCTTTACATAACATTTTATCTGGTTTTAAAACTAGTCAAGGTTGTAGTGGGTCGCGCTCCATTGCAACATCAAAAGATGGTAGAGAAACAAGATCTTGTGAGAACCCCTGATCCACAAAAATAAAAATTGCTTGTTTTTTGTTAGCGTAAAACCACAGCACAAAATGGCAAAACATTATGAACAACATATAATTAAATGGAGAAGAAGAAGAGTAAATGAATGTGGTAAAAAATATTACATACGAATACGAAAACAATTTGACAGCTACAAATGTGCGGTACGTACAAGAAAAAATTGTAAATCAGATAGCTAGGCTTTTGCGGCCACTTTATATTATTACGCTAAGTGTCACCATATTGAAAAAGAGAAATTTATGTAAAAGTATTGCACTTTGCAATAGGAATTTATTCTATGAAGTAAAGCACGATTTTGGGTTGAATAAAACCTCTTCTACATTTAGCATGAAAGCGCTAAACTTTTAACATTATATACAAGATCATTTGCACCAATTTGAAGAATTTAAATTTTGTTGCAGTTTTTATTTTTGCTTCCACCCAGCAAACACAAATGTTTGATATCAAATTGAGAGTGATTTGAAATGAAGTCCTTTCTCAAGTGTAAAACGTTTGAGAATTATTTGAAAATAACTTTAAAATAATACCTTTCTCAACAAAAAGGGGAATTAATTGTCAAATTGAGAAATCCTATTATCAAATCATTGTTAAATGTGAATCTCAAACTTTTTCAAATGTGGATTGTGACCACATGTGGAACATAAATAAAAGCAATTTGCGTTTTTAATTTTTATAGTTTGTATACATATTTATTAATTAGAAAATATTTGATTAAATAATTTTATTTATTAATTTATTTATTGGTATATATTTCAAATATTTTTATACCCCACACCATCATAGGTGGTTGGGGTATTATGCGTTTGTGCTGATGTTTGTAACATACAGAAAGAATCATCCGACACCCACCTTAAAGTATACCAATCGACTCAGAATCACTTTTTGAATCGATCTAACGATGTCCGTTCGTCCGTCTGGCTGGCTGTCTATGTAAACACTTTGAACAAAGTACAGGTCGCAGTTTTGAAGATAATTTAATGAAATTTGGCACGTAGGACTTTCATAACACAAGTACGAAACCTATTGAAATTGGTTATGATCGGTCCATTATTTCACCTAGCCCTCATACGAATGTCCTCCCGGAACGATCATAAATGCCTTAAATATAGCAATATTGTAATGAAATTCGGTGCAAGGAAATTTTGTATAAGTATCAATCTTTGTGCCAAATTTCATGAAGATCGGTCCATAATTGACCATAGCTCCCATATAAAACCCTCTTCCGAAAATCACTTTAACGTGCATAAATTTCATGCACATGTTAGTATCAGGTTTATATTCGTATATTTTATTTTACACTTAGTAAAAGTATCGGTCCACAATTGACCATATGTTTAATATAAGACCCATCCACGAATTATGATGGACATGCTAAATGGCTTTCTTTCTAGTTTTTTAATATATGAATCTTTATATGATTTATGATTCTTTAAGAATGATTTGATAATAACATTTGATATCAAATTAAGAATATGCTATTTATCAAATAATTTAAAGTTATCTTTAGGTTTGAGAATGATTCATTAATAACTTTTGAACGTTTTATTCTCAAATGATTCTCAGTTTGAAATCAAACTTAAAATTCAAAACTCTACCTACATTTGAAACAAGTTTGAGAAACACGTTTGATATCAAACGTTAAAGTCATCATATTACAAACGTTTGCTGGGCAGCTTCAGAAAATTGATTTCTTTTATTCTTATTAAATTTAGCTTTAATATGTGACAACGTCATATACGTAGTCACGTGCTTTGAATAATACTGGTGAAATAAAAAAATATTTATATATTTTTTCAATAATTTCGCTTAATGCTTTTTTTTTAGCATTTCTGGTAATTAAACAAAATCCCCAATATTTCTAAAAAAAAAAAATTTTTTTTTTAATAAAACTTCCAAAGAAAAAATAATAAATAACTAAAAATTAATAAATTCAATTATGCACACAATTTTTATTTTGGCTTTTTGCTAAAACTCAAACGAAAATAAAAGTTATTAAAACTAGTTTTTCTTTATTTAATTTTGAACGATTTAAAATGCTCACCAAAAAACATGTTCCATATGGGTGCATAGTTGGTATTATCATTAACAACTGTCCATTGTCTAGTTTAGTCATTGCGTCTTGGATTTAGCTAAAATTTTGTTTAAAATGAAATATAATTTATTTAAATTAAATCAAAAATCAAAATTTACTTTCACACTTAGCTTTTAAAGAATTAATTAAACAAAATAATTGTAGTTTTTTTTAACGCTTCTATATGAAATGTTTAGCTAAATAACAAATGTATATCTTTTTTGATAAACAATTATATTATGTATCTTTAAAAACATTTTTGATTTAATCTATTTCAATATAGAGCGTTTATAGTTTCTAAATCATAAATCTAGCTGAACATCTAACATACATAAATAATACCCCAGCAAAAACTTTGCTTTCCTGGTAAGCTAGCAGGTATAATTGGAAACAAAAATAAACTACTTATTTTTTCCCGAGTAACTAGTTATTTTTGTTCGAGTTGTCCACAAATTCATGTAGTTATTTTTTGACTCTAGGGGTGCTCAAAAATATGTACCTAAACAAAAATAAAAACAAAAAAATTTTGTCCTCAGTGAGATTTGAACTTGGACATAATTGAACAATTCATTTTTAATGTCTAACGTCTTACTCAGTACACCATCTCGCACTTAATTTTCTAAGTGACAAAAACTTTTTTAGTATAAATATATGTTTTTAGACATTTTGTTATACAAAAACTAACAGCATCAGAATGGGGTTGAACCAACAACCTTCTGGTTGTTAATCCAGCGCTCAAGCCAACTCATCCATGTAATTGCAATATTACTGTGCAATTATACTATTACTTATGTAATACAATTATACTATTACTTATGTAATACAGAGTAAACAAATAATACTGACGTGTCATTACCAAGAAAATACTTTAATAAGTAGTTGCCATTACCGAAAACCAAAAAGTTTTTGCTGGGACCTTCATTAAACTAACAAATATGATAAAAAAATTTTAAGAAATTTAAAAATAAGTAACGCAACGCATTTTCTAAAGATTGGCCTAGGGAAACATATCGCTTCTTTAACGACCTGATGTAGATTGCAAGAGTGTGAAGATAAATACGTCAGTTAAATAAGTCGTATACAAATGCTAATTAAATATGCTCCAAACGCTATTAATTAATTTTTTAAAATGAACAAAACTATTTTTTAATAAAAAAAGATATCAAAATAAAATTTTAAATAAAATAATCAAAATATATTTATATAACACATTAAAATATGAAATTACAAAAAAAAATTGTCGAATATATCACTCTATACATAAAATTTCGAAAACTTGAAGTGGCCCCAATGAGTGTTGGGAGCAGACATAAATCAGGTAATCAGAAGAGTGGTAGTAGTGTAGGACTAGTATATTCCAGAAATGTATGTTCTATGTCCAGATTTCGTCTGGTATCAGAGATATACAATTTTGAAAAATGTATTTTTGCACTATGAAATTATGGAAAAATGTTGAATTTTCAAGTGGCTCCAATGGACATAAGCAGCAGACATGAATCGGCCAAGCCGAAAAGTGGGAGTAGCCTAGGACTAGTATATTCCAGAAATGTATGTTCTATGTCCAGATTTCGTCTGGGATCATAGATATATAATTTTGAAAAATTTATTTTTTCACTATGAAAATATGAAAAAATGTGGAATTTGCAAGTGGCTCCAATGGACACAATGAGCGGAAGAGTAGGAGTAGCCTTGGACTAGTATATTCCAGAAATGTATGTTCTATGTCCAGATTTCGTCTGGTATCAGAGATATATAATTTTGAAAAATGTATTTTTTCACTATGAAAATATGAAAAAATGTGGAATTTTCAAGTGGCTCCAATGGACATAAGCAGCAGACATGAATCGGCTAAGCGGAAGAGTGGGAGTAGCCTAGGACTAGTATATTCCAGAAATGTATATTCTATGTCCAGATTTCGTCTGGAATCAGAGATATATAATTTTTAAAAATGTATTTTTTGCACTATGAAAATATGGAAAAATGTGGAATATTCAAGTGGCTCCAATGGACATAAGCGGAAGATTGATAATGCATGTTTTTTTTTCAATATTCAATATGTTTTAGAGTATATTTTATATTTTTAAATGTATTTTTTAGATATTTTTTGAGATATATATATATATATTCAAAAAATATGTGCATAAAATTCCTACATCTAATTATTAGTTTTATTTATTTTTTCATCCTCATTTTAATATATATTGTTTATAATATTTTTTGCTAATTTTTTAAAAGCAAACATTTTTTTAATTTATTCACAATTCTTGTTTATTTAGGAACCTACGCAAGCTAAATTTCAAAACAATCTTCTTTTATTTTTTGTAGAAACAAAGTAAAAACACTTGTTTAATTTCGTTTATTTTTTTTTTTTTTCGTTATGACATTTAATATTATGATTAGTTTATTAAGCCTATTAGTTATTTATTCAATATATTTATATTTTATTAGCATAATTGCTGCTAATCAAATTTAACCAAGTGATCTATAGGTTTGGGTAAGGACAAAATTAAGCTAACAGCAACAACACGTTTATATTATTTGTTTTCTGGAATTTTGTATAGTAAACTATGTAAGAGGGATTTTGATTTACTTAGAGTACAATTTAGTTATATATGTCGTAAATCATATGCTTTCGGAAGACATTTTTTTTTTCATTTATACGAGCAATCCAGAAGAATTGACTTGATCTCGTTCTCATAATACCAATCCTTAGGAATAAGAATGCTACTTCAAAATTAGTTACCACTGAGATGAGAGACTAGATCCAATCAGTGCTTAAAGATACTTGGTTTGATCACTAAGACTTGTGTCAGTTATATCAAAAATATTATGTTAGGTTAGATTGAAAAGAGGGGCAATTTAATATACTCCAAACTTGTTTGTGCGCTCTTAAGAAAAAGTTTCCTCTAACCATAACCCTAATTAGTTTGGTTAGTTTAAAAACTTGGTTCCCTTAATATAATTTTACAGAGATATCCAATTGAGATCCCTAAGATAATTCAGATTCGATATTTTATCCCTTTGAAAATTACGCTTCTAATGCGATGAAATATAGAGTTCCAATATTTCGTCCTTCTCCTAGCACGCTCTGCAGATCGTATTAACCATTATTCCAATATAATGGAAAGTGAGCCTTCAGCTCCATTTGCCGACTTATTTAACTGATCAGTCTTCTGAGTGTTGGTCAATTTAGTTTAAGGATCGATAGAGGAGGAGTTAGACTTTCAAAATATTGTTTGCTGGAGTGTGTAGCTTAAGCACGGTGGGCGCTACATTGGGCAAAAGTTGACCACCTCGTGATTGAAAAACATATCGGAGCTTAATAATTTTCTAAATTACGATAACAAAAGTTTTTTTTTAGTTCTCTCAATTCGATAAAATATTTCAAAGTAAAAATTTCAAAACAGGTCTCAAAAACCCTACATGCAGTAGTGGTCGAAAATGGTCAATATTTTAACAAAAAATCAATTATTTGAGCCTGTAAAAATTTCGATTGTTGATTTCGGCCCCCTTTTTTTGAATTAGATAAGTTAGTATGATATGTTTTTAAAGGTTTTGCAAAAAATTGTGTCAACCTATTGATAAATTTAGTTACATGAGGCTATTTTCTGAAAAATCCCATATATTCAATAATAAAAATATCAGCCGTTAAATTGGAATATTTTTAAGAATCTGTTTTGTTCTCACTGGACTAGCTAGTTAGAAACTTTTTGAATGATATCGGCTTTTGTGAATTGTTTGTGTGATCGAAATAACAACATCCTGCTTTCAACAGACTTTAGATCGTCCTAGATTTTCACGAGGATCCAGATTATATATACTTTATGTGGTCTTAGATGATTATTTCGACATGTTACACACGGAATGACAAACCTAATAACCCCATTATTTTTGATTATTGGTATAAAAATGATTACTATTGCGACATTGACAGTTTCTATGGTTGTACTCGTATTAAGAGAATGTTTATATAGTTTATGACTCGAGGCAGTTTATTATACATTTTTTTTTTTATCAAAATATAGATGTCAAGACAAATCGAACAAAAAATAATAATTCGTTATAGAGATAAGATAAAATTGCAACAAATGAAAGAATGGGTATTTTTCTTAGTTACATTTTATTTTGTGATATTTTTGTTCCATTATATATGTGTATATGTTTGATAGAATTTTAAAACAAGAAAAAAAAACTTCCTGTTTTCTTTTTGTTTAAAGAGGAGAAGTTGATGTCATTTTTTTATAATTATTAATATTTTTTATCTGTGAACTCTAATTGTGCTATTTAAAAATATAAAATTCTCGGAATTATAAGCATTTATGGCTTGTCCCACAATGTATGAGAAACAATAACAAAATTCGAAACTTATTTATTGCTTTACATATAAATTGTCGAGAAGAATTTTTCTTTCGATATCGTGGGAGAGGCCATTAATTTTATTTCTTTTCAAGGAAATTATATAATATTTATAATTTTCAGGTTCTTATCATACATTTTGTGCTTTTATATTTTTATGAAAGTAAATTGATTTGATTTTTTACATCTCTATAACATTTCAACCAAATACACTGATAAATTTAAAGAAGATCCAGAATAATTAAGCATTTTATTTCTGCTATTAATTTTATCAAAATACTTTTATTTGAATGTAATATTCAAAATTAATTTTAATATAAAACAATATACAAAATTTCTTTCTGTTATAAATAGACGCCAACGTCCCTTCTAGGGTTAATTATTTAAAAACTTGATTAGTAATGCTTTAATAAACTTAAATATAAACTTAACTTGAAAAGGAAACCGTTATTATAAACAGCTTTTTGTCTTTTATATAAAAAGCTTTATTTATATGACCACTGCCTGAAAATATACTTTAGATTTTTAATTTTATTTTTTTTCTGTTTTAAAAAGGTATTTTTTCTTGAGATTAAAAATTGTCTGTCTTTTGACAAATTAAACTCAGCTACAAATGAATAAATCTTATCAATTTTTCAATAAATCTTTAAATGCGCTTTTTTTACTTTTTTTATTGTTTTACTCTGCAATATATTTGTTATTTGTTTTTTTTATTACTTAACATTAATAAAAAAAGAACAAAACGTTTCTTAGAAAATTTAATTTATAAAATAAAATTATCTCACCTTTAAGAGTAAAAATATAAATAATATTTGAAAAAAAAAAACATTTGAAGGTCATGGTTACAAAAATAAAAAAAAAAAAAAATTAATGCTAAAATGCAGCCACATGTCGAATATCTCTTAAATCCGCATACATAATTTAAAAAAAAAAAAATTATAATACAAAATCATAATCATACAAATCATCCATCCAGTCATGAAAATAAGTATTCAAACTTTAATATTTAAGTCTTTTCGAATGACCAAAGATCAAGGTTTTGATTGGGTATTCTGTTTAAAGTAAGCGATTTTGTTTTTGTGTTTTTTTTTTTTTTTCTTATTTCTGAAAACATCATGTGGAAAATTACAAAAAAAACTTGACTTCATACAACATCAGCTTGGGTGTTTAATCATTCGAAAATTTCAAAAATCAGTCAGAAATGTCAAAACTGTTAAGCAAATCAGGCAAATGTCATTTAACGCTTTTAAGGAAATCTTTATTTTAATTTTTTCAGCTTAACAAGGACACATTCCAAAAGAAAAAAAAAAATTAAATTAAAACCTTGATGTCATATTATCTAAATGAACTTTTGGAAAGATCACTTGGATTATAGGAGTCAGCCACAAAAATAATAATTCCTAAAAAATTTTTTTTAAATTATATGAGTTATATTTAGGAATCACAATTTCCCGGCATATCGGGAAATTTTTTTTGACATCCAGGGATTCCCAGAATCTCTGATTAAAAACTATAATTATCATTACTACCCAAATAGTATATGAATCTTTATATTAGCAGATGTAAGACAGTTTTGTAGATGTATTGAGAAAAGGTAATTTGATGAATGAGCTGAATAATCAACTTGAATGAAAACAAACATGCCGTACATGTCGTTAAAGAGTTTTGTGGATATCGACAAAATATTAAGCAATGAAAAAAAAAAACGTACCTAAAATTATGAAGCAGGATGTTTCATGTAAATAAAACGATAGCTAAATAAAAATCCCGTAGTTCGTGAATTTTCCAAAAAAGTTTAAGTGAAAAAAAAAAAAAAATATTAATTTTTTATTAATTTTTTTTTTTTTTAATTATCAAATATTAATATATTAGTCTTTACTGAAATATCGATTAATGTACATATCATTAATATTGGTGGGGGAAAACATTAAGATTTGCTTTGGGATTATCAATATAAATTGCCGTATAGCATTCTGTTCCAATTGTCGTAGGAAATTTGGCCAATATCTTATAAGTGTAAATGTAGCTCGCAAAAAAGAATGTAGCTCTCAAAAAAGAATGCTGTCAGTTGTCAATTAAATTTCCTTACAATATCCCTTATAAAACATTCAGACGGTCTTATACATAACATAGAATATTTTCTGTTTAATGATTCGTTGGACTCACTACTTACTTTTTTCTATGAGGCAAATTCAACAAATTTATAACGTATTGTATATTTAAAATGTTTATAAGATACTTTCAATTAGTTATTCTTATTCACAAGCTGGTTTTTAGTTCGGACATTTTATTAAAACATCACTGTCATTAAGATACAGTTCCCAGCTGGATTTTTAGCTTAGTTTTCTTCAAAAATGATTGAAATATATAATTTTTTGTTAAAGTTGAACCAGTTTCCTTCCATCTAAGTGGTTTTAAAATTCCCGGGATGCATTCTCTAGTTCTATTGTTAAATTTTAAAAAATTTATGTTTCAACGTAATTAGAAAAATGTTCTTATTTTGATTTTCATCTATGGGACAAATCACTGTGAGGCGTTTTCTTCACATATGAGGTTTTTTAATTTTGCTGTGCAGAAAATTTAATTTTCAAAATAGTCACCCAATAAATAATATTCACTTCAAAACTGTTCTTTAGGAGAAACTTAAACTTTTCAGTTTCATGATATTCCTACATCAAGAAAACAGTAACTGGAATATCAATTACTAAAACTCTGAGGATATAGTATCAGCCATTAAGACTGAAAAGAATTATTTAAGATATCAAAGTATTTCTGGTCGGAATTTTCATTTTTTACCAACAGTAAAACCGTAAAAATAAAGTCACTAAATGAAGTCATTTTATTTCCAACACTAATACATGAGTGACGTACATTCTTGAGAATAGTTAGGAGAAATGTTAGACGATATCATATATAATAGATAAGCAGAGATTCAGTTTATAAATCGAACTGCATAATGTTGAGGTGTTTTTCAACCGGTATGGTGGAGCACAGGGCAGGATCTACAAAATTGGTCACCACTATTTTTTTTTAATCGCTAGAATTTCATTTATGATTTGATTGTAAAAAAATACATACGCTTGTGGCATCTCTTTTAGTTTAAGAGACATGAAATTTTTGACTAATTTTTTGTCATATTTATTATTTTTGAATCTTAAAATTTTTCTAAAAAATTCTCTGGATTCTATACAAAATTTTAAATAATTGTCGATTCAATTATCATATAAATATATAGTTTTGAAATTGCGATTTTTTTTTTCAAAAATTTAGTAAAATTAATTTTTCTCCTCCGGGTCATCAAATTTTATTCATGTTTCCAAAAAGAAAACTTATTTGGAGCTCTATACAAATTTCGTAAATTTTCAAGATTTTTTTTTTTCTTGAAAATTCTCAAATATCAAACCTGAGATTAAAAAAAGGGAATATTATTTACATACTTCCATGTTTGCTAACACAAAAAAAAAAAAAAAAAAAAAATGAAATGGAAATGAAAAATGAAAATGAAAAAAAAAATCAATTTTAAAACCAAGTTTTCCGTAGACTAGGATCTCGAGAATTTTGGTACAAAAAACACGAAGTTTTTGTAATTCTCAGATTTTAGGACAAGTTGTTATAAGAAGGAAGAGAATGAAATCATAATCTATCTTTTCTGTAACTGTTTTCCTATAAGAGGCCATTTTTAGATAACGAATATCTCGTTGATCTTAATGATCTGTTTGGATTTGAATAAAAAAAAAAGGAACTGAAAAAGAGTTGAGTCATGTTAGAAATTGTATTGTCATTGGAATTAAGTACTTAGTGCAGAAAAACAGCTGCAGAAGTTCTTTTTTTAACTCATGGTTGTCATTGCTAGGATGTTCTTCTTTTATGATTCTTGTTCACTGCTTTTAAAGAACTTCTCATAAAACTACGTTTTCGTAGTTTGGGATTTATGTTTTATATATGTACCTTTCTGTATGTCTGGATGTCTGTCTGTCTGTATGTTGAAATGGATCTTTTGAAGCCCATATTCCAATAAATACATTTATCTTTCAAACATATGTGACATATAGTCTCGAAAATCTTGGTACTTAAGAATGGCGGAGTTATAAATAATTTCCTAGAACAGCCTCAAAAATTTTTCAATTTTCTTTGCCCAAATGTAATAATAATTTCTAATTCACATGGAATTGGAAACTGCTAAGCCTAAAATATATATTATAAATTTTTATAAACGTTAAACATCATTTTATTGTCGATTGTAAGCTATATCGCATTATTATCATTAATTTATTGAACTACATACTATTCATTATTACATTTTATTAATTTTTATTATATTTAAAAAAAAAAAATGAAGAAAAATTGCCACAACTTATAAACATTTAAATTTAAATATTTAATTAAAGAATATTTTTAACGATATTGGCCTTTAGCGCAAAAAAAAAAAAGAAAAATACCAACAGCGAATGCAAGAATTTATTTTGCGGCACCATTTTTGATTGAGATGCAACGCTTTTTTTTTAGTTTTTATTTTATTCATGTTAATTTGTTGTTTATTTATTATTTGGTTTTGTCAAGGCTGGCATTATTATTTAATGTGACACAGTACAAGAACGCACCTTATTTTACTAATTGTATACCCTTCATCATATGTAGCAAGGTATGACTTTGTCATTTAGTTTGTAATTTGTAAAATGTAAATTTGCGAATTTATGAAGTTCAAATGTTTAGTTTCGCTCTAGCTTTTGCTAGCTCTGGCTGCTATCCAACTGTCTTGACCAGGTGTAGGCAGGACTTTCTCTTCTTCTACCTTCTCGCGGGTTTCTGTATTAAGGTAGTTGTTTTAAGTTTTTTAAGACAATCTAATCCCTTTTTTTTCTTCCGTATACTACATGTTTGGTGTTCGGTATTACTTTGTACCAGAAGATTCGCAGTGTTATTCTTAAATAGTGAAGTCCCAAGCCTATTAATTTGACACAAGAGTTGAATATGTTGGGCTTTACAATACACGCTTTCATGATGTGCTTTAGTACATATTTTTAGAATAGTCTATTTGTAGCTTTCTATCTAGGTAACA
This sequence comes from Protocalliphora azurea, assembly GCA_932274085.1. NCBI lineage: Eukaryota > Metazoa > Arthropoda > Insecta > Diptera > Calliphoridae > Protocalliphora > Protocalliphora azurea. The sequence goes on along the minus strand of OW026521.1, from coordinate 128,422,892 downwards.
GAACTGAGTCAAGTTTTCAAGCTCTAAATTCTGTATATGGATGCTCTGCTATTTGATGAGTAAATTCTCATTATTTTCGTTTTCGTTCATGTCAGCATAGTTACCAGATTAATTTGGTGCAAAATCGTTAAATTTTATAAAGACAGTAAGAATGTTATATTCGGCTGGCGACTGTAATTTATTATACACACCACCTGAAACTTTTTGTGACACCCCAATTCAAAATTTCATTTTATATGGAAGTTAAAGTATTTGTGCTAAATTTCGATGGCGTAAATGCTTTTTAGGTGGTGCGCCCTGAGCCCTATCCTCTGTCCGTCCATCTGTCCGTCTGTTGAAAGCAGGCTAGAGCTTTGGGCGAACCACCTAGGGAGACGAAATTTCGCTCAAATATTTGTCTTACATTTTTTGGTTTGTTTGATATTGAAAACCAAAAAAGATATGGGCCAATGCTAGAAAAAAAATTTATAAATAAAATTTTTGCAAAATAATAATAATAATAATAATAATAATAATAATAATAATAATAATGCAATATTGCAAAAAAAAAATACCTTAACCCTATAACGGTCTTAGTAAAAATACATAAAATCAATTAACAGATTAAAAATGTATTCGGTGTAAGATTTTCGGAGGATTTAAGGTCTAGATATTTAGTTTATAATGTCAACTAATTAATCACATGATTAGAATACGAAGAGAATTTAAAATATAAATTATTAAAAAAATAAATAAAAATAAAAAAAGATGATCTGAGGCATCTTTAAATTTAAATTGAGGTCAGTTTAAAATGATGTGTTGAGTATTTAAGATTCGTCTTAAACGTACCATGTTATGATCTGTTCAACTTGTTTTTATTACAAATTTATTATATGTATTTCTATTGAACTGAAGTTTCTTCTTCTTTTTTTAAAGATGGTCTACAAAGTCAACTAGAAAAGAAGTTGACAGTATCGATTAGAAGACTGGTTGGTTTGTTAATTAAATTCATTGAATTTATTTGACATTTATAAAATGTTTTTTTTTTCTATTTGCACTACAAAATAAAATTTAGAAATTCTTTTTTAAACTTTTAAAATAAAAATATCATTATTTGATATTATATTATGTATGCAGTTCATTCCATGAAAGAATGTCCAAAAATTTTTCTTAGGTCTCAGGATTTTGTTCATATTCGGCAAACGCATACCCTATGAAGCTATTTGAATATTTAAATTTTTATTTTTTTAAATTTTGGAAAATTTGCGAATTTATTCACGATTTTTATTTTTTGAAAGATATAAAGATATAAAAAAAATCGAAAACATACGTAATTTTAAACACCAATATCTCTATAAGTTCTAAACGGATTTTAATGATTTAAATTACATATAGAAGAAGAATATAATCTATTTAAACACAATAATTTAAATTAGCACTTAAATCTATTTTTGAAAATTTTCTAACCATTCAATTTTTGTCTTCCTCTGATATTATAAAAATTATAACGTTTATCAAAAATTTCAATATAAATTGTACTGGAACAAAATTATTTAAATATTCCTACAGATTTTTTCATACACAAATAATTTTTATAAATTTTGCGAGTTTATTTTATTATTTATTTTTCGCTCGTATTCTGAACTTTATGACTAATGACAAAACTATAGTAAAACAAATTAAAAGTAATAATTTTCATGTATAGATGTAAAAAAATAAAAAATATTTTGTGATAATTTTGTCATTGTTACAAAATTCAGAATTTTTTATTAGTCATAACTAGGGAATGCTATTTCCCGGAAAAACGGGACAAAATTTTCGAAATCCCGGAATCACGGATTAAAGATAATAGTTTTCGTTAATCTATTTAAGAAGAACATTTAAGACACATATAGGATGTGAATCTATGCATTGACTGATTTAAAACAGAAAAAAAAAAATAAAAGATCTGATCTATTGTTTAGTCAACTCGATTCAAAGTGAATAAATTTTTACAAAAATTTTTAAAAAAATTAAACTGACAAATCAAATATTACAAGCATTTTTACCGAATACCTCCGGATTCATGTCTGCTCCTTATATCCACTGGAGCCACTTGAAAATTCCACATTTTTCTATATGTTCATAGTGAAAAAATAGACTTTTCAAAATTATATATCTCTGATCCCAGTTGGAATCTGGACATAGAACATACATTTCTAGAATTTATTGGTGCTAGGCAACTTTTACTATTGCGCTTACCCGATTCTTGTCTGCAACTTATGTCCACTGGAGCCACTTGAAAATTCCACATTTTTCCATATCTTCAAAATTATATATCTCTGATCCCAGATGAAATCTGGACATAGAACATACATTTCTGGAATATACTAGTCCTAGGATACTTTCATTCTTTCGCTTACCCAATTCATTTCTGCGCTCCTTATGTCCATTGGGATCACTTGAAATTTTCGATTTTTGTTTAAAGAAACTTTATGTATAGAGTGTTATGTGTAGTGGATCAATAAGTCCGTGACTTTTCGGACTTCCCTCGTAGTTATATGAAATGCAACACCACTCCCATCAAGCACCACTTGTTAATAGACTACTGTCAAATTTTGAGCAAGTGTCGTCATTTACTTTGCGTAAAAAGTATGATTTTTCGAGGTCCTTTAAATAGGCATTTGTTTGGTCAATAATTTCATCGTTGGAGCTGAATCTCTTTCCACCGAGCCATTTCTTTAGGTTTGTAAATAAGAAGTAGTCACTAGGGGCTAAATTCGCAGAATATGGCAGATGAGGTATCAATTCGTAGCCCAATTCATAGAGTTTTACCACTGAGACTGCACACGTGTGCACCCGTGCATTATCTTGATGGAAAAGAACTTTTTTCTTGGCCATATAGGGTCGTTTTCTTTTTAAATCCTCATTAAATCGGTCTAATAAGTTGGCATAATATTGCCCCGTTTATTGTTTTTCCCTTTTGAAGGTAATCGATGTGGATTATCCTGCGTGCATCCTAAAAAACTGTTGCCATCGCCTTATTGGCCGAGAAACTTGGCCTTCTTCGGAGCAGGTTCACCCAATGTTTAGACTGCTGCTTGGTCTCCGGAGTACAGTAATAAATCCATGTTTCAGTTTCAGTTACAAAATGCCGCAAAAACTCATTCAGATTCCTTTGAAGTTGTCACACATTTACGTTTATGGTCAATTGAGAGCAAACGCTGCACCCATCTTGCAGACAACTATCTTAAACCCAGCTGCTCATTTAAAATCGAAAGTACACTGCCATATAAAATGCCTATGGCATCAACAATCTCACGCACTTTTACTCTTAGGTGGGCCAACACCATATCGTGGATTTGTTCAACATTTTCGGGTGTACTGACCTCAATGAGCCGTCCAGAACGTTCAGCGTCATTTGTACTTGTGCGACCACAACAAAAGTCAGTAAACCACTTTTTTTTACCATTGAAATCGTTGGTGCAGAGTCCCCATAGTATTTATCGAGCTTTTCCTTGGTTTGATTGACGGTTTTTTTTTTCGTAAAAAATAATGTTTAATGAGCACTCGAAATTCACTTTTTTCCATTTTTAGAAAAATACACGAGGTTGTATGTTTTGAACAACTGTTAAACGCAAAGTAAATTTGAAAATTTTTTTACAGTTTTATGTTTTAATGTGTTTTATAAATACATTTAGATTTTTTTATATAAAATTTAATTTTGATATAGTTTTTTTTTTATTAAAAAATAATTTTGTTCATTTAAAAAAATCAATTAACAGTTTGTGTAGGGCGTATTTAACTGACGAATTTATCTTCACACCCTTTTAAATTTAAAATAAATCTGTCATTAGACAGTGCTGTCAAAGTCATTACAGAAATTATGATTCAGTTTCCAATTGGGTTTTAAGCCCAATATATTAAAAAAATTTAAATTTATTAAATTCTAGTAGTTTTTATAAATTTAAGTGCTTTTAAAATTCCCTGGATTCCCGGACGAAATTCCCGGTATAGCGGGACACGAAAAGTTGCAAATTTTTCGGAAATACTGGAACGCTATCTCTACTCTTAAGCTTACAAAGTTCTTTTGAACCTTTGCAATTCTATTGTTTATGCATAAAATTAAATACTTTAAATACTAAAAATAGTAGGTTTACAAAATGAAAATAATTGGACATTAAGGAGATGTATCCGAGATACCAGAAGTGACAGCGAGGGTTTGATGTCGGATTCAAAAATCACCAAAGAGAAATTTTAAGCATTTGTTAAATCATTAACACTGATATATAACATTCTGCAATTGGTCTTAAAATGCCAAGTATTTTGGGACGTAAAAAAAAAATAATTTTTGCGTTTTTGGGAACCCCATGAACTATTTTTTCATTCTAGGGGCTGACTGGCATAACTTACTTTTTTTGTATGGAGACTGACCTGCTCTAATATTCATCATACTAATTAAATAAACTAATAAATAAAATATTTTTGGAATAAAATTATTTTTTGGCAAATTTATAAAATTTTTGTGAAATTTTGCTAATGCACTATTTAAAATAAAAAGGGTAGAAGGGTGAGTGCATCTTTAGCAAAAACACAATTTTTGAATTATCTGTTACAATATTTATTGTAATAAACTTTATACCGGTTTCTAAATCAATAAAATTCAAAGTTAGTTAAAGAATTATTATTGAATGAGAATAAAAAAATAACAATAAAATAAATAAATAAATAAATAAATAATAAAAAAAATAAATAATAAAAAAAATAAATAATTAAAAACAAAAATGTTGTGAAAAAACTGGCAGCACTATTGGCAATGACAAGTCATTGTGTTAGGTCCAGTTTAGCGCTTGAGTACAGAAAGGAATTGCGAAGGCTAGTGTATGCCTACAGACTCTGTTGGGTTTCTGGTCACTGTGACATTTTCGGTAATGAAATAGCCGATGAGTTAGTTCGCAGAGGCTCAGAGCTGGACAGATCTTTTGTGCAGGCATAGGTTAGGATTCCAATTGGGTCATATTTTAAGGCCATAAGGGAATGGACTTTAGGCAGAACGAATCATGCATAGAGGAATAGAACGGATCTAGAGCGCTATGGCCTAGTCTTAAACTAGCAGTTTCAGAACATCTTCTGGGCATGAGTCGTGGAAATCTAAGGATCATTGTGGGCACGATCATTGGTCACTTGCTAATAGGGAATATGACTAGTAGGTGTGGCATTGGCACGTCAGATTTCTGTAGGATGTGTGATGATATGGCGGAGCTAGAGACAGTAGAGCATATACTCTGTCATTGTGTAGGACTTCAGCGTAGTAGACTGAAGTGGTTTGGGAGCCACATACTACATGAACTAGAGAATAAAGTGGCTTAGAGGTAATCGTTCTTGATGGCTAGATTGTAGGCAGGGCTGTCAAATGGGGCGATTTTGAATTGCTTTTGGCGACTGAATTTTACGTTTGGCGACATGGCGGATTTTTTGGCGATATATGACAAGGTGGCGATTTGTTTGGCTAATTTTTAAAATTTTATTAAATAGGCAATTGTAGAGAAAAGTTATTAAATTTTCTTACTAGAAAACGATTATTTTTGGTAATTGTCTATCTAGCAAAATGAAGAGCCTTAATTTGTAAATAGTTAGTTTACGAAATTTTATCACCAAAAATATATATTTTACAATACTTATGTATTAAATGTTTGATAATTTGTTTTCAAGCATCTTTCAAATATATTAAGGATATTAAGGATTTCGGTCAAAATGAAATAAACGTTCATAAATAAATTAATCCTTTGCAACAATGAGCTATATGTCAGAAAAGTGTATTTTAAGTTGTATTTTTTTTAGTTCAAGTGAAACTAATTTTTTTTTAACAAAGTGGTCATTTTTTTAACATTGGGTTAAACTAAATCAACGACGCTGTATTTACTGGCGTTAACTATTTTGAAAAACTCTCGTTTTTGATATATTTCATTTTGAAAGGCTTAAAAAGAGTTTAGGAAAATTAAGTTTTTCTTTTAGCTTAAATTTAATAATTTACCTCCGTATTCACAAACAACTTTTAAAATGCATTTTAAATAAATTTTTTCATACAAATTTTGTCTCCAAAATGTATTTTAAATTTAAAATTGATTTGTGCATATGGGGGTTAACTTTTGAATTTAAACAATTAAAATTCCATTGAAATGTATGATAATGAATTCTTATTATCAAATATATTTTAAACGCTAATAGATAAAACTTTAAACTGGTAAAAAATATTACTATAATTCTAGTGTTACCAATAAGCAATTTTTCAAACAAAAATATAAAAACATTTAAAATTGGACTTAAACTGATTTAATTTATGATTGGAGTATATATTCAAACAATTTATTGTTTAATAATTAATTTTCAATTAATTCGCTACTTCCATAATTAAGTTTAAACTCAAATATGGCGACTACGAGCGCTAACTTCGAACTTTGCTAACGTCGAATTTACCAGTAGGGTGCCCAGTTTGTTAAAATTTGTAACCAACGCAGTGTTATTATTAGGTATTATAATTATCGTTGGCTTTGTTAAAGCTGAACTTATATTTACAAATTATACGAAATTTTAAGTATTAAAAATTATACGACACTTAACATTTTAATTAACTTTTTAAAATTTCTTTAAAAAACCAAATAAAATTTTAATTTGGCGATGTTTGGCGATTTCTGATTAACAATTTGGCCACAGAGGCTCGAAAAAATCTGACAACCCTGGTTGTAGGTTCCACACTCTTCCATTGCCTTATATATTAAAGTCTCTTTCTCTCTCTGTCTCCTTTTTTTCTCTCCTTTTATTTCTTGGCCCTTTTAAAGGGATCAGCCTTTTTAATCTAACTTAGGCTTTTATTATAAAAAAAAAAAAATATTAAAAATAGTAGATCGCCTTGTCCCAGAACAATTAATATTCAAAGAAAATTTAAATCGAAGGTGTAGAAATTTTTCAAAAGTGCATTGTAAAGTGCAATTGCATTACGAGATAAATTGTTTTAAATAAACAATTTACCTTTGAATTTTTGCCTGTAAAGAGGCCTTAGTTGGCCTACATTAGAGCCTTGAATCATTATAATCCGTCTACAGAGATATTAATATTTACATAGTTTGTTTGAATTTTTAACTTTTATAAAAATTAAAAACGTGAATAAATTACTGAAAAAAATTAATAATGATATAATATAAAAAATATCTAATAACCCTCCGTCAAAAAATTGCTTTTTTTTTATAAATCTTTCGTGGAATAAACGATATATATATATATATATATATATATATATATATATATTTTGGTTTCAGTTTTTTTTGTGGTGCATTTTTAAAAATTGTAATTTTGTGTTTGATTTGCTGGCTGTATTTTCTTTTTCGTTTTTTGTTTTTTTTTATTTTTTTTTTGATTTTAATTCAGTTTAAAGTCATTGAACTTTTTTTATAGCAAATTTACGTAACTTTACTGATAAATTGAATGTAATTTTTTTTCTTGTAGTTGTTGTATATGTTTAGTAGTTGTGTTAGTTTTTTTTAATTTATTTTTTGCTTTTTTTTCTATATTTTATTCATTGGTATTGTTTAAAACGCCGACTTTTTGTTAGTGTGTTTATAGGCTCCTATTAGTAGTACTACACTTAAAGAAAAATGCATTTGATAAGAAAAACATGATGAATTGTTATTAATATTTATTTTAATTAATTATTTTTTATTACATAAAAAATTTAATAGAAATTAAAATTTTTTAAATTTTCTTAAAAATTTAAATATAAGTACATATATATTTATTCTTCAAAACTAAACTCTAAGTAATTTTTTTTAGTGCTCTAAAGAAAAACTTAAATAGCATTCGAGTGCACCTTTCAAAAATTTTTTAGTTTTTTCTTTTATTTTTTTGTATGTTTTTAGTATTTGGTTGCTGTTTGGTTTCTTTGCTTCTTGACTGAGTTTCTAGATTTAGTTAAACAATAATTTTATAGTTGTTTTTGTTGTTATTGCTGTCATGTCTGTCTGTCTTTGTATTAAACTTTTGAAATCTACACATTTTGTTTCTTTTTTTTAATTTTTTGTTTTAGTAAGTTACTAGGTATTTATGAATTTATAGCTGCAACTCTATAAAATATTTGAACAGTTTTATATTTCTTGTTTTTGGATCGAATGGCACAGTGGGAAAAGGGAATATAAATTTTCAATCATTTCCCAAATTATACAAGAAATTTAGCAACAAAAAATGGATTCAAGAATTTCAAAATTTCCTGACACATTTGAAAAACATTTGATCCGAAATACGTGTTTAAAAAAAAGGAAAATTTCACATTTTTTTGTACTGGCAAGTCTTTTTTAAAAACAGTCAAACAATATGTTTTTCTAATTAGAAAAAAATTAATAAATAAATAAATAAATAAAAAATAAAATAAAATAGTATTTAAGTATTCCAGAACTTGTAAATATTTGCCCAGTCTGACCATACCTTAAGTTAAACAAGTCAGATTGCTATATTCGGCTGTGCCGCATCTTATATAGGATATTCTCTTTTTACGTTTATCTTTAAGAAGCCGACCTTAAACTTAAATTTTTTTTTAATTTAGATTTTTCTAAATAAACTTTTGATGTAATTATGGTGGAGTAAAACAACAAAAATTCAAAACCTGAAATGGTTCCATGTGGTACCGGCAAGCATAAAAATTAAAAAATCCAAAAAAATTTGTTTGAAAATAACAAGTTTTTTTTTCTTTCTTTTTATTCACGTAAACGTGGATTTTAGCATATGTGTCTAATTCCTCTAATGTAAACTACAAACACTTGTAGAAATACGCCAACTTGTGTACAATCAATGTGTCGTTGAACAGTGTTAAATTATATTTTGGACAAGTGGTGAAACCAAAATTTTCAAAATCTTACTTTTTTGCAGTTTTTAGATTAGAAAATTTGCGCCGTTTCGAGTATTGGAAAATAAAGAATGGATGTTTATTGCTCTTGTAATTACGCATCTCGTTGATGTGCCCACAATAGGAGTGCTATAGGAGGTGCCAAAATTTGGGGAGAAACAATTTTAATGGCTCTAAGAGGTGTCTTTTTTTGCGAGGTACACTTACAGCGTAATTTCTTTTTCGCTAGGTACATTTACTGCGTAATTTCAATGAAAATAAAGTACCGCGTGATGACAAAAGGTTTTCAAATTACATTTTAAAATCGTTGTGGCGCGATAAAACATTAAATTGTAAAAACTTTATAACTCTTTAAAATCGATATAAAATTTTGCGTACTTTATATTAGCATTTCTTTACAATTTATGTAAAATTATATTTATAATAAGCATATCTATTCTGTTTTAGTTAAGCGAAAAATTGCTTTCAACAAAAAAGAATTGCATAAAAAACATTTATGAGCTGAGATTGCAGTGCCTTTAATATTTCAAAAATCCTCGAGGCACTCCCAAGGCGCTAATAGAAATCAGTGAAAATTTATACCAATCTGCAGCAGTTATTATAGCTTATATCGGAATAAAGTGCCACTCAAAAGTAATTACTCATTTGAATTAAATGCAACTTTTAACATATTTTTTTTTTGTCATTGAAAATTTTATTATTACAGTTATATAATTAATATTTGCAACTTCCCAGAAAAAACTTTTTGGTTCTCGGTAATGGCAACTACTTATTATAGTAGTTTCTTTATAATGAGGCGTCATTATTATTTACCTACTCTATATAACATAAACAAATATTCAATAGTATGTATAATAGCGCAGTAATATTGCAATCACTTGAATTAGTTGGCTAGAGCACTGGATTAAAAACCAGAAGGTTTTGGTTCAATCCCATTATGATGCTGTTAGTTTTTTTTTAACCAATTGTATTTTGCATACCTTTTTATAGGTTACACATGTACATTTATTTTTGATTTCAGACATGAAATGAATTTTAAAATTGTTGATTCTTTACTGCTATTACATAAACAGTTATTTCTTGTCCATTTTTGAAAAAGTTTTTAAAAAATAATAAAATCTATCCATACTTGGTTGATTAAAATTTGTTTAATGAAATGTTAAAAAATCACTATGATCGCGATTATCTTCGGTGTAATCAACAATCTTCTGAATTTTCTGTAAAAGAACGAAGTCTCTAGCTCAGGGGTTCCACGATGACTCACCACGCGGACACTTTCAAAAATTTCTCAACTTTCCGCGGATACATATTTGAATTCTTTAATACAAATGTAAAATGATTGAAAAATGTTTGCAGGGTGTCCAAAAATATATATATATATATATATATATATATTGTTTTTTTAATAAAAATCTTCACATCCACTTTTTAACTTGTCGCACAACATGAGGCCGAGAAAAGTTATTCTGACCCTTTTTTGTTCAAAGCTCTTTTGATATTGATCAGTTGTATTCAGTACAGGTCGCTCGTAATCGTTTCACCCTGTTTTAGCAGCGCATAATAGATCCCTTTAAATGCAGAGCAGTACTTGGATGCCATAATGTCGATTTTCCTGTTTGGGCGGGCTTTTGGATAAATTCAAGTGCTTTTAAAACCGAGAAATTGATGGTTGATCTACTCCCAAATATAATGCAAATATAATGCAAGCATTTGATATGACTCTTGATCGAGCAAAACCTTCAATCTTCATTTCCAAACTTTTTTCGCTCATCGAAATCATCACTTTTAAATCGCTTAAATCTTACACGACAATTAAATCACGAAAATACGATGGTTTTCCTCATTGCTTATTTTAAAAACAAAATAATAATAAAGTAAAACTTCTCAGTTAGGCTTCTCGTCCTCGGGAAACACTCACGAGTACTGGATAATATACACAAGAACTTAGTGACTTTATTAGATATTTTAATACTTCAATTGTTTCTTTGATCTCCTGTTACCCCTTTTATTCCGACAAAAAAGTAAAAGAATTTATTCTCTTCTTTAGATCTCTTCACCTCTTCATATCCGATTTTTGGGGCTTCGGACGGCGGACATCGTTATATCGACTTTCCTATCAATAAGGATCCAGAGTATATATATATATATATATATATATATATAATTTTTTTTATTTATTAATAATCATTTTATCCCACTGTTCTTTACTAGCAATTTTAAAATATCACCTAAAATATTTTAATCAATTCTATAAAACAATTTATAAATTAACGGCACATAGTTTTATTTTGAAAAAATAATAATTCTTTTTGGTATTAATTAATTATGTGGGTTGTTTTTGGCGTATTTATTATTTAATCATGGTATTTAGACGAAAAAGAAAAAAAATATATAAAAAATTAAATACATTTTTTTTATCGAAAAATCAGTAATTTGTCTACTTAATTAAAAAAATGGTTTTCAATGGAAATTCAAAAAAAATTAATTTAATGCAATTAATTTGCCGACAATTAGAGATTAATAATAAATATTTTGAAAATGTTAAAAATATATTTTTAAATACATATTAAGTATTGTATTACTCGTAATTTTGTGAAAATCTATGGAAAAATGGTTAAGATATTTTGAAAATACATATTAGTAAACTTGTAAAAATATCAAACAAAATTGCAAATGATTATGCAACACTTGGGGTAACTGATAGCTATAACTACCTACATCAAAGCTATAAGTGATGTAGTTAATCGCATGTTCATAGAGAAATTTAATGGGTATCTTTAACTGTGACACCCAAGCTTAGTAATGCTCCACTTTCAGAAGAATTGCAACTTACAGGAGTTGCTAAGTTTTTTTTTTTTTTTATTTTTTATTGTTCGGTCTTTCTCTACAACCCAACGAAGAAATATAATAGGAACTTTTGTAGAAAAGACTATAATAGACACTAAAGATTGCTTGCAAGATTTTTGCTGCTATTAACGGAACTGAAGTCGATAGACAGCGTGAAACAAAGTTGTTTCTAAATTTCATGAACTTCTAATTATGTAAACTTTAACAGATTTATACATCAGCTGCAGGGAAAAGTCAATTTATTCTGATCGGACATCTATGTTGATGCTAAGAGGCTTTGGCGATCGGAGAATCGTGTATCTAACAACGCTTAGTTCCTATAAAATGTACCGAAACAGAGCATTTATTGCCGTTGAGAAAAAACTTGTCAACTGTTCGCTTCCTCATTCCCCAACCTGGAGATGAATCATGATAGGATCGTTTGCACGCTGTCTGTCTTTTTTAATTTTTTTATTTGGCACTCAGAAATAAAGAGATGCAAGGCAAACGACGTTTTGTTTGCAAATATCATAAACTTCCAGTTATGAAAAGACTATGGGATATGCGCTAGTTTTCGGCAATGATTTAAATCGATATCTCTGCTATCTTTTGGTCACAAAGTTCGTTTAGGATATTTTACGCCTTCAGCTGATCTATCATCTTCCAACAGCTCGCCATCTGCATTGGTTTTGCAAAATGTACAGCAATTTACCGTCATCTTTGGCGAAAAAAACTTATAGTCAACTCTTTGATCACTCATTCATTCTCCGAACCGAATAAATATCATAATAGACTTTTTATTAAACTGTCAGAGAAAGCGACAGGGCGACACGCAGTTTAGGAAGCTCAAAATATTGAATTATGCTTGCTCTGGTCCCAAAAATACTCTAGGAACTCCTAATCTGCCAGGTAATCTGTCACATCTGTTCGCTCACTCATTATCCTACTCGAGGAAATATTGTGATAGGATTTTCCTTTAGCAGTTAGAGAAAGAGAGAGAGACAAGGCGAAACAAAGTTCAAGAAGCTCAAGATATTGAATTATTAGATATGAGCATGTAATCGACAATCATACAGTCCAATATCCCTCGTTTCCTCTAATTCGGAAGATATTTTAGATTGCCAGCTGACTTGGCAACATCTCAGATCTCAAAGGTCACGTTAATTGATTTCTCGTGGTACTTGAACCGGGAAATCTACAATGTTAAATTAAACAAGGAATCTCTCAGTTTTCAGGATACATAAAAAAATAAGTCTAAACTATTATCTCCGGTCTAAACTTTCTCATCCTGTAGTACAAACAACATATAGAGATGGATCATGCAATTTTTGAGTGACCGCCAAACGGTGGTCTTGTGGCTTAAACAACCGGAAGAGATGAATTGTAAATCATTTGAGTGTTCAAAATCCAGTAGAGTTAAACGAGGAGTCTCACAGTAGGAGAAGGGGGGGCTTGTTGCAACTCATGTTTAACGCTTAGCTGTATAAACTCCAAATGCTTCTACAAAGACTGGAACTGATACTCTATGCGGACTACACACTTCCAAGATATTCTCCAGTTCTTAATACCAACATAAAGGGATAGATGGTATAATATTCAGGCAAAATTAAAGTAGTTCCTCATGGCGAAGTTCTATTGCACTCCTGTTTAACATTTACCTCTATTAACTTCCAGAGATTTTAAGAAAAGTGGAATATATATTTTAGCAAAATCCATAATTTCTTCACTGCGTTATATCAGCCATTATTACCCTAAAAGTTTCCCATTTGGACGAAGCAAGTAAAAGTTGGTTTTTAGTTCTTTAAATTTAAACAAAAAGTTCATTAGGGTGGAAATTTGAGGCGTCATCTGTTTAACATCTACCTCTGAATACTATCATTGAATGCCTCTGTAGTTCAAAGAGGCATTAAGTGATAGTATTCAAAGGGTATCATTAAGTGGATAACCTGTGCGATCTATTTAATGGTTATCTCGAAATCCACAATTTTTTCATTGCGTGCAGTCTGCTTTGTTCATCAGCGAAGTCTACAACAAAACTCTTCCCTACTTGAACGAAGAAGGTAAATCTCAACTTGATAGTATTTAAAGATCTTCAAAACTCTAGCTCGAACCACCTGCGGGGGAGAATATGTTGGCTATTTACGAGACGTTTGGTCGGTCAGGAGTTAACTGTGCTGCTTCAGTGTGAACTCCTTCGCCATTATGCAGTTATTCATTCGAATAATGTTTGTTAAAATTATTTAAAGAATTTATTACGAATAATTATTCGAAGAAATTAAAAATGGAATGAGGAATAATTGGAATATCTTTAGGCCGAATATTCGAATAAAATAAATAATTTTATTTTTTTGAAATTCAGATAATTTTATTAGAACTTTTATAAAAAAATATTTTTTATGCTAAATTTAAATAAATTCACTTTTTACAATATCGCTAACGTCAAAGGCTTGCGAAATAGCCTTTTCAAATCAAATTTTATAAAATAAAAGAACGAAATCGACTTGTATCCATTAATTTAAATTTTATTCCTTTTAAAATACATCAAAGCTCAATGTAACGAATGATGTAATGTCAGGCCGTTTCGTTAACAGGGATTTTCGTTATATCGGATATGAATTTTAAAAGGAAACCATAAATTTCATTGTTTTTTAACTAAATTTTAATAATTTTCAAATTTATTTTTCGAGAATTTAAATAACCCAACTCATTTTATATAATAAACTGAATTTTTCAAATCCCTAAAATCTCTCCTATTTATGATGTGGGCTTTAAGTAATGCAAATAAAGCTATTTTAAACAGATATTTTTAAAATCTTAGCAACAAAAGAACATTTTTTGTTTCAGTTGGTTATATCGGGAGTAAAATTTATTCCTCATTCGTTATATAAGATACGTAATGCAAACATTTGCACATTCTTTATATTGGATTTTCGTTATAATAGTATTCGTTATACCGAGCTCTGTCATTCTGCAATCGTTAGGTATGGAGACATAGCTCACAGAAAATTAACTTTCCCAAAGAATTAGTTTTTTAGATCTCCTGGAAAACTTTAAAATTAGACTTAACCCTCTAACGGTCAAAGGCAGCCTCAATGCATCTTTTTTATTTTTTTTTTTTAATAATTTATATTTTAACTTCTTTTCGTAATCTAATCATTTGGTTAATTAGTTGACATAAAAAACTAAATATCTAGATCTCAAATCCTCTAAAAATTTTACACTAATTATATTTTTAATGCCCAACACCACTATAGGTGGGGAGGGTATTATGCGTTTGTGCTGATGTTACAATACCCATCTTAATGTATGCCAATCGAATGAGTCGATTTAAGGATATCCGTCCGTTCGTCTCTCCTTCCATGTAAACTTTGTAATTAAATTATAGGTAAAAATTTTTCAAATAATTAAATGAAATTTGGCATACATAAGCTTTATGGTCTAAAAACGAATCCTATTGGAATTGGTTAAGATCGATTCATTATTTTACTTAGCCGCCATACAAATGTATGGCTTGACCTACTATAACTTTTAATTTGTTGGAAGTTATTCTAAATTAGTTGTTAACTTTTCAGTTATTACTGTACTACTTCTACAATTAAGTTTTTAATAAAACTTATGGTCTTAAATTTGTTCCAATTATTAAAATAATTTTAAATACGTGATATAATAATTCGAACAAACTGAAATGACTTATTCGAATTATTTGTTTTCTTCGAACAAAAGAAAAACCGAATAATTTGAATAGCATAATATGTAGCCTTAAGGAACATTGCAAGCTTTCAGCTTATCGCCTCACCACAACATCTACACAGAGAAGTAAAGGAACTAGCGATTAAGGTTTCAGTTCCTTCAAGTATGTCATGGGGGGAGACAATCTATTGGACTTATTGCATAAATATAATACTAAAGGGCTGCCAATAATTATAAAATTCTTTAGATTTGACTTTTAATTAGGGAATGCATTTTATCGGGAAGGGGGTACAAAATTTTCGACTTCCTGGGATTCTCGGGATTCTGGACAAAAAAAATCTATCTAAGTTGAACATTTGAGACACATATATATTATTAAATAATATATATATTAATAAATTTTCTTAAAAAAACCTTATATAGATCTATATAATATGTAACACATACAGGGACTTTCAAAACAGTGCACAAAATAAAATAAAATTAAATTGTAGATTTTGTTTTATAAAACCGATTGTAAAAATCAGCGTTTTCATTATTTTCTATTTAAATTCAGTATGCAATGATAAATTAAATAATTAAAAAAATTAAAAAAAATTTATAGCCTGATTTTGTAAAACGAAGCGAAATTCGTTTTGAAATTTTATATGAAAAACAACAGATAAATTCAAATTTATTTATCGTTTTCAATACAAACTATCGAAGCGAAATCAGGCGCTTAATTTTCTTGGCAAAATTACAAAAAAAAAAAATCAGGAAATTTTTTGTGCACTTTTCTGTAAAGTTATTTCAGTATTTATAATTAAAACGTTAAGCTGTTATAAATTTATTTTATAAACCAAATTCAAGAATGTATGTATATGTATGTATTAACTACATGTGACTTCTTTTCCGTAATGACTTTGACAGCACTATTTGATAGACATATCTTAAATTCATTTAATGAACACTTTATGCCACCACTAGAGACCACCAAGTGAAATAGTTCAACTTTTTGAAATGATATTGTCAAAAATTTGTCAATAGTATTGACAACATGCTGAATATGTCTTGCAGAAATGTGAATGAAAAAGTATTTACATAATGATTCCTAACTAGGAATGTATTGAAAATTTATTTTGTCTGTTATCTACAAGAAGGTCTGATCAGATACATAATGCTAATAAAGTTGAATACTCAGTAGATTGTTGCAACATACTCTTTAATATCGTTTAAACTCACTTTTGAATCTCTCCGGCGCACTTTGGCTCAGAAATTAATTTCATTGGCCAAAAGTCCAATTTTTTTTAATCCCGATTTCCAAAATTTTAATGACATTTAATAGTAAATATATCGAAACTAAGGCGACCAAAAAATTAGATCAAAATATTGGTAATTGTGGGCGTGGCATGCTGTTAAAGACAAATATTTTATGTTATTTTATAAAAAAAAAAATGTGATTTTTGTAAATTTGATCAGAAGTAAGTTATTATTACTCGCAAAATATTACCGACAATTGGCTGAATTTTTTTGCCATATTGGTAGAATAATAGTCCATAAGAAATGGTATGATGTGTTAGTAAATGTTTTCTTAGATACTATATTTTAGTCAAATTTGAATTTGAGTGGAATAGAATTTTTGAGGGTCAAAAGAGGTTAATCAGATTTTACTACCGGAAGAAAGCCGAAAGTTTCCTCTTTAACCCCATATATACTTCTATACCTGTCTGGACCCGTCTGTAGAACACTTTTTTCCATTTGAATGAAATTACTCCCAAAATTTTTTTCTCGGAAGACATACTAAAAAATCAGTTATAATTTGGATTTTAAACCTACGGGATCAATAAATAACAACGACACCAATAAGGAGTTAAGAAGTTTAAAATAGAACGAATTTCTCAAATATGTTGGATTGATTATAAATCAACCAAAACAAGGATCAGGCCATACGAATGATGGGAACACAGCAAGAATGTTCTTTTCAGATCCTGAAAGAGCATCTGAAATAGCAGGTGTTGATATAAATCTTATTTCAAGATTTAAAACAATTATCGATGTACTTGTGTATAATTTACAAATTGATGCTAGAAAATTTGATGATTATGCGAAGGAAATTGCACGAATATATACAACCAAGTATCCATGGAGAAATATGTCTGCAACAGTTCACAAAAAACTTTATCATGGAGATGATATCACTAAGCATCATCTAGTAACACTAGGAGATCATCTATCAGAGGAAGCCCAGAAAAAAAGGAATAAGGATTACAGAATTTATTAAGAACACAGTACCAGAAAAATATCATGAAATTCTACAAATGAAGATCTATTTAATATATTACTGGCAACGTAAAATTCGAAGCATTCGAAGTCAATGAAACATAGATCATCAGGACTTAGATGAAGAAGTAAAAGGGCTGCTAGAGGACAGAAATAATATAGAACCAAATATGGCAGGCCATTTTCTAATCGAATGAATAATAATTATAAATTTCTTTTATTGCTCTTTAAGTAAACAATAAAATAACCATTAAATAACTTTTCGTTATTATAAACATTTTTGTCCTTAATTTTATTTAAATCAAAACAAAATAAATATTAAAAAAATTGTATCTTTTTTTTTTTGTCCAAAAACAACCGATTCCAATGGAACTTGTTTATCCTGAGTATTATTAAATGTTTCTTTTTTTATCTGCTTATAATTTTTTTTATAAGTAAAGCTGATTCAGAAAACAAAAAAATCAGTATTTTCATACTGTGGCATAAAAAAAATTAAAAGTTCAACTTTAGCCTTAAATTTCTCAACTACTCTTGAACCGATTTTAATAAAATTAAAACTGGAGAAAAATTCAAGAGAATATCTTTCCATAAAAAAAAAAATCTAAAATACCTCTATCGATTCCACAGCTACATAGTTTTGGCAGATAAAAAACGATTCTGAGCCACTGTGCGGCGGTTTTCGGTAAAAATTCTTGTCGGTTGGTATGTTTTTAATTATTATTAGTAGATTTTATATATACATATACAGTCTTGAATTTGGTTTTTAAAATAAATTTATAAAATTTTCTAATTTTGTAAATTTTTCCAATTATTAAAATTTTGTTATGATTCAGTTTCTAATTAGGTTTCTAAGCACATTTTTATCAAAAGAATTATTAAAATTTACTAAATTCTAGTACTTGTTATAAATTTAAGTGCTTTTAAAATTGCCGGGATTCCCGGACGAAATTCCCGAGACAGCGGTATACGAAAGATGGCAAATTTTTTGGGAATGCTGGTAAAACATTCCAAAAGCTTTGGCATTATAAAATAATAGACACAAAAGGAGTAATTGCTTTAATAGAATATCCGGCTAAGTACTTCAAAAAACAGTTATAAACAAAATAATAAGAAAGTATTTTATTTAGATTCTGTTAAAGAACAAGTGTTAAAGCAGCTAAAACTTGTTTCCAGACCAAGCCTGTAGGTTTATATACATACCAACCATTAACATTATAACGGAACTTTAAGCGAAAGTACTCATATTTATATTGGCAACAAAAATATTTTTAATTACTTAAATACAAGAATTCTTTGTCTTTGTCGTTTACCATTTAAAGTAAACATCGATAAAATTTTTTTTATTTTTCTTTTCTGTTTTTGAAATGCAAAAATGTTTAATTATTACCAGCATCTTGTATTTTTCATCTAAATGCAAATTTATTTATATTTCGGTTTAGTTGATTTCTAACTATTTAATTATCATTATAAAATGTTGCTATTTTTTGTGATTGTTGTTGATTGGAGCTGCCTGCCATAAAGTTTATGTTACAACTTAAAAGGCAATTTGCATAAATTGGTTAAAATTAACACGATATAACGACAGACGGACTGTGGCACAAGTGTGCCTCTGCAATTTTGCAAAAGTAACGGCTAAAACTTTAATAAGAAAAATTAAAATGGAAGTAGTTGTTGTCATTAAAAAAATTACCTGGAACTAATCTGTTATATATATATACGAGGGCGGATCAATAAGTCCGTGACTTTTCGAACTGCCCTCGTAGTTATATGAAATGCAACACTATTCCCATCAAGTACCACCTGTTAATAGACTACTGTCAAATTTTGAGCAAGTGTCGTCATTTACTTTGCGTTTAAGAGCTGTTCAAAACATACAACATCGGGTATTTTTCTAAAAATGGAAAAAAGTGAATTTCGAGTGCTGATTAAACATTATTTTTTGCGAAAAAAAACCGTCAATCAAACCAAGGAAAACCTTGATAAATACTATGGGGACTCTACACCATCGATTTCAATGGTAAAAAAGTGGGTTTACTGACTTTCGTTGTGGTCCCGCAAGTACAAATGACACTTAACGTTCTGGACGGCCAATTGAGGTCAGTACACCCGAAAATGTCGAAAAAATCCTCGATATGGTGTTGGCCGACCGAAAAGTAAAAGTGCGTGAGATTGTTGATGCCATAGGCGTTTCAAATGGCAGTGTGATTTCGATTTTAAATGATCAGCTGGGTTTAAGAAAGTTGTCTGCAAGATGGGTGCCGCGTTTGCTCTCAACTGACCATAAACGTAAATGTGTGACAACTTCAAAGGAATCTGAATGAGTTTTTGCGGCGTTTTGTAACTGAAACTGAAACATGGATCCATTACTGTACTCCGGAGACCAAGCAGCAGTCTAAACACTGGGTGAGCCTGCTCCGAAGAAGGCCGAGGTAAGTTTGTCGGCCAATAAGGTGATGGCAACAGTTTTTAGGATGCACGCGGGATAATCCACATCAATTACCTTCAAAAGGGAAAAACAATAAACGGCGAGTATTGTGCCAACTTATTAGACCGATTTAATGAGGATTTAAAAAGAAAACGACCACATATGGCCAAGAAAAAAGTTCTTTTTCATCAAGATAATGCACGGGTGCATACGTGAGCAGTCTCAATGGCAAAACTCTAAGAATTGGGCTACGAATTGGTACCTCATCCGCTATATTCTCCGGATTTAGCCCCTAGTGACTACTTCCTATTTCCAAACCTAAAGAAATGGCTCGGTGGAAAGAGATTCAGCTCCAACGATGAAATTATTGACCAAAAAAATGCCTATTTTAAGGACCTCGAAAAATCCTATTTTTACGCAAAGTAAATGACGACACTTGCTGAAAATTTGAAATTTGACAGTAGTCTATTAACAAGTGGTACTTGATGGGAATAGTGTTGCATTTCATATAATTACGAGGGAAGTTCGAAAAGTCATGGACTTATTGATTCGCCCTCGTATATGTATATATATATACTTTTTTTTTCGCAAGAACCATAAGAAACTAACGATTTTAAATGAAACAACTTTTTGTTTTTGTACAACAAAATACTTTATAAAGTTACTAACAACTAGTAAAGTTAGTTATTAAATTATATTAATTATAAATTATGACACAAGTTTTAGTTACTTTTTATTTATTTATTTTTTTATAATTTTGCTTAACATCTACTTACCAACAGCTAAACAGCCTTGAATAAAATGTACGATACATGCTTAAGAAGTGATTTTAAACTTAACTGTCACTTGTTTAAATATTTAATCATGAAAATACCAATGACTGACTGAGAGACCCCCTTTACACATTCCTTTTTAATTGGAATGTCATTCAAAGTTGTCGTTGTTTTTATTTACATATGTGTACTTTATTTTATGCGAAATATATTTAAATTTAAAGTGAAATTTGTTGAAAGCTGGGAGAAGTTAAAAGTAGCAGGTGTCTAAGCTAGAATAACGTATAGTACAGGAAAGGGAAAATTGAAAGATAATTTGTATCCTACTGAAATACATATATAGATAACAATGTGGGCTATTAATGTATGGGCTGTTATAATAAGTCAGATGTATATATGTAATTTTCATCATAGCAACCGGTGGTGTTGTCTATCTTGAGTGCTTTTTGTCATTTTTAAAAATAACACAGAGACTAATAAATATATGTTCAAAATTCTTTCACGTCTAGCTGTTATAAGTCCAAATAATATGTATGTAATATTACAGTGGTATGAGTCGTATTTAGTAAGTTATAACAAAAATTAGGATAAAAAGAGAAAAAAATTACAACATTTTGGGTAAAAATTATGGTTTAATTTAAAATAAAGCCAATTACAATTCTTACGTGTATATTTGGAAGAAAAAATTATATATTTTTAATTTGCAATAAATTTGACTATTAAAAGGAAAAAATTAGTTAGTTCTAATTAATTGTATATTTGACTAATTGTTTATTCAAGTTTATAGAATTTATGTAGAATTTCTTTTATATTTTTTTCACCGATATTGTTAGGAAATTAAGAGTTGTGAAATATTTTTTGAACTAAAACATAATCATATCACTGTAATACAAATAAGTGTAAATTATTTTAAAAACTGTATACGTTTATATAATGAATAAACATCTGAATGCCTTCTAAATATTAAATATAATTGAGCAATAAATTATAAAGTATTGTAAAACCTGATGCACAGAAATTATTCTAAGCATGATATTCCAAATGTTTGTGTTACTTAGAACAATTCATCCTCTCAGGATATCCAAATATATCCTTTACTTACTTTTTTTTAAATTACTTAAAAAGCTAGTATCCTTTAGGTTGTTTATTTGCTGGTATGTTACGGATAATTTCTAAAGTTTGGCAAATAATTAATTTATTTGGCTATGTCTGCCGACCAGTTATAGTATTTATATTCAAATTTCAATTAGTAAAAGTTTTCATACTAAAGATGTTGAGATATGGTTTCGCTATAACTAAACAATTTAAAGATATTTTATGCTCAAATAAATTAGGGTTTAGTAGATCTCTGATACTTAAAAATATTGCACAAACATTTAGAATTTAAGTGAAAACCTCTGTTCAAATTAAAAAGTGAGGTTAAGAGACAAAATCGCAAATTATTCCAAATTGGATAAGAATTAAAAATTAATTTTTTTTTTGGGTCAGAAGTGTAGATAATCACATTTAATTAGGTTTCATAAGTGCAAAATCTAGTCATTTTATAGTGATTCAAAAATAACAAAAAGTACTTCGGACCACCCTTTATATTTCGCATGTTCACGTATATATCGCTCATTTAGTCATAACTCAAAAAAAAGAGGCGATTTTTGAGGAAAATGGAGTTATATTTTTGTAAAAATATTGCGTATTTTATTAATTTTCCTATTAAGCTAAATTGCATTTGAAAATTTTGACGAGTTTTTTGAGTTATGACACACACACACACGCACAAACACATACACACACACACAAACACACACACACACACACACACACACAAACACACACACACACACAAACACACACACAAACACACACACACACACACACACACACACACACACACACACACACACACAAACACACAAACACACACACACACGCACAAACACACACACACACACACACACCCATATATATATATATATATATATATATATATATATATAATAAACAGATGTTAATGTGGCAACATTATTCATTTTTTTTTTTTTTTCTTTATTCAATACACCTTCTAAAATATATTTTAAAGAAACTTTAACCAAATATTTTAGAAAACAATTCAATTGTTTGTATTTTAGTATTGTAGTTGTACTTGTCTGATTTAAGAAGTTTTATTTATGTTTGATTTGATATTTAAGATTAGACAGAGGAAAAAAATTATATCCAAAACACTTTAAGACGCCAACTCACCTTAGAAATGCTTAAGGGTATATTAAAAATTTACTTAAATAATAAAAATTAAAAAAATAACAACAAAAAAACTAAAATCTAGCATCATTATTTACAAATTCAAGTGATACTTTTGGCATTTCAAAAAGGAAAATAGTTTAATAAATATATAAATTTATTAAAACGGGGGAAAAAAATAATTTAAAATATTTGTTCTCAATTTAAAAAACAAAAATTATTAAATTAGTCGTAGCTAAGCTTGGACATATGCTCAACATATGCAGACAAAGGCAAACCTGTTTTTGGATTGTAATTATACAGGGATGAAAATTATGATTTTCAGTATTGTATTAAATTGATAACTTTTTTTTCTGTAAAAAAAAATTACAATAGTTCGTGATCAAAATATCTTTGGAAATTTCCCTTGAGTTCTCAAACTTTGCAGCATTATTACTATACTATTACATTTGACCAGAAAGTTGATTTGCAAATTGATAAGAGTGTTAAATGAAGACTTAACGATTAAGATTATACCTGTATCGAGTTCATAAAAAAAGCCTAATCCAAAGCAAACAAATGAGAATGTTATATTTGGCTTTGGTCGAATCACTTTTATACCCACCATCTGCAATTTATATGGGAGGATCGTGCCCATTTTTGGTTTCAGAGTTTACATCGATTCTCGAACTATTTCTACAAAATTTAGTTGTCGTATATGCATTTCTTTAAGAGATGTCGTCGGAAAAGTATGAACTGGAGTTACTTCGGACACTCCGTTTTTCTAGTATTTAGGCCATACGTTTCTTGTTTATGAACCGATTTTGACTATTCGGGCCAAAATTTCGCCCTCATAGGTAATCCACCACTAGCACTAGATTGACCTAGATTGCCTCAGAATCTTACCAGGACCTGTTACACAAGAAATGACAAACCCAATATATCCCTCTTTTTTTTTCTTTTGATGGATATAAAAAGGATACTACTACATGCATCTGAAAATTGCATTCTTCTTATGAGTGCTTTTGTACCTAGATAGAGTTGAATACCTAAAGTTACAAAAAAAAAACTGTTATAAAAAAAAATTTTGTATAAAAAATATTAAAAATAGTATATCACCTAGTCCCAGAACAATTATTATTGTATTATGTAGCAAAGACATTAATTTTAAACATATTAAAAGAAAATTTAAATCGAAGAGGTAGAAAATTTCAAAAATGCATTGTAAAACTCCAATTGCATTATGAGTGCAATTTTCAATAAACAATTTATCTTTGAATTATTGCACTTAAAAATGGATTAGTTGGCCTTCAACAGAGCCTGAATCATGAATCAGTCTACATCGTAAAAAGAGAAGTTAGCATTTACAGCTACGTACTTTGTCCGATTTTTTAACTTTTATACAAATTAAAATCGTGAATAAATTTCCTAAAAAAAAATCTGATGACCCGCTGATGAAAAATTTACATTTTTTTTATAAATCTATCGTATAGTGAACGATATATGATGAATTTAAAAAATTTGAAAAATTTTTAGTAAAAATATTTAATTTTTTTCTTCTGACACTAACGTCGATTTGTGTTTGTATCAACAAACATGCATTTTTCTGAGTTTGTGCAAAAGTTGAGGAGATTGAAAGTTGAAACTTAAAAAAAAAAAAATATTAAAAATAAAGTTTTCGCTTTATCAAAATCAAAGCAAACCGATTTGGTAGAACTTCTAAGGTGCTATGAGCACATAACAAAACTATTATAACATCATCTTCAGTATTTATCGAAATACACTGAAAAAAAATTTTTAATTTAATTTTTTGCACTATTTCGTAAACATCAAAAAAATTATATAGGTTTAAAATTTTGAAAAATTATGGGTAATAGTAAAGATATTTTGGGATATTTTGCTGAATAAGTTAAATGAATATCGGTATATATATATATATATATATATATATATATATATATATATATAATTCTGGCAGCACAACTATTTAAAATTTTTTAAGAAATCTAGCGGATTTTTCATTAAAAAAAATTAATTTGGCGTTTTCTGGTTAACAATTTGACTACAGAGGTTCAAAAAAATCTGACAACCCTACCTGCAAAAAATATTTGAATTATACAATTTTTAGGAACACAATTAGCTCACTCATATTTTTAAAATGGTTCCGAAATTTGGCCGAAAAGAGAAAATATTTTTTCATTCATCTGTGACAATTTGTTTTAGAAATTAAAATGTACAACAAAGTTTCAATTTTTAGTATTCAAAATTCAAACAAATTGAATTTTAAAACATTTTTATAGAACTTTGTATGAATGGGGAAAATAAAAAAAGCACCAGCACAATTAAACTTTTGTTACTAACACATACTTAGATTCAGGTACTTTTTCACTAACACACACTTAGAGTTAGGAACTACTGGTAGGTACTTAGAGTCGGACTACTTGTTTATACTTTGGTTAAAGCTTTCAAAAGCCCATTTTTTCTTTCTTTCATTATTCATTTATTTCATTATTTCATTATTCTGTTGTTTTTACTAATTTTGAAATTAATATTAATAAAGTTTTAACAAAATCTTTTTTTCTATTTTTATTTTAGGTAAGTGTCAACATTTCACAAAATAATATTTAATAATAATTAATATTAAAATAAATGGTAAGTTAAATAAATTTACTTATTTAAACGCTCACTCCTTTACTTTATTGTTCGTCTAGAAGTTATATAGTATAAAAATATATGACGAATTTCAAAAAATTTCGAATCTCTTTGAAACCGTCTTTATTGTCTTATATTCTTAAAGTTTGTTTTAAAAATAGGAAAACTGGTAATGCATTCTGGTAGACCTTGCAAACTAACTGAGAAATCCAACATTTTATGTCATTCACATAAAATCTCACGGAATTACTATAGCCATTTAAAACTAAAAAGTATAAAAAACTGAGTTGAAACTTTCGAGGTTTTTTTTATTGTAGTTTTTGACTCACAATTTATATGTTTAAGACTCACACAATTAACTAGACGGGAAACAATACTTCTAAAATCCACATGATGTTTAACCAGTTATCATATTACTATATGAAGAAAAGCAATGCGGTGACAAAAAAGAAGCCAAAAAATAATGTTTTTTTTTTTTTTTTTGGTAAAAAATTTAAATTAAAAGAACAGCATTTTAAAGACGAAGTAATTTGTTTGAGGTATATCTCGTTGATGTCACGAAACCAGGCATCATTACAAAGTTCCACATAACTAGCGTAAATATTAGTAAAATGTTTTTCGCGAGTGACAACTGTAGATTTTATTGAAATTGTCTAAAATATCGCTTAAACAGCATTTATCATTGAATGCCGGGTCAAATGGGCGTTAAAAGAATGTTAAAAGCAAAAATGTTATGCAATTTTTAAAATTTTCACCAATTTTACAAATTTTGTTTCGTATTTTTTAATTTAAGATATAAGATTAGATCATCGAAAGTTATCTACAAATAATCGCCTTAATGGTTAAAATTACTAATATAAAAAAAATAATAATAAAATAAAAAAAAAAAAAAAATCATTTATACCCGCAGAGAAAAAAACATGGTTACAGCATTATTGTATGTGTATTATGTTCCCATTGTTATTTTTCATAATAATGATAGTAACAATGATTTTGTTTAAATTTTGTCATTTAATGTTTACACTCAATAAAAATTGTAATATGATTGATTGCAAAAATTATATATTTTTAAATATTTTCACCAGAAACAAAATTTTATTAATATGAAAAATATCATTAATCCTACAACCACTAATATTTACAGTTTTTTTCTTAAACCATATTCTGTACTTAAACCATATTAATATTATTATTACCATGACAATAAAATATTTCAAATAAATATATTACCTATCCTTTTCACAAACTTTCGAATTCTAAAATAACAGAAACAAATTCCGATGTAAAATTTATCACTAAATAATAAACAAAGTAAATATTTTGCTAAAATTCACTTAAAAAATTAAAATCGCGCTTCTTTACAAGGAATATTATCATGAGTACCCAGCAAAAAAAGAAAATAAGAAGGAGCTGAATAAGTCATGATTTTAACATTGTGTTGTACTTAATGATAAAAAAGAATTGTAGAAGTTCTATTTTTAACCCATGGTTTTTATTGGTATGGTGTTCTTTTATGCTTCTTGTTCACTGCTTTTTAAATAAAAATTCTGCTTTAGCCTTATGGAAAGATAATAGAAATATTTTTAAATTTCTGAAATTTTAATTTTCTTAGAAATTATTAACGTTTTTTCCTGTTAAAAATTTATTATTTTAATTTTTTTGAAGTAATTATTAATAACTTTCAAAAAAGCACAATATATGCACTTAGTTCTTTTTTTGAAGTTGTGAAAATATTCTTTTTGCTGGGTAGTAATGTTTAAACGACTATATTTTCAAAATCGTACCGATATTCATTTAACTTATTCAGCAAAATATCCCAAAATATGTTTACTATTACCCATAATTTTTCAAAATTTTAAACCTATATAATTTTTTTGATATTTACGAAATAGTGCAAAAAATTAAATTAAAAATTTTTCTTTTCAGTGTATTTCGATAAATACTGAAGATGATGTTATAGTAGTTTTGTTATGTGCTCATAGCACCTTAGAAGTTCTACCAAATCGGTTTGCTTTGATTTTGATAAAGCGAAAACTTTATTTTTAATATTTTTTTTTTTTTTTTTAAGTTTCAACTTTCAATCTCCTCAACTTTTGCACAAACTCAGAAAAATGCATGTTTGTTGATACAAACACAAATCGACGTTAGTGTCAGAAGAAAAAAATTAAATATTTTTACTAAAAATTTTTCACATTTTTTAAATTCATCATATATCGTTCACTCCACGATAGATTTATAAAAGAAAATTTAAATTTTTGATCAGCGGGTCATCAGATTTTTTTTTAGGAAATTTATTCACGATTTTAATTTGTATAAAAGTTAAAAAATCGGACAAAGTACGTAGCTGTAAATGCTAACTTCTCTTTTTACGGTGTAGACTGATTTTAATGATTCAGGCTCTGTTGAAGGCCAACTAATCCATTTTTAAGTGCAGTAATTCAAAGATAAATTGTTTATTGAAAATTGCACTCATAATGCAATTGCAGTTTTACAATGAATTTTTGAAATTTTCTACCTCTTCGATTTAAATTTTCTTTTAATATGTTTAAAATTAATGTCTTTGCTACATAATACAATAATAATTGTTCTGGGACTAGGTGATATACTATTTTTAATATTTTTTTTCTAAAAAAGACCATCAGTTTTTCGTACAAAATTTAAAGTTTTTCATAACAGTTTTTTTTTTTAACTTTAGGTATTCAACTTTATCTAGGTACAAAAGCACTCATAAGAAGAATGCAATTTTCAGATGCATGTAGTAGTATCCTTTTTATATCCATCAAAAAAAAAAAAAGAGGGATATATTGGGTTTGTCATTTCTTGTGCAACATGTCGAAGACCCCATAAAGAATATATATTCTGGGTCCTGGTAAGATTCTGAGGCAATCTAGGTATGCCCGTCCGTCCGTCCGTCAATTGGAAGCAGGATAGTGCTTGTGGCGGATTACCTATGAGGGCGAAATTTTGCCCCGAATAGTCAAAATCGGTTCATAAACAAGAAACGTATGGCCTAAATACTAGAAAAACGGAGTGTCCGAAGTAACTCCAGTTCATACTTTTCCGACGATATCTCTTAAAGAAATGCATATACGACAACTAAATTTTGTAGAAATAGTTCGAGAATCGATGTAAACTCTGAAACCAAAAATGGCACGATCCTCCCATATAAGTTGCAGATGGTGGGTATAAAAGTGATTCGATCAAAGCCGAATATAACATTCTCATTTGTTTGCTTTGGATTAGGCTTTTTTTAAGAACTCGATACAGGTATAATCTTAATCGTTAAGTCTTCATTTAACACTTATCAATTTGCAAATCAACTTTCTGGTCAAATGTAATAGTATAGTAATAATGCTGCAAAGTTTGAGAACTCAAGGGAAATTTCCAAAGATATTTTGATCACGAACTATTGTAATTTTTTTTTACAGAAAAAAAAGTTATCAATTTAATACAATACTGAAAATCATAATTTTCATCCCTGTATAATTACAATCCAAAAACAGGTTTGCCTTTGTCTGCATATGTTGAGCATATGTCCAAGCTTAGCTACGACTAATTTAATAATTTTTGTTTTTTAAATTGAGAACAAATATTTTAAATTATTTTTTTCCCCCGTTTTAATAAATTTATATATTTATTAAACTATTTTCCTTTTTGAAATGCCAAAAGTATCACTTGAATTTGTAAATAATGATGCTAGATTTTAGTTTTTTTGTTGTTATTTTTTTAATTTTTATTATTTAAGTAAATTTTTAATATACCCTTAAGCATTTCTAAGGTGAGTTGGCGTCTTAAAGTGTTTTGGATATAATTTTTTTCCTCTGTCTAATCTTAAATATCAAATCAAACATAAATAAAACTTCTTAAATCAGACAAGTACAACTACAATACTAAAATACAAACAATTGAATTGTTTTCTAAAATATTTGGTTAAAGTTTCTTTAAAATATATTTTAGAAGGTGTATTGAATAAAGAAAAAAAAAAAAATGAATAATGTTGCCACATTAACATCTATTTATTACCACAGATCACAGTCATCTAAACGATCAATATGAGCAGGCCATTATTATTTATTTTTTATTTTTTTCTTTTGTTATTTGGTCCAAAACAGTTAAAGTTTGAATTACAACTGTAAAATATTATGGTGGTGTTGAAAATGAAGGCGGCATTTTAGATCTTAAAAGTTGAGAAGAATATGATGTACTTGTTTAGTAAAGTATTCAATTACTTTGGATTCTTTGTTTTATTATTTTTACATTTTTTAGTATTTTAGTTATTACATGTTGACTTTCATATTTGAATTGTTTAAATATTTAAAGATTTTGATTTTAATTTAAATTCTAGTACAAATTTTTTTGTGTTTTTTCTTTTTTATATAATAAATCAGTTTGTTATTTCCAAATTTATCACATTTTTTTTTTCGTTGGTTTCTATTCAGTAATTTTTGTTTAAATTATAAAATAAATTTAAATTAATTTGGAAAGAAAAAAACAATTAAAATTATCAGCGAAAATAAAAAACCTCAAGTACCTAAACGAATTCGTTGAAGTACTTATCAAAATTTTTTAAATTTTGCATATGTATGTATGTATGTATGTATTCATTTACGTATATCGCTTGTATTTGTGTAATTTTCTAACAAAGAAATTTGAAATTGAATGTATTTGAATGATTTTTAAAGAAGATTTGAATGTGTGAATAGGTAAACAGGGGGAAACCGAAGGAAAATATAAATTTAACATTTTTTTATTGAACATTTTCCATAAAAAGCAAATTTAGCGAGTTTTCCATAAATAGAAAAATTTTTATATAAAAATGATATTTACCGAAAATTTTCTATAAAAAGAAAATTTAGCAAAAATTTCGTTCAAAAACAAAATTTAGGTAAAATTATGTAAAACAATGCGAAAATTTCGTATAAAAAGTAAACTTAGCGAAAATTTCGTGTAAAAAAACGAATGTCGTGTACTAAGAAAATTTAGCGAAAATTTTGTATGAAAAGAAAATTTATTGTAAATTTCGTATAAAAAAAAAATTATGAAAAATTTTGTATCAAAAGAAAATTTAGTGAAATTTTCGTATAAAAAGAAATTTTATCGAAAATTTTGTATAAATAAAATTTAGCGATAATTTCGAATACATTTTTTTTTTTTTTTTGGGGAAAATTTCGTATAAAAAGGGCAATTTCCACTGAAAAGAAAATTTAGTAAAAATTTCGTTTAAAAAGAAAATTTAGGGAAAATTATGTATAGAAAGAAAAGTTATCGAAAATTTTGTTTAAAACAAATTTATCGAAAATTTTCTATAAAAAGAAAATTTAGCGAAAATCTCGTATAAAAAAAATCTAAGGAAAAATTTCATAAAAGAAAAAAAAAATTTGGTATAAAAGAAAATATCGAAAATTTTCTATAAAAAGAAAATTTATAGAATTGATATAAAAAAATTATCGCAAATTTTCTATAAAAAGAAAATAGTAAAAATTTCTTTTAAAAAGAAAATTTACCGAAAATTATAAAAGAAATTTTATCGAAAATTTTGTATAAAAAGAAATTTTATAGAAAATTTCGTTTAAAAATAATATTTACCGAAAATATTCTATAAAAAGAAAATTTAGCGACAATTTCGTATAAAAAGAAAATTTAGCGAAAATTTCGTATAAGAAGAAAATTTTGCAAAAATTTCGTATAAAAATAAAATTTTTCGAAAATTTCGTATAAAGAAAAAATTATTGAAAATTTTGAATAAGAAAATTTAGCGAAAATTTCGTATAAAAAAACGTTAACTCAAATTCTTATAAAGAAATATTTTCGCAAATTTTCTATAAAAAGAAAATTTAGTGCAAATGTTTTATATAAAAGAATAGCTAAAATTTTCTATAAAACAAAAAATTTTGCGAAAATTTTCTATAAAAATAAATTGCGAAAAATGTCTAAAAATTTCCGAAAATTTTCTATAAAAATAAATTGCGAAAAATGTCTAAAAATTTGCGAAAATTTTCTATAAAAAAATTGTAAAAATTTTCTGTAAAAAAATTTTGCGAATATTTTCTATAAAAAAATATTAAAAAAAATTTTCTATAAAAAGATGCGAAAATATTTCTATATAAAAATAATTGCGAAATTTTTCTATAAAAAGAAAATTTGTCACAAAGTTTAATAAAAAATGAAATTAATTAAAAAAAATGAAATTTTTAAAAATAGCGAAATTTTTCTAAAAAAAAAAATTGCGAAATTTTTTCATAAAAAGAAAATTTGTCACAAAAATGTTATAAACAGGAGTAAAATTTATTACGAAAATTTTATAAAAAGAAAATTTTTAAGCAATTTCCTTAAAAAAAAAATAATCAAAAATTTTCTAAAAAAAGAAATTGTCAAAAAATTCCTCTTATGAAAAAAAAAAAAAAAAATAAATTAATCAAAAGTTTCTATAAAAACAAAAATTTGATGAAAAATATTTCTTTTCTTTTTGTCGCACCCTATATTAATAAAATTAAAAAATAAAATATTTTGTCACAGGGTAGTGATCTTTTAAATTCATTGATATTGTGTTACAAAATAATGTTGGCTTATTCGTATCAGAAATACGAATAAATTCAATTCAATTTCAAATGCACATGTTACAACAACTATGACAACAACGACCACAAATAAGCAAATTTTCTAATTACAATTCTAAGCTCTAAAAGCGAATTTTGTGTCTAAAGTCTATCAATCAAAAACAGTTCAATGGCTTTTGAAAGAAAAAGGAAATATAAAAGAACAATAATATTTATTAAAAAACATTTTCTACCTAGGTATAAAATAAGACGTTTGAATTTGAAGTAGAAATCTTTAAAATCTCAATTGATTTTTTATACTTTCGAAATTTTCATAGAATTTATCAGAAGATCAAGGATGTTTATACAGCTAAAGTAGTGCATTCAAAACCCGAAACCGGAAATCGGTTCTTGCTTTTTGAATGAACCGAACGACTTCGAATAATTTTTATTTTCAAAGAATTCGACAGACCGGTTGTTTTCTTTCGGTTAACTGGTTTTTATAAAATGTTATTTCTTTAATTTTTTTTTACTAAATCAACCCATATTTCCCATTTCTTATATTTGTTCACTGAACCTTATTTAGGTCCTGAGCCACTAAAACCAATGAAATTGTTTGAAAATAAAAATTATAAATTTTTTGAGTATTTTTCATATAAATTTTATTTTTAAACAATCCGCTTTTTGTAATAGATCAGTACCTGCATTACTAGAAGGTAATAGTCATTTACATACATTATCATATAATAACGCTTTAAGTTTGGTATTTTTAAATGTCTAATTTGGGCAACACTAGACCTATTGAGAACTTAATTGATTTAAACTAATTTCTATTAAAAAAATCTAGGCAAAAAGTCAATTTTAGTTTTATCGTTTGCCACAAGATTATGGTGAATTTCTGTAGGTACATAGGTAAATTTGGATCAGAAGTACCATTACATATTACAATTCAATTCAAGAAATATAAAATTTGAACATGATCCTCTAGCTGCAGAAGATCGATACATATATTATAAATGTGCTACTTACTATCTTTAGTAAAAATATTAAACATTTTAAAAATATTTATATTTTTAATAAAAACCGGCTAAAACTTTTTAAAAGTAAAACCGTATTCGAAACCGACTTAAAAAAAAACTATTTTTCAAATAAATCGAAAACCGGTTTTCTGAAAATGTCAGTTTTTTGAATACACTAAGCTAAAGCTTTTAGACACGTGTCAAATGTTTGCTAAGATTTGAAAATGTAAATCATGTGAAATCATCATTGATGATACGCGCTGACGTATAGTGATTGATAAGAATAGCACAAAAATAATTGAAACAGGAAGGAGAAAGATTTTTGCTATGTGGACATTTAAATATCTTGAAACTTACGCTTGAAATTTTGCTCAATGAATCGCATATACATGTATATTGTTTATAAATGGTTAATCAAAGCAATACTTATATTAAAAGAATATTAGGGTGAATCAAAAATATTAATGTTTCTAATTAAAATGGGGTTAACTTTTGAGGAGATGTATTTAAAATAATGTAAGGTTTGTTGTAAGTAGAATCATTATAATTCCTTTTTAATAAGATTACTCTATCAGAAATATTAAAGATAGATACGTCTTAAAAACTGAGCAACTAATATAATTACTAAATATATTATTCGATATCTTAGAAAATTTGTTCAGTACAATTCCCTTAAGAATAAATTTTTTTGCATTCAGAGATTTATAAAATGGAATTCTACCGATCATTCAAAGTAAAATGGATTTGAAATAAGAAAATAAATAATCAGGTTTAAAAGCTTGTATATTACTCTTCTTATACCTTCTAAACCATCGTGATTTATTGCCACATATTAAGTTCCTCAGCGATTTTTACATAAAGATCTAATACTTCCTAAATTTGATTTGTTGCTACATATTAAGTTCCTCAGCGAATTTTAATAAATTGGCGGTATCCATGAAGATTCATTAAAAGTATTAAATATTTTTGGAGATCTTATTTCTTCATATAATATCACGCAACATATATAGCTATAATTTGAAAAACATCCCGTGAGGTATACAAAATTATAAAAGAAATGTCAAAATATGTTCTAAAAGAGTTAAATATGCTATAAAAATAACAAAATACGAGGGCGGATCAATAAGTCCGTGGCTTTTCGAACTTCCCTCTTAGTAATATGAAATGCAACACTATCCTCATCAAGTACCGCCTGTTAATAGACTACTGTCAAATTTTGAGCAAGTGTCGTCATTTACTTTGCGTTTAACAGCTGTTCAAAACATACAACTTCGTGTATTTTTCTAAAAATGGAAAAAAGTGAATTTCGAGTGCACATTAAACATTATTTTTTGCGAAAAAAAAAACGGTCAATCAAACCAAAAAAAAAGCTCGATAAATACTATGGGGACGGTGCACCATCGATTTCAATGGTAAAAAAGTGGTTTACTGACTTTCGTTGTGGTCCCACAAGTAAAAATGACGCTGAACGTTTTGGATGGCCACTTGAGATCAGTACATCCGAAAATGTCCATGATATAGTGTTGGCCGACCGCAGAGTAAAAGTGCGTGAGATTGTTGATGCCATAGGCATTTCATATGGCAGTGTGGTTTCGATTTTAAATGATCAGCTGGGTTTAAGAAAGTTGTCTGCAAGATGGATGCCGCGTTTGCTCTCAATTGACCATAAATGTAAACGTGTGACAACTTCAAAGGATTGTTTGGAGTTGTTTAACCACAATTCGAATGAGTTTTTGCGGCCTTTTGTAACTGTGGATGAAACATGGATCCATTACTGTACTCCGGAGACCAAGCAGTAGTGTAAACAATGGGTTTCTCCGGGAGAACCTGCTCCAAAGAAGGCCAAGGTAAATTTGTCGGCCAATAAGGTGATGGCAACAGTTTTTTGGGATGCACGCGGGATAATCCACATCGATTACCTTCAAAAGGGAAAAACAATAAACGGCGAGCATTATGCTTATTAGACTTATTAGACCGATTTAATGAGGATTTAAAAAGAAAACGACCCCATATGGCCAAGAAAAAAGTTCTTTATCATCAAGATAATGCACGGGTGCACACGTGAGCAGTCTCAATGGCAAAACTCTATGAATTGGACTACGAATTGGTACCTCATCCGCCATATTCTCCGGATGTAGCCCCTAGTGACTACTTCCTATTTCCAAACCTAAAGAAATGGCTCAGTGGAAAGAGATTCAGCTCAAACGATTACATTATTGACCAAACAAATGCCTATTTTAACGACCTCGAAAAATCCTATTTTTATGCAAAGTAAATGACGACACTTGCTCAAAATTTGAAATTTGACAGTAGTCTATTAACAGATGGTACTTGATGGGGATAGTGTTGCATTTCATATAACTACGAGAGAAGTTCGAAAAGTCACGGACTTATTGATCCGACCTCCTATGTTACAAATTTGCTTTAAGAACTACTATATGCTAAAATATGCCACAAAGGGTAAAATATGCACTTATAAATCGATGCCTAAAACCTTCATTTTTTATGAAACGGATAAATATTTTATCGCAGCTTTATTTCATGATGATAAGTTAATTGCATTCTTCATGACTTGCCAATTTAGATCTCTTCAGATTTTGTAAGAAAATGCCTTATGATGATACCAAATGTGGTTCTTACAATTCGCCTTTTCATGGCTAACAGTAGTTTGCATTTACCTATGTCCAATTAAGCCCATAAAGGCCTTAATACATTACTGCCACCACTGCCTCTAATCAATGGATCTATAAATTTTTTTCAACAATTTTATTGTCCTCGACATGGTAGTTGCTCACTTTCCCAGATTTGACACTGTGTCCCGTTAAAGCTTTTTTACTGTTCCTGGCTAACAATTCTACAACTTTGAAACACACTGGACTTACACAGAAGTTTATCAGACTTTATATTATATAGAAATTCTACCCTGTATCTGTATCCATCTTTGGTGTGTCCTAAATTTTAAACTGATCCTTTATTTCCAACAAAAGCCTAATTCCGAATCTAAATCTCAGTCGACTTTCCATAGAGCAATCCTCAATATATGAAGGTGCAGAATAATGTCCAGACTCGTTTGAGGAGTGCAACCCATAGCAGCACTGACGCAAGAAGTTTCCTATATAGTCAATGTGTATCAAAAAATATCGAATTATCGGGATAATTAATTTCGTAAAATTTGCAACCAGTACGAATTTCGAAAAATTATATCTTTTTATGGAAATAGTATTTTTCTATAAATTGATTAAGCGCTGCTTTCTGTTAACAGTACGCGCAATAAAATATAGTAAAACTAGCTTTTCCCGGTGCGTTTCGCTATCCTTTCTGATGCGATAATTAATATTTATTTTGTATGGAGGTCAATACTCCCCCTGATCCTATCCATCCTATTTTCATTTCATAAATGCAATATGATAAGATAATTGTTCCAACGAAGTTTAAGTGCTCTCACTATAACAGTTCCTTATATATTCCATAACAAATATTTGTTTTGTATCGAGGATACCATTTCCCATAGTCCCATCCGTCTCATTTTTATATTAAAATTTAAAAATTTCTTAAGATATACGATATGTAATATTTTCGTTGTATGGGGAGTAACGTTCTCCCTGGTCCTACCCGTCCCATATTCATTCTAAGTTTGGAGGACAGTTTGAAGAAAGGTATTTTTGTAAATTTTAAGACTTTTGTTGCTATAGTATTTAAGTTATCTTATAATTATATTGTGTACTATTCCCCTGGTCCTATCCTTTCCATTTTTATCTTTATTAGAAAGTTGTTTCCTCAAAAATTTAAGATTTTCGCGGAATTAGTTCTTAAGTTATGGGAAAATTAATATTTTTTTTTTATTTTGTATGGGTGTACCACTACCCCTGCTCCTATCGAAAAAAATAGTCTATTCTAATTCCGGGGTTCACAGGATGATACTGTCAAAATTTCAAGAAAATCGTTTCAGCGGTTTAGCTGCCTATAAAGATAAGTTCAGATTCTTGACACGAAATATTTCATCGCGATTTCCCGCAATTTTTAAGACTAAGTACAGGGCTGATTTTTTGTTTACATTATGCGCATTTATTTGTCGTTTTTTGTTTGATTAAACAGCTATCCAATATCGTAGAATACGAGAAGGTTAAAAATATTTTAAGCCTGTTCAAATTAGATGTAAATTATTACTCAAAATTATTTGTTTAAACACACAACTAGCATAAATTTATTTGACATCAATTATTAACAGTCTGTCCCACGATGTTGAATGAAAAAATGTATGGGAAACAATAACAAAATTTAAAATTTATTTGTTATTTTCCATATAAATTATCGAAACGAATTTTTCGTTCGACATCGTGGGACATGCTGTAAATGAATTTTTAGGAAAATCTTATTTCTTTTATTATGCTTTAATCAATTTAGAACAATTTTCTGAGAGAATTTCGGAATATGTGTATCGTTTTTATTTATTTTAAGTACAAATATCTATAAAATTTACAAAGTAAAATACGAACTATTATCAATCGATTACTTAAAATACGAATAGAAATTACTTAAAAAAATACTTTAAAAAAATATATATTGAAATTTTTTTATAAGTAATTTACGTTTATACGCAAGAACAACCCTGTTTCCTTTTATCTTCATTTACAAAACAGCCCTGTCTTTACAAAACAACATTGTTTTCGTTGCATGCCATTTTCAGCTGTTTGACCTAGTGTCTACATTAGGCAAATTTTTGTCAAAACAAACGTCAAAATCAGTGCAAATATATACAAGGTAACCTGATTTAAACAGCTGATTATTATTTTGGTTGTTACAGTTGTCAAACTGCATATATAAAAACAATAATGAATACGCCATATTGTTGTTTTTGTGCAACTGTTGCCACCTTCCACAAATTCGCGTTAAGTTTGACGTTTGTCTTGATAAAAAATTGTCTAATTTAGACACTATATAAAAAATAACAAGTAATATTATGGTTAAATAGTAAAAAGTATTAATATAATGCAAGTTTTATTTAAAAAGTATATTTTAATAGAGAAAATATAAATTGGTCAATTCTTTCTTGTCAATTTAATGTTTGTGTACATAAAAACAAAATTTTTTTTAATTTAAGCGGTCCACAAATCAGCTGTTATGTTGTTTGAATCCTAAAAATATTTCGCGTTCATATTACGCAAAGGAAATATCCGCAAAAATCGTCAAAAATTAGCGTAGTGTGAACTTAGCTTAAGACACAATCAAACTTAATTCAACTATTGAGGTTATATCGATCTAGGGCTTTAAAAGTCGGCTTTGACTCGTAACTCAGTGAATTCATCAAGAGCCTTTTCCAACAAAGAGACATCGATATTGCGACATGTGAATTATAATACATTATCTTCCTTCATTAAAATACCATACACAAAGTTGCCCAACAAACAACACGTGACATTTGTTGGCATTATTGTTTCAAACTGCCAGATTGTACAAAATACATAATCTCTATGTGATCAACTATTTGCCCATTTTAATTAAAAAAAAAAAAAAAATCATCAGCACATTACTAGTTTTTTATTTTTTGTTTTCATATTTAATTCATTATCAAAAGTTTAACTGTATTATAATCAGCTGGTAGGTACGAGATAAGTATAACGGTAAATGTTAATGAACTTTATGTATGCAACGTTTATGATGTTGTGGATGCGGTGATGCGAGTTGAATATTCATCAGCCAAGTTATTTCTTTTTACACAGTCCGTGTGGTGGTGGATCATTTAAAAATAAACAAACAAAAAAATTAAATTGTGTCGATGATCATTATCAGCAACAACATGACAGCCAGCAACAACTGCAGCACTACCATCACTAGCAACAACACCAACAACAAGGTAAGCAAAAAAACGCGACCGAGTACGAATCAATAGAGAGATGACAATGCTGCTGGTGGGAATGGTGGTGCTGATGGTTGTGATGATGGTGCTGATATGATTGACATTTATTCTGAGTGGGCGTTTAATAACCTACAAAACGGTTACGACTAGTTTTAGTTTTTAAGCATTTGTTGTTATTTTTTTTTTATTATTTTTTTTTTTGTTAAATTTAATTTAATTTGTTTTTTGCATTAAATATGCAGTTTTTGTTAAAATTTTTTGTTATGTTTGTGTCTTTTTTTTTGCTGCTTTTAACATAATTATAGACTGACTAAAAAAAAAAAACTAAATATTATTAATATTTGTATGTGTCTATATATATAAAAATGAATGTGTGTTTGTTTGGGCTTTATAGAAAGCTTAATCGCTGGATCGATTTTCTTGAAATTTTCGCAGTATCATTCTGTGATACCTAAAAGTAATACAGGCTACTTTATTTTCCTACAGGAATAGGTGAAATAGTAGTCTAAATACAAAACAAATATTAATTATCGCATATCTTAAGAACTATAAAATAGAAATAATTTTCTTATGAATTTCTATAGTTGTAATGAAAATGGGGCGGGTAGTTTCAGGTATGGTAGACCCCATACAAAGCCAATCTTAATTATTGCATATCTAAGGAACTATTACAGAGAAATTTTTAAGATTTGGTGAGAATAATTTCTCATTAAGGTTCACAATTGAGATGAAGTTAGGACGGATAAGTCTAGGGGAAGTGGTAATCCCCATACAAAGTAAATAGTAATTATCGCATATCTCAAGAAATATTACTTAGAAATTCTCAGAATTTTGTGCGAATAATTTTTGCACTAAGACTGACAATGAAAATAGGACGGGTAGGTCATGGGGGAGTAGCAGATCCCATACAAAGCAAATATTAATCATAACATATCTCATGAAATGTAACAGCAAAAGTATTAAGATTTTGTGGGAATAATTTTTTTATGAAGTTCCATAGGTGAGATGAAAATGGGGCGAGTAGGACTAAGGGGAGAGATAGCCCAAATACAAAATTAATCTTAATTAATACATCTCTGAAGAACTGTAGCGGTAAAAGTCTTGGCTTTTTGTTGAGATAATTTTCTTACGATGATACATAATTGAGAATGG
Source organism: Protocalliphora azurea (assembly GCA_932274085.1). Lineage (NCBI taxonomy): Eukaryota > Metazoa > Arthropoda > Insecta > Diptera > Calliphoridae > Protocalliphora > Protocalliphora azurea. The sequence continues at coordinate 128,382,641 of OW026521.1, read as the reverse complement.
TGATAGGGCTCACATGTCTAAGGGGGGAGGTAGCCCTCATAGAAAGTAAATCTTACTTATTGCATATGTAAAAGACTACTACACAGGATTTCTTAAGATTTGGTGGGAATAATTTTCTTATGAAGTGTCATAGTGGGCATGAAAATGGGCGGGTAGGTCAAAAGGGAATAATAGACCCAATATCTTAATTATTGTAGATCTAAAGAAATTTTGTTGAGAAATTCCTAAGATTTGGTGAGAAGAATTTTCTCAATAAGATTCACAATTGAGATGAAGAAAAGCGGAAAAGTCTAGGAGGAGTGGTTGACCCCTTACAAAGTAAATTTTAATTATTGAATATCTAAAGAGTTATTTCAGGGAAATTGCTAAGATTTGATGGGAATAATTTTTTCATTAACCCCCGTATTCTGAACTTTATGACTAATGATAAAACTATAACAAATGACAATTAAAAAAACAATTTTCATGAAAAAATATCAAAAAAAAAAATATTTTTATTATAATGTTGTCATTGTCACAAAGTTCAGAATGCGGTTAGAAGTGCTTCCGTACAAAGAACTATTGCAGAGATATTCTTAAGATATGGGGGAAAAAATTTGTCCATTAAGATTCATAATGAAAATAGAACGATAAGGTTTTGGAGGCTTAGTAGCCCTCATACTGTTTTTTTTTTTTTTTTTTGTTCTAAATGAAAGTAAATTAACATTGAGAATTGGAAAACCTTCAGATTGCTTCATAAAAGACACTCTAAGTTCATCAAAACATGCCTAAGTCGGTCTACACCAATGGTTTCTACACTTTTCTGGCAGAAAAGTGAAAGTCTTAAATTTTTAGAGGCAATAATTTTCTTACACTTCGCGGTTGAGTTGGGAATAGGGCAGGTAGGTGAGAGGGAAAAAGTAGCTCCAATGTAAAGTAAATATTTTTTCTCACATTAATGCGGACAACGAAGCACAACGGGTTAAGTTAGTTTTACATAAAAAATGGTTATTGTACGCTGATTGTTAAATGCTATATTGCATTTTTTTCTATAGATTTATTTTAGCAGTATTTTTTCTTTTGTTTTTTATTTTTTTTTTTATGTATATAATCTTCATTAAAATTATATATCCGGGTTGTCGATTTTTTTCCTATGACAATAACGAGGGAGGAATTAGTTGCAATTATTTTTTTTTTAAACACAAATTCATTTAGTATTTTAAATGTAATAAAACTAAATAAAGCTCAGACAAATTATAATTTTTCTTTATACGACTCTCGTATTTGAACTTTATTAATTTTTATAAAACTAATAACTAAATGAGGTTTCTAGTTCAATTATTGTGTAAACTTATTTTTTTTTTAATAAAAATTATTTAAAGTCTTTTGTATTTAAACCCACATAGCGGAAGTAAATTTATTATACAAAATTAAAAAACACAATTTGATCGACAAAACGTGTCCTTCTAATAATGACGATTTTAGTTTTAATAGATCATAAAAAGAAGACTTTATGTGATTTCTTTGTATTTGTTGAAATCAACTGCTATTGATTGATTAATGGAAATAAAGGAATAATCGATTATTGAATTATACTGTTAACTGATTTAATTAAATTTAAAGAAAGCTATAAAATAGCTTTAATTTTGCTATAGCGGAACTGTCTTAAATTTTCGTACGAATTGTGGATATATTTACATGGTAGATGATTCAAATTTGTATATCTACTACATTTAATTTCAATTTAAAACCTAAAAAACGGTCTCCTGAAAAGTATTAAAAATCAATTATATATGTAGCTTTTCTCTTTTGTCACAGAAATATTGAGATATTTTTAGATTTTTTTTAAGTGAAATGGTGAGAAAAGAGATGACACAAGGGACAGTTATTATAAAATGTAAGATTCCAAAGTGAGAAATATTAAATTAATTTTATTATGTAGTCGTTAAATAGCACTGGTCGACAAAAAAAAAAAAATCATCCCTTAAAGACGAATAGTTGGACTACTTATATGGATTTTGATGTGCTAAACACGAATCTGTTTTCAGTTTTTTCCATCAGGTTTGGATTTTTTTTTGTTGGGCATGTCTAATATTTTGCCCATAATAGGGTCATTACATTAGTATATATCACTATAACTCAAGAACAGTGTGTACGATTTATATGAATAATACACCAAAAGATGCGGAGTAAAATCTTCAAGTCATCTTATCAGCTCAATATTTTCGAAAATATGGAGCAAAATCCTTCAATGAAAATTGTATATTTTTTTCGCCAGCAATTTCCGTAAACCTCCGAAGATATTGAGCGGATAGAAAAATAATTTTAAGATAATTTGAAAATAATTTTAATCGACATCTATAGGAGTTTTATTTATATAAATTGGACAAACCATTCTCGAGTTATACAAGTGTGACTGCCTAAAAAGTGGGTCATGTTAGCCGTGCCCTTAAAAAAAAAAATCAATACGTGATGGAAAAAAAAAACTATGTCTATGCTAGTCAAACAGTGTAAAGAAAACTGTTAGGACTAAGTCCTCTGTATGACATTACCGTAGTTTGAGTTCCCTCTTATAGGGACCACTATGATAATGAACAGGCAGACGAATTAGCCCGGGCATGCTTTGAATGCCTCCTTAGCGGTTTCTGTCGCAATTTCGCTAGGATCAGTCAAGAGCAGAATCTAGAAGCACTATCTCGCAAAAGCAAAAAATAGATGGCGAAATATGGACAAATATAGAGTCGCAAAGGAAACGTGGCCTACTTACAGTGGAAAATGCTCAACACAAGTCATAATGCTACAAAGGCAAAGACATCTCGATACTAATAGCACTGTTTACAGGTCACTGAATGTTGGGGAAACATGCAAGTAGACTTGGTCTCCCATATAACGAATGCTGTCGCAGCTGTGACGCGGGAAGGAGGTGACATCATATCATTTCCTATACAAATGCCTAGCTTTGAACGCAATCAGACATATATTTTTCAGAAAGTACCAATTAGACAACCTTCGTGAGATAGCGGACATCAGACTCAGTGACATCGTTAAATACACTGCCTGCCACTGGAATAAGTTCAGAAAAAAATAATTTTTTGCGCAACCAAATTTCAAAGTCTTGTCTTTAGTTTCCCGAAGAAATAAAAAACATGCATATTTTGTTATACCAAAATAATTCATTTATTTAAAGACATGTATTTCTTTGGTACTTTTTCGTATGTCACTTGAATAAGGAATATTTTAAAACTAAGCAATTTATTTTTGAATTTTAGGTTATAAAAATGAAAATTATTATCTTCTAGCATTCAATTAGTAATGAGTACTGACACCATTTTTAGAAATAACCTCAAAAATGCGATTTGGCATCGACTTGTATAACGACTTTAAATAATTTAGCGAAATTGAACTCCATGCTTCCGTTATTGCATCCTTTAAGGATTCTATCGTCTCAAATTGTTTTCCTCCTTCATAAACTTTTCTTTCAAGCCAACCCCAGACATTTTCCATTGGATTCAGGTCTAGTGAATATGGGGGCCAATCCAAAAGTTGAACAACTTATTGATTAATCCATTGTTTTACTGCTCTGGCGGTATGAATCGGAGCGTTGTCGTGTTGGTACGTCCAAGGTATGGTTCCAAAGAAATCATTAAATTTTGGAAATGCTTCCTCCAGAATGTTTTTGTAAGCCGTTGTAGTCATTTTGTTGGATACAAAAACCAATTCTATGGTACCATAACACGAAGTTGCACCTCATACTATTATTCCGCCCTCTCGGCTGTGTCTGCGACTCAACAATAATTCCTCCTTATTTTGGTCATGGAAGTAATAGTTATACCCGTCGGGACCATCAATATTAAACTTTTTTTCATTGGAAAATACAACTTTAAACCATTTGTCGGACCATGCCATTGTATTTTTGGCAAACTGTAGACGTTGTGATTTGCGTATTTCATTAAGTGGTGGTTTTTTTTTTCATAGGACTAAGTATGGGCACGACTTTAAAATACGGCGCACTGTTCTTAGACTGGCACTGCCTCCACTTTTTTCACGTATTTTTGATACCGACATGACAGAATTTAATGCAATTCTAAGAATTTTTCGTCTTTCTTTTGGAGTTGATGCCATTTTCTTCCGCCCTTTCATGTTTTTTCCATATCTTCCCACGTTATTTAAATGATTGTACACAACTGTCTTTCGTCTGTTAATGTTTTTGGCTATTTGGACCGGATTTTGATCCTGAGATTTCAAAATCAGAATTTTTCTTTTGCAGAGTTATTAATAGATTTACCACGTCCCATTTTGAATAAACACTATTTGAAAACTATCAAATTAAAAATTCTATAGCCGTTTATATTGAAATTAATTCAAATCATAGCCTTCCTGATTAATATGAAAAGAATTCCTTATTCAAGGGACATACGAAATAGTACCACAGAAATACATGTCTTTAAATAAATGCATAATTTTAGTATAAACAAATATGTATATTTTTTTATTTCTTTTTTTCTTTTTTTTCTGTTTAGGAGATATACTTAATTAAAGATAAAAAAATGTGATTCCTTATTATTCAGGCAAGCAGTGTATCTCAATTCCACTGGCTGGATCTAGTTAATTTATGTTCTTATTCTTCTTTCTCACACTTCAATCTCACTGCAGACTCAAATCAACTCCCTCACCTGACGAGTTGTGTGATCTATTCAAAACGGAATTTAACGAATCTAATTAATTGCTTGTAAGTTTACGAGCTACCACGTAAACCAATTAACCGGATAGAAATAAAGTGTAAGAAATTTTTGTTTATCACATTAAATTCCATCTAATCCACCTATTTTTGTTTAAAGAAAAAACAAAATTTTTTTTTGCCCACCAGTAAATCTCAACTTATATTTCTCTATAGGCATACGTGGGTATTTCCACTCAATTGTGAATAAAATCAAAATTTCTTCATCAACTTTGATGGTATAAGGCGTATTTTATTCATAGTATTACCAGTTTTTTTTAACAAAGGATTAAAAGGTGAACATTTTTTCTGGTTTCAATTTTTTAAAAGAAATTTTCAGGAAAAAAAAAATTCTTCAATTTTGCATGAAAAGTTTTTTTTTCGACAGTAATTTTTGAATAAAATAATGTTAAGATGACTTGAAGATAATTTTTATTCTCTAGATATTAGACATGCTTTAAAAAAAAAGTCATGACCTGATGGAAAAAAAAACTGAAATCGGCTCAAATTCTATCTAGTCCGAATGTTTTTATTTTTATATTTATTTATTTATTTATTATTATTTTTTTTTTTTTTCGAAAGAGGACGAAACATTTTTGTTTTTCTGGCCAGTGTAATTAAGAAAATTATTTTTGAGAAGGAGTTACCATAAAGTTTTCAAAGCAAAAAAAGTATCATTAAAAAAAAGGTAATTCGGAAAAGGCATTTTTCCAATCAGTGTGGAACAGTGGAAGTGTTGTATTCAGCTGGACCGAATCTTCTTTACCCTTCACAAAATTTATATTTCATTAATATATAAACATATTGGAATTATCTCTTATCAATTTTTTTTTTGCTTTAGTCTGGAAATATACTTAATATTTTTTAATATTTGCAAACAGGTGTTAACCATGACATCGGAAATTTATAACACAAAGAGTGGACGAAAACTCCTTGGGCATGTGACATGCCTTAGGAAGATCGTTCGGATCATCTGTGTTGAAGAGCTGAATAAAGATAGATATGCAAAATTGTAAATTCCTTTTCAGTTCTCTACCAATATTTTTTTTAAAGAAATACCTTAGAATTATATATTTTACACTTTAATTAGCTATTTTTAAATTTTCAGAATTTTAAAAATATATTTGATTGATAGTTCCTTAATCTTACATTTCAAAATTTTAATTTTGTTCGAAAATAAATTGTGGAACAATATTTCGACGTCTTGGCCAAGTATCGAACACAGGACCTAAAGTCTTTCAGTTACAAACCCAAGCCATATACCACATCGATATATTGAAATTTACTATCATTATTGTTTATATACGAGTAAAAAATTTAAAACGCAATTTAAATCTAAATAATACTTAAAAAAACACATCAAAACGTGCCTAGAAATTCTTGTCAAATTAATTTTTTAATAATGAAAATTGTTATATTTTTTTAAAAAAGATCAAAATTTGTAAGGAGGCCCGGGGATATCAGCTCAGGCTTAACGGTTTGTAGTTTAGAACACTTCCTCCAGGCTATTCAATCTCACAATTTTCCAATAGATAAACATTTATTTATTATTGGATGTGAAATAAAATTTTATTAAATTTGGGCAAAGAAATTTGGAAAAATTGTTGAGGTAGTTCTAGAAAATCGCCTACAACTCCGCCATGCCGAAACGAATTTCGCTGAATTTCAATACCAAGATTTTCGAGACTATATGCCACACATGTGTTGAAAGACAAACGTATTTATTGGACTATGGACTTAAAAAAATCCATTTCAACATACAGACGGACAGGCATACATTCTGAAAAGTTATTTTTAATCATAACAATCAGGTATATTTTTCAATTTGAGGCCCTAGATATATATTTAAAGACTATGGTATAAAATGACTAAAATATATATACCCTTCATTTGATGTGAAGGGTATAAAAATACTGAACAAAAATAATTTTTTTGCAAAATTTTATATTCTACAGAAAAGTACTACATTTTTAAAATAAATAAAATTTTATTATTTTTTTTTTGTGCTCCAACTCTTTCTGTTATTGTTCAATTTTTTTCTCTTCATTAAATTTTAATACACTTCAAAATTAAAATATGAATTTCACTTTCTTTAATATTTTATTCCCAATTAAATTATTTCTTCCGTTTTACCAAAATCTATTACAAAATACTTAATATTTCCGGTTAAAGAGAATATTAAAAAATTATAATTTCATCATTAATTTTTCAATGATTTCTAGGTATTTATTAATTTTGTTTACGGTTTTTTGTTTCAAATAAGTCTAATTTACTATAAAATATTTTTTTATTAATAATTTTGGCAAGTCATTTAAGCATTGAACGTCACTACCAAGACAAAATTTATCAAAAAAAAAGTTGTGGCTTTTTAAATACGTTAAAACACTTTTAACATTAAAGAATAATATAAACTATTAATTGTTAACAAAATAATAATTTTAGTGGTATTATTTTCAAAAACAATATTATTAAAAAAAGAAATACTAATAATAATAACAAATAACAAGATCATAACATTGAAAATATTATGAAACGTAATAATAATAATAATAATCAAGGGGGCTATATAAATATCTCATTCTTTTGATTTTGTGTAAAAAATTTAATTAATGGTTTACTATAAAAAAAAAAAAATAACAATCAAATTCATGTTTCAGAAAATCAGGGTTAGTTGAAATAGACAGGTATTTAAAGTTTTTGAAATTAAAATTATGCATTATCTTAAGATCTTAAGATGAAAACAATTAAATATTCAATATTTATAACAAGATAATAATGTTTTTTTTTTAATGTTAAAGAAAGAAATAATAATAAAAACATTTTATAACTTATAATAAGCACTTTAAATATATTGGAAAAAATGTTCTATTTACAAGAAAATAAAATATGAACTTTTCATATTTTATTTTTTGGTGAATTTTTTAAATAGCCTATAACCCTATCATTCGTAAACGAATTGAGCTGAATTTCAATTCCAAGAATTTCATAGATATGAGAATTTTATGTTTGTAACTAGAAATAATTTGAATATTTTTTGGGCTTGGGAAAACCTATATAAACATACAAACGGATAGACAAACGATAATAAAAATCATAATGCAAATTATCTTTTTGAGTAAAAATAACTTGAACACACACAGATATATTACATTTGCCTTAGGAAATGAAACAATTTCATTAAATAAACATAAAACAATTATTTGTTAGTAATATTTCATTTTAATACATTTTTTACTATTTACAAGTAACTCTGTCTAATTGCCTGCAATCTAAAAATAATTTACCACAAGAAAACCTCAAAAAACCTCAAAAAACAACAGAAAAGCATTATTTGATCTTAAATATATACGGCAAAAATGCTTTTAAAAATAATAATTAATTAAATAAAACTGTAATAAAACTTAAGGTATTTTTAAAGTTTCACTAAGTCTGTGAAATCTTAAAATGTTTAGTACTCACAGAAATTGTCTAAAATGAAGCTCATGCAATTGAAATTAAAACAAGTCATTTTTAGATATGTACTTCTAAAAATATTCCTAAGAAACGTTTTTGTAGGTGATTTTTTCGAAATGTAATCATCTACTGCTTTAGTCTTTTGTGTTTAAGCTGAGCGTGCGTATTGTTTGTATTTTATATTTTTTGTGTTATTACACAAAAATTATAAAAAGCACCATCATCATTGTCTTGGGTATGAACTGTAAAGTAACTTTTGTATAAAATAAGTATCTAACGAAAAAAATATATATAGAAACACTTTTAATGAAAATGAATACTAACAAATACACACATCTATAAAATGAGGTTGAGAGACTGCCTTCAGCAAGGTCGTTTTTGTTTTTATACACAAAAGTGTTTTAATTCGAAACCAAATAGTAATAACTACGAGTACAATTTGTATTTCTATTTTTTTTTTGCTATAAATACAAGACGGAGTTTGTAAGAAAACAACTTCCAATAATGCAGACGTTAAAGGAATGAATTTATTTAAGAAATCTTAAGAGAGAGAGAGAGAGAGAGAAAATTGTATTTAAGTCAGATGACTCGTTTAATTTTCTTTTGTAGAAAAATCTTTTTATAGAAAATTTGCGATAAATGTTCATTTTTTGGAAGAGTTACGATAAATTGTCTTTTAATACAAAATTTTCTTTCAATTTTCTTTTTATAGTTAATTTTCGATAAATTTTCTTTTTATTCGAAATGTTCTTTATAAAAAATTTGCGATTAATTTTCTTTTTATAACAAATTTTGGAAAAATTTTCTTTTTTTCATAAATTTTTTCTTTTTATACGAAATGATCTTAAAGGTAATTTTCGATAAATTTTCGCTTTATACAATTTAGAAGTTTTATGGAAAAATTTTATTTTCATAGGAAATTTATGATAACTTTTCTTTGCATAGAAAATTTTCGTTAAATTTTCTTTTCACAGAAAATTTTCGATATATTTCCTTTTCACAGAAAATTTTCGTTAAATTTTCTTTACATAGAAAATTTTCGTTAAATTTTCTTTTCATGGAAAATTTTCGATAAATTTTCTTTTCATGGAAAATTTTCGATAAATTTTCTTTTTACAGAAAATGTTCGATAAATTTTCTTTGCACAGAAAATTATCGATAAATTTTCTTTTCATAGAAAATTCTCGATAAATTTTCTTTTCACAAAAAAATTTTCGCTAAATTTTCTTTGCATAGAAAATTATCGATAAATTTTCTTTTGATAGAAAATTTTCTTTTGATAGAAAATTTTCTTTTGATAGAAAATTTTCTTTTCATAGAAAATTTTCGATAAATTTTCTTTTTTTTATAAATTTTTTTTATAGAAAATTTTCGATAAATTTTCTTTCCATAGAAAATTCTCGATAAATTTTCTTTTCATAGAAAATTCTCGATAAATTTTCTTTTCATAGAAAATTCTAGCTAAATTTCTTTTCATAGAAAATTTTCGATAACTTTTCTTTTTTATAGAAAATTTTAAATAAATTTTCTTTATATAAATTTTTTTTATAGAAAACTTTCGATAAATTTCTTTTTTATAGAAAATTTTCAAAAAATTTTCTTTTTATAGAAAATATTCGATTAATTTTCTTTTTATAGAAAATTATCGATAAATTTTCTTTTTATAGAAAATTTTCGTTAAATTTTGTTTTACAAAAATTTTCTATAATTTTTTTGTTTTTATGGCAAATTTTCTATTTTTTTTTTATGGCAAATTTTCTATTTTTTTTTTTTTTTTATTGAAAATTTTTGATAAATGTCTTTTTATAGAAAATTTTCAATATATTTTCAAAATATTTGATAAATTTTCTTTTTATAGAAAATTTTCGATAATTTTGTTTATAGAAAGTTTTCGATAAATTTTTTTTTATAGAAAATTTTTAATAAATTTTTTTTATAGAAAATTTTCGATAGTTTTTTTTTTAGAAAAATTTCAATAAAATTTTTTGTGTAGAAAATTTTCGATAAATTTTCTTTTTATTTAGAAAATTTTCGATGTTTTTTTTATAGTAAATTTTCGATCAAATATCTTTTTATAGAAAAATTTCGATTAAATTTCTCATTATAGAAAAATTTCAATAAAATTTCTTTTTATAGAAAAATTTCAATCAATTTCTTTTTATAGAAAAATTTCAATTAAATTTCTTTTTATAGAAAAATTTTGATAGAATTTCTTTTTATAGAAAAATTTCTATTAAATTTCTCATTATAGAAAAATTTCAATCAAATTTTTTTTTTTATAAAAAAATTTCAATCAAATTTCTTTTTATAGAAAAATTTCAATTAAATTTCTTTTTACAGAAAAATTTCGATAGAATTTCTTTTTATAGAAAAATTTCAATCCAATTTCTTTTTATAGAAAAATTTCGATCAAATTTCTTTTTTTTTAGAAAAGTTTCGATCGAATTTCTTTTTATAGAAAAATTTTGATCAAAATTCTTTTTATAGAAAGATTTCGATCAAATTTCGTTTTATAGAAAATTTTCGATCAAATTTCTTTTTATACAAAATTTTCGATAAATTTCTTTTTATAGAAAATTTTTTATAATTTTTCTTTTTATAGAAAATTTTCTATAATTTTTCTTTTTTTAGAAAATTTTTGATACATGTTCTTTCTATGTCTAAATTTCTAAAATTTTCGATACATTTTCTTTTATGGAAAATTTTCTTTTTTTTTTATAGAATATTTTCGGTATTAATTAGTTTGTAATTTTTGTTGATCTTTTTATAGAGTTTTTTTTTGAATTTTTGGATTCGGGCTCAAGTTTATTGAATAATTGTGGAAGGTTACATTGTAAGAGTTTTATATAACACACGGCAACACGTTCCACCTCGGAGTTCTCTGTAAACATCATCTATTTAACTCACAACTTTTTCTATTTTCCGATATATTTTTCTTGTATTAAAATTTTGATCAATTTTTTGAAATAGCGAAATTTTTGATACATTTTTTCTATAGTAAATTTTTGATAAATCTTTTCTATAGAAAAGGTTTGATAAATTTTTTCTATAGGAATTTTTTGATAAATTTTTTCTGTAGGAAATTTTTATAAATTTCGATTATTGGTTCTTGTATAAAAAATTTAGTGAAATTTTATTTTGCCACAAAATTTTTGATAATTTTTTTTAGAAAAAAAATTTCGTTTTGTTGTTTTTAACAATTTTTATTTTCTTTAATAATATAAGACTACACTCTTTTACATATATTTTAGTACATTAGCGCTTATCTAAGTTATGTTCATTTTGCTCTTTATTATGAAGCTTGGATGGACCTTTGTTACTATTAAAGTCCCTGCCTGATGCATTCTTTTAAATTTCAATTTGAATTCTTTTACATTTTCAAAGTGTTACTGATTCTTTTGTTTGTTGTTATTGCTGTTTCTTTATAATTCATTAAATTCTTTATGGCCATCTAGTACTCTTTACGGATGTTAAATTAAATTCTTTTTTTTCTATTTATTATTGGATTTTTATATTTTTAATTGGTTCCATCTTCATCTAATGTCATTTTTATAAGATTTTAACAACATAAAAAGTCTTATTTTTTTTTTCAGAAAAATCTTAACATCCATTTCTAAAACATGTTATTTTAGATTATTGTTGACTGTTTTGTTAAATTGCACGAATAAATGAAATAAATAATTAAAGTAAAAAAATAATAAATGTTCATGTTTAGCTTTTTTATTTATATATATGGCTTGCAAAAATTTGCTTGATTGTTTTATTTTTTGGTATGCAATTTTGGCGTTCTAAAGAATTATTAAGTGTAACAATCAGCCACAAAAGAAAAAAAAAAAAAAAAAACATTAATAATGAATTCTCTCCCATGGTAAATCAACAAATTAATTACTTTACATACTCACATGAAAATAATTAATATATATATATATATATATATATATATATATATATATATATATATATATATATATATATATATATATTTAATTATTTATTTATTTACGTGTGTTTTTTTTTTATGTTTTGTTTAAACCAAATTAGAATTACAAAATTTAAAAAGAATTTCAAGAACACTTGTATTATTTTATTAATGACTGAAGTAAAAAAAATGGAAACGGATTTAATTGTTAAAAATTCTTAAGAAGTCAGTTCCGTTTGCTATACAATATACTTAAACATTTTTTTTTAGTTTCTGATGGTTTTTACAACGGTTATTTATCATTAGGGTTACATGTGTCGAAGACTGGGTAAAAAATATGCTTGTCACAATCACTTATATTATGCTATTATACTTTACTCTAGATCATAATATGGTTGCAATTATATAACATATTACAGTGATCACATAATTTAATGAAAAAAACCTTTTATGTTTGCTGCAATCAGGGGTCTAAATTCTAATAGGATAATGTTGAAATGTTTAATTGAATGTATCACCGAGTCAAGTTGATATGGGTCCCAGGACATGAGTGCATCCAGGGTAACATAATGGCTGATGAAAGCCCAGTGATCATTTCCTTGATTGCTTTATCAAATTGGAAAATATAGGCAACATACATACATACATATATACATATGTATGTATGTATGTGTAGATATACGTATATATATATATCTGAATTTACTCCAGAATTTTTCTATTGACACTGGGAAAAAATGTGTTCCTAAAACAGCGGAGATATTAAAAAAAAAAGGTTTTTCAAACCGGTTTTCCCTTTTCTGAAGGCCTTATATAAGGTAGAGAATGAAAATTTTTTAGCATTTTTCCGCTGAAGAAATGAACTCAGTCGGTCCATCAGTTACAGAGATATCTGCCAAAACGCATTTTTTACCGATATTGAAGTCCTAATTAATCTACGAGATTGGTTGTTATATATATCGGTCACATATATCTTTCTGAATCACGCAAATCGGTTTATAAACAACCGAGTTATTGACAAATCCGTTTTTCTATTTATCTAATGTCTGCTTCTCTGATAGTTGTTGTTTAATGGGGACCGAAAAATATGCTAGGACATTTTTGGTTTTTCAACTTTTTAAAGCACCTATGTAAGCTAGGTAGACACTTCGTTCTTTCACAGAAAAATCGTAAAATTTTTAAAGAATTTTTGTGTTGAAAGAATGAACTAGGGTCCAGTGTTAACCGAGTTATTGGCAAAACGCGTTATTAGAATTTTTGAAGCTCCCGTATAAGCTATGAACTTCGAATTTCAGTTCAGCCAGTGAAATCGGTTTATAAATTTTCTTTTTTAATTTAATATTTTCTTATATTTATAAAATATTTGTTCTGCACCGAAGTGATTATATCTTCCTTAAATATGTGCAAACTTTTGTAAAATTCCAAAGTATTAAATTTGTTATTTACTAGCTTTTACCGGTGCGCTTTGCTAAACTATTTGATGCGATAACTAATATTTACTTTATATGGGAGCTACTACTCCCCCTGGATCTATTCACCCTATTCGAAATTTGATATGAAAATTACTTTTAATTTTTTTAAGGCTCACTGTAATAGTACTTTAGACGAGAAAATTTATATTTTTTTTGTGTGGGGGCTACCTCTACCCCTGGACCTATTCGTCCTATTTTCATTTTATCAATGTGATATAATAGGATAAAGGTTCCAACGAAATTTAAGGGCTTTCACTGTAATAGTTCATTATAATATACCATAATGAATATTTGCTTTATATGGGGAGTAGTACACCCTCTGCTCCAATCTATTTTAAGCTAATTGGTTCATTCTTTATATGAAAATGCAAATTGTTTAAAATTTTTAATGTTTAGATAGAGATATAGCATAGGTAAATATAATGTAATTACATCCAATATAATGTATTTCATTCTCATATGACACATCTCAACACGGTTGAAGGGTATAAAAGATTTGGCACAGCCGAATATAGAACTCTAACTTGTTTTCAACCAAGTTTTGTCTAAAAGCTTTTAGAATTTCTATATAAAAGTAAAAAAATTAAAAATCAATTACTAGCCATTTTTCGTAATTACATCCCTTTGTAAGGCGAATGGATACCGTTAAATCGACTAAGTAATTCCAAAGTAATTGTTATATTTTCAGGCCTTAAAAATTCTATGCTCAGCGTAGCCACGTTTTCAAGTTGCCTTCAAGTTTATAAGAGTTTCAAAATTTCGATCTGTTGTTTAATTGAAAGGTTTGCATGAAAGCACAAAGAACAGACAACAGAATCGTTGAATTAATTTATTTTTAAGTAACTAAATTTTGAAGGACCATTATTCTTAGAACTTATAAATAGAATACCTCAATCCAACACATTACTTTGTTAAACTAACTTTCAAAAAAAAAAAAAAAAAAAAAAAAAAGAACAACCTTCCCCAATCACTTATATTTGCTAATTTTTGTGGTTTAACAAAGTGAGCGCAGTTAGACAACAATTGTCGCAATACCATATCTCTATATAAGGCTCATTATATTATATTGTTATTACAAACAGATTTTTATGTTTTTTTTTTTTTTTTGGCTTAAAACTCTGCATACAATAAAATCTTCTTTAGCTTTAGGTTTCAATTACACACAAAGATTTGCATAGTTTTTCATTCATTTTATGGCAGCTTTAATAGCATAATGATGCTGTTTTTTAACCTCATCTTGACTTGCCTCCCTCTCTCTCTTTTCCCTCACGAAAGTGCCACTTAATGATTAGTTAAATTGTTTTGTAATCCCGAGATTCATCCATCCATCATTATTTTGTTAGGATTTTTCTATGTTTTCTGTAATAAAAGATTTATTTATGTTGTTGACTGGTGGTTGAATATTTGTTTGGAGTGGTTTTATGCGTTTCAGCTTTAAGTCTCATGTGGTTTGGTTTAAATTATTGCAGTCACAATAAAAAATGCTACCAAATACGATCATGATATTTCCCAGCAAGATTTTGAAAGCAGTAATATAATTACTGGAAAGCCAAGGAATCTGTAATAAATATCGTGCCTTTGCAATATCAATTATTAGAAGGAGTAATAAAAAGTTATTTTTTGGGAAATTCAAAAATATATGTAATAATTTTCATTTTACCGTTTTTCTAGAAATACTTTTATTGCTTAAACTCTTACATTCTTTGCTGGGTTGTCTGCCAATCTATTTTTTATTTGTCTGAATTCTGGCGGAGTATTAAAAAAGAGCCGTGTGTGGTGCGGCTGATGTAGCTGGTGGTGTAGATCAAATCAAAAAATTATGATCGTGACAAACATTTGAAATGTTTGTTATTATAATGTGTCTTTAAGAAGAGCTTAAAATTGTTGTTGTTTTATTATGATTATTTCTTTGTTTGTTGCTAACAGTAATTTTTTGAAAGTAATTCTATTTTGGCGGATTTTAATTGTCTTTTTAAGGTGGTTGTAGTTTTGAACGGATTTTGTTTTCATTTATTTATATTTTGTTGGTACACGACTAGAAGTATTTTCTATGATTTCTTGTTAGATTTTATTACAAAATATTTTACTGTTTGTCTGTCCGTCCTTAAAGTCGGCTTTTCGTTTTTGTCTGTAGGTAGATATATTTATTTTGTTTGTTGCCGTTTGTCAAATTTTAGACAGAAACGTATCGATTACTTTAAAGAAGTTGTTGTATAAAAAAAAAAAAAAATTATATGAATGGATTTTGACATGAAATGTATTTCATCATTGTCTCATGTGTGGATGGATAAATAGATGAATATTGTTTGAAGTTTTTTTTTTTTTTTTAAATCCCAGCAATTGTATGCCTTAAAATTTGATTGATTTTTGCTAAGAAGAGACTGACTTCTGGATTTATTACAGGAAATTTTAATAAAGAATCAAAACAACTAATAGAAAAGTTGTTCGCATAATTAGGGAGGACATTAGTTCAAGATCTCTAGTTCAGTTCTAGTTCAGTTCTAGTTCTAGTTCTTGTTCAGTTCTAGTTCAGTTCTAGTTCAATTCTAGTTCAGTTCTAGGACAATTCTAGTTCAGTTCTAGTTCAGTTACAGGTTTAATTCAGTTGTATTTCATTCACAGTTCTAGTTCAGGTATAGTTCAGCTACAGTTCTAGTTCAATTATATTTCAGTTCTAATTCAGTTCTACTTTAGTTTCAGTTCATTTTTGTTCATTCCTAGTTCAGTTCTAGTTCAGTTCAAGTTTAATTCTAGTTCAGTTCAAGTTTAATTCTATTTTCGCTCTAGTTCAGTTCTAGTTTAGTTTCAGTTCATTTCTAGATCACTTCTAGTTTAGTTCTAGTTCAATTCTATTTCAGTTCTAGTTCAGTTTCATTTCAGTTTTAGTTCAGTTCTAGCTCAGTTCTAGTTCGGTTCTAGTTCAGTTTTAGTACAGTTTTAGCTCACTTCTAGTTGAGTTCATGTTCAGCTCTAGTTCAGTTCTATTTTAGCTACAGTTCTAGTTCAGTTCTAATTAAGCTACTGTTCTAGTTCAATTCTAGCTCAGTTGTAGTTCAGTTCCAGTTCAGTTCTATTTTAGCTACAGTTCTAGTTCGCTTCTAGTTCACTTCTAGTTCAGCACTAATTTAATTCTGTTCTAGTTCAGTTTTTAACATTTTGTATAAAAGAATATCGTTTTTTTTTTAATTAAAGCGACATTTTAGTGAACTAAAAGGCATTAGTTCTCATATTTATTCTCATAATATTAAGCATCTTTCCTCCGGAATATGAAGCTTCACCTTTCCTTTACATATGATTTTTTATTTTAAACAGATCTGATGCCTCGCATAATTGATTGGGGTCTGTACGGGGCAATCGTGCTTTATTCTGAAACAATTTGAGTTTTTACGAACACCGTTAATCTCTCACTAGCAAGAAATCAGCGTTAACAGGATTATAAGCGTACAAAATCCGAATTATAATCCGATTTTTATATGCGGTTTATTTGATTAAAGTATGAACTGTCTTTTTTTTATGTGAGATTATTTCTAAGTAATTTCTAACATATGATGGCATTTGAATTCAGGTCTATATTCGACCTTCAGGTTTTATAAATATTTAAAATCATTTCCTTTGACCAAATTTTTTTTCCCAAAATTACTGTTTTAAATATTTTAGGTTTTTTTTCATTTGTACAATTAAAATGTTTTGCAATCACAATTAGATTTAAAATCTCCATATAAACAAATAAATCACTTTTTAAACTGGTTCATAAAATGCCTGAATTTATCTCTCACGTCAAGTCCTGTTCATTTTTGTCATAATATTTTAAGACAATTTTTTTTTAAAGTGTCTATTTTGGTATTTACAAGTAATATTTTGTGCTTTATTTCATAATTTGTGTAAATTATTTTTTAATTTTGCGTTTTTGGTTTTTTTTTTTTTAATCTAGTATTTAACTAGTTCTCCTTTAAGACATTCTAAGAATATACGACATGATCGTTTTTTTCAAGCAAAGATTTTTCAATATATAAATATTTTTTTTTATTTGTAAAAGTAGATCAACCAGTCGAAAATAAAATCAAATAATTATAATTAAGCTGGTTGTTTTTTTTTTCATTCTTGAATTGCAATTGGGTGTGGTGTGTTGTATTGCTGTTGATGGTGATTAGTTTGTCTTAAATACCAAATCTTAGAAAAAAAAAAAGAAAAATGTTTTAATGGATTTATTTATTTAGAATTATTCAATATTATACCTATGTAATGGTTGTAAGAGCACAAAAAAAGTCAAATGTGTTAGTATTTAATAAAGTGGTTAAACTAAATTTAATAAATCAATTTTAGAAAAAGGCGTAGAAGTTAGTAATAAAATACTTGCATGGTGTAAAGGAAAGCTTTGTTGGCAAGAGCTAAATAACTACTAATATTAAGATTTATTTTTAATTATGTTTTATTACATTAAATGAAATATATAAAGTTTATTAGAATCTTTTTAAAGATATAAGTAAATGTAAATAAGCTTTCTTGAAAATTGTTACATTAGAATAGAAAAACAAATATTTAAAAGTTTTAATTTTAGAAAATAAATAGGTACCTTTTAGCTAAAGCTGAATTAATTCATGTTAATCGATTAAATATGTGCATATCTGCCAAAGCTTTTGAAACTGGCAAGATTTTTATACATTTTTGTAAGCGTCGGAGAAGTAAAGCTTTTGAAATACTTCATAAATATTTAAAAGCTTAAAATTTTAAGTACTTAAATTTTTTTTTTAATAAAATAAAAACTTTTTAATAAATTAATTCTCAAAGGAAAATCAAATTTGAAGCTAAATAAAGATTTCAATGAGCTATATTGAGTCTTAACTGCAAAAATGTCTTAAGGGCAGATAATTAAAATTCAAAGGATTAGAATTTTTGTGATTGTTTGTAATGTAAATGTGTGTAGAAAGGCATTTAAGTTAAGATTTCTTTCGCTATAAGTCTAAAACTGTACTTTATACGTCGATTAAATATTGATAAATAATTCTGAATTATATATTTTCATAAATATATCAATTTCGAAAATGCTGCTACATTCAAAATTGTTTATAAAAATCTACACAAATTATTTTTGTTATATTATAAAAATATGACTAGACTAATTTTTTATGAAATCCATAGGTTACATTTGATTTACCGTTATTTTAATTTTAATCAATTGAAAAAGGTCTTAATATTAAATAAGTTAAAACTTTAATGGACAATAAAAAAAAAAACTAAAACTTTGAGGGATTAATTTCACAAGTGTCTAGATTTCATAAAAGTTATTTTCGCTTCCCCCTTCGTCCCCTTTAATTTTTTTATAATTTTCTGTGTCGGCACAGGCTCAAAATATGGAATTTTTGAATCATTAGTATAAGGAGAAGCAGAAGAAGGACGAAAACATAGGTTTGGTATGTAAGTACAATATTTCATAAACTACAAAAAAAAAAAAAAAAAAATAGAGATTAGTTGGGAAATTTAACCATAATATGTTGTTTGTTCCGA
Organism: Protocalliphora azurea; assembly: GCA_932274085.1. Lineage (NCBI taxonomy): Eukaryota > Metazoa > Arthropoda > Insecta > Diptera > Calliphoridae > Protocalliphora > Protocalliphora azurea. The sequence goes on along the minus strand of OW026521.1, from coordinate 128,363,596 downwards.
CTTAACAAGCGGGAGGAGGGTGTATCAGCTTGTAGTATCAACAATGCCATACATTATGCAGACATTTTATAGAAATGTATGATGCAAATGATATTGTTTAACTGCATAAATACACTGGTGCATATTCCTATAAACGCATTTAAAATTTTTGTTTTTTTTTTGGAGGTATATTCGTTTCTCTTAACCAAAAACAATGTTGTGTTGCGATATAACGGTACTTTTTTATGTAAGAAATATTTGTTTCTTGCTTTTGTTGTGTTCTTTAATTTAACAATCAGAACATATTGGAGATCATTTCAGTGAAATATTCCTATAAACGCAGTCGAGAAGGATTTGTCAAAATTTTATCGCAAAAATAAACAATATATATATATATATATATATATATATATATATATAAGAAATGGACAAATGAGTGGAATAAAGTAATCTTTTCTGATGAAAGGAAATTCAATTTGGACGGTCCCGATTTATATTCTTGCTATTGGCATGATTTTAGGTCGAACGAAATTCGTGTGTTGAAACGCAATTTAGGTGGAGGCAGTATTCTGGTTTGGGCAGCCTTTTCTGCTGCAGGAAAATCAAAAATATGTTTTGTTCCAACTAAAATAAACAGTGAAATTTATAATGAACTGTTGGAAAATGCACTTCTCTAATTTATGGATAAAAAAATGTATGAATATTGCATATTCCAACAGGATTACGCAATCCATGTCTCGAACCAATCTAAATAGTGGTTTCATGAACATAGTATTCCGTTATTGGATTCGCCGGCTTGCAGTCCGGATTTAAATCTAATGGAGAATCTGTGGAGGTACATGGCCGGTAAAGTTTACGCAAGAAATGCACAAAATGAAACCATAATGACAATAACAGAGTTAAAATTAAAGATTACGCAAGACTGAGAAGAAATTGACAGTGATTTTCTTAAGAAATTAGTCAAATCAATGCCAGACCGAATTTTTGAAGTTATCCAAAACAAAGGTTTATCAACACATTATTAATAATTCCAAATTGGTTCATTAATTTAAGTACGTATATAGGAAAATGCCATAAAAAATGTTATTAAACTACTAAATTTTATTTTATTTAAATTATTTTTAATTAATTATTTTACAAATCAAAATATTTAAAGGAAAAAATAACAAAAAGGATTTTTCTCTTGTTTACAGGACATATTAAAATTTGTATGCAAAAGGATAACAAAACTCAATTTTATCATACTCTTTTTAATAGTAAATACACATTTTTACTTTCAAGGAGTCCTGACCTTACCATTTTTTGAGATAGCTTTTAATAATCGTTTATAACTCCGCCATTCCTGAACGGATTTCGCTGAATTTCAATACAATGATTCTCGAGACAATATGACACAGATGTGTCAAAAGAGAAATGTACTTATTGGACTGTTGGCTTGAAAAAGTCCATTTCAACACTCCGACGGACAGACAAATACTCTTAAAGGTTATTTTTAATCATAACAATCACGAATATTCTGGATGTATATTTTAAAGCTTTCGTATAAAATAACAAACTTATATGTATATACCCTTCATTTTGTGTGAAGGGTATAAAAGGCTACTGCTATCTTTTAGAAAAACTTTTAAAATTTTAAAAGCTTGAATTATTTAAAATCATAACCCTCTTAAATGTGACTTATGTTCATCAAATCTTTTTAAATTATCCAATGTAATATGTAATCATTGTGTTAATTTCAGTCTGAAGCTTTAAAACTTTTAACACGTAACGCTTTTTTAATCAAATCAAAACTACCAAAGCTTTATCTTCTTCTTCCAAGCTTTTGAGGCATGAAGGTTGTAAAATGTTTAAATGATTTACATATGAAAAATTCAAAACTTTTTAAATGAAAATTATAGCCATCGAAAGCTTTTTTAAATTTGTTAATGTAAAATTACTTCAAGTTAGTCAAACTGGATAAGTTTATATGCAACTTGCAAGCAGTTTAGAAATTATTGTAGCGTAAGTAAAGGTAAAGCTTAAAAAAACATAAATATTCAAAAGCTTAAAGTTTTAAGCTTTTTTAATGATTCTACAAAAAATGGTTTAAAGAATGTTTTTTAAAATTTAGAAAAATATTTATATTTTAATTATATTTCAAACTTTAAAAGCTATGAAAACATTTAAAAGCTCCATTTTTTATGAAATCGAATGTTTTTTTAACATTTTTTTAAATATGAAAATAGGGTCAAACGAAATCATTTTCTTTTAATTAAAAAAAAAGTTTTTAGAAAAACGATTTAACATTTATTTAAAAGCTTTAAGGAATCCAATGCTTTTTTAATAACTCTCAAATAAATAGAGTCAAAGTTAATACATTTTTAATTTAAAGAAATTTTAAAATAAAAGCTTTTTTAATATTTTGATGAAAATTCAATGCAAATATTATTGGATATTTTATTTAATCATATCCTTTGTAACAAAAGCTTTCAAAACTTTTATTGGCCTTTATTTAAACCCTTTTACTTAAAATAAACTTTAAAAAAACTTGCAAACTTATTTTGTGTTCTTAGTTAAAACTCTTTTTTAGATTTTATTAATTTGCTTGGTTGACTGCTTGAATTTGTTAAGTCTGTACTAGGTTAGTCTAAGCTTTTCTGTTGTTCACTCTCGTTTAGATGGTGGCTTAGCTCCAGAGTGCATTGGCATGGTTTATGATGTTTGAATTTATTATTTTTTTTGTTGTATTTTAATCTAAACCGTTTATTTTTATGCAATTTATAATATAATATGCATCTAGTTTGTTGTATGAATATATCTGTGCTTTATAGTTTTTGTTTTTTTGTTTTTTTTTTTGTATTTTTTTTTTTTTTTTTTTTTTGTATTTTGAAAAGTGAATGTCCACCAAAAGTCCTTGAAACTTAAAACCAAACTTACCAGTTTATATATTGTGGTGTATAATGTCGTTTCTTGTTATAAGTTTGCTGGGGCAGTAGTATCATAATCAAAATATAAAAAAGTGGTTTAATATGTGTAAGCTTTGTGTAGTATTTATATAGATTTTTTTGGTTGCAATTACAGTTTAATGCACCAAACAACTGCAACAATAAAATAAAAATAACAACAATTACTTTAAGCTTTAAAAATCAGAACTTTAAAATAAAAAATAAAATTATTATTTTTTTTTTTTTTTTGTAAAAAATTAAAAGTTTTATAGTAAAGCTTTGATATTTACATTGAAAATATAAATAAATAAGTTTTTAAGAAGATTTAATCGAATTTTCTAAATAAAGCTTAAAGCTTTTATATTTTAAAGTACTAAGAGTTACTAAAGAATAAAATGTTTTTAAATAACTTAAGTTTAATATAAACAAATAACACATAAATAAAGCTTTAAAGTTTTTAATAAAGCTTTTAATAAGATATAAATTATATTTCTGTTAACAGGGTTTAATTTGATTTGATTTAATTCTTTTACAATTTTGTAAACGATATAAAGACAGACGGACTGATAAATACTGGGCTAGAATTCGATAGTTGGGTTCTGTTTAGTATTTTTTTTTATTTATTTTGTTTTTTATTTTCTTTTTTTCTGTGCAGATCTAGACAAACATTGGTTTTGCTGTTATTATACCTGATTATTATTTAACTTCTTTAAGATTTGTAACAAACATTTAAAAACACCCCAAATGCAAAGAAAAAAATCTTAAATAAAATTTTAAAAGCTTTCAAAAATAAATATTGGTTTATGCATGCAAAATGTTAGACAGACAACCTGTATCAAAAATGGAATGTTGTTTTTTTCGATTTTTCTTTTAGTAAATGTCGTTTAACAAACAAAATCCGTTAAATATTTTATGTATTAAAATAATAGGCGTAATTTGTTTTAGCAAATAAAGCAAATAAAAAGTTTATTTTTTTTTATTTATCTGCTTTTAAGAAAAAAACGTTTTATATGAAACAACCTTCAAAAAGGCGTGTGTTCTTTATTTTTGTATAAATAAGTAAGGCTTTTGAATTGTTTGTTATAAATTGGAACTTTTTTGCAGAGAATGTCTTTTAGAAGTTTTAACAAAAATCAATACAAGGTTTTTTTTTTTTTGATGTGAGCTATACAAAATGCATACATGTCTTTAACACATTGAAGAATAGTGGAAGAGGTCTTGATAGTTTTAAAATATGGTACTTGAGTAATTCCATTTTAAATTTAAAAATTTTTTCCTCTCTGAAATTTTGCCTTTATCAAGGATTCCTAAAAAAAATATAGATGGACTTTTTCGGATACACGTCATTAAAGAAAATTCTTACGAAAAGATATATTGACAAAAAAAAATTTCAAAATTTTTATTGGCATCTTAAAGTACAAGTTTGGACAAATCCACTGCAAAAAAAAAAAAAAATATTTTGATATCTTTGTTAATCACTTTCAAAACTATAAAGTGCCACAGTTCTCAAAATAAAAATGAGAAAAAATTCATTTTACATGCCTCTGCATCCTTCAAGGGTCAAAGTTTTTTAAATTTAAAATGGAATTACTTATAAAAAATTGTACTAATTTAAAATTTTACTTTTTTGTTCGAAAGATAACACCTTTTTGGAATATTTTTATTATAATGGGTGATTCAAGTAGAGATACTTTCTTCAATAGCCTTTTTTTGACAGATCACGTGTGAGTCTTGTCATGTCATAATGGAAAGACTTACGTCTGAACAACGTTTACAAATCGTTCAACTTTATTACGAAAATTCACGTTCTGTGAGGAATGTGTTTCGTGCACTTCATTCAACTTATGGTCAACATAATCGGCCTACTGAGTGCACTATTCGCAACATTATCACCCATTTTGAAACCCAGCATTCATTATTGGATAATATTCGACCGAATAAACCACGTCCAGCATGCTGTGAAGAAAATATAGCGGCCGTAGCTGAGAGTGTACACGAAGACCGTGGAGAGTCAATTCGGCGCCGTTTGCAGCAACTCGGACTGACGTATGAAACGACTTGGCGCATTTTACGTCGAGATCTTAAATTAAAAGCGTACAAAATACAGCTTGTGCAACAACTGAAGCCGCTCGACCTTCCCAAGCGACATAGCTTCGCTCTATGGGCTCTTGAAAAGTTCCAAAAAGATCCGACGTTTTTGAGGCAAATTTTGTTCAGCGATGAGGCCCATTTCTGGCTCAAGGGGTGTGTAAACAAACAAAATTGCCGCATTTGGGACGAAGATCAACCTGAAGAGATTCAAGAACTGCCACTTCATCCAGAAAAAACAACGGTTTGATGTGGTTTGTGGGCAGGTGGAATCATCGGTCCATATTTCTTTAAAAATGATGTCGGTACGAACGTAACCGTCAATGGCGACCGTTATCGTGCCATGATAACCGACTATCTGATGCCTGAAATTGAAGCTAGTGATCTCGGCTACATTTGGTTTCTACAAGACGACACCACTTCCCACACATAACATCAATCAACGGATTTATTGAGAGAACACTTCGGTGAGCACATAATTTCACGTTTTGGGCCGATCGATTGGCCACCAAGATCCTGTGATATCACACCGTTAGACTTTTTCCTGTGGGGGTAAGTAATAGAGGAAAACATCACGCGTGTCATTCGTCAGATACCAGTCGAAATGCTCGAACGAGTCATCGAAAATTGGACTCAACGGATGGACCATCTGCGACGTAGCAACGGCTAACATTTGATAGACATAATCTTCAAAAAATAAATGCCAAAGAATGTTCTTTCAAATGATAGTAAACATTCCCCATTAAATTTGAATTTTTTGTTTTTTTTTTTTTCTTTAAAAAAGTAGGGAACCTCGAAATAAGTTTTATAAGCTTTATAAGTTTTTTTTATTTTTAGAAAAAATTATACAGCCTATCCACAATAGCTAAAAAGTCGATTTTAAATCCATAAAGGCGACCATTATTTAAAATTTCTTGCCACAAAACATTTTTTTAAGCAAAATTTTAAAATCTCGTTTTTAATTTAAAAACAAAAAGCTTTTTGTTTGTTATTGTTTTGAATATTTTATGAATATTTTGTTTTTATAATTTTTTGAAATTTCTTTTTGTTATTTCTATTCATTGAAAAATATTTAAAAATTTTTTAATATATGAGTTTTAGAAAGCTTTTAAAATAGTTTTTTAAATAAATATTTCTTATGGTACGGAAAAAACAAAAATTCTAATTTAAAATAAAATTAATTTTAGCAAAATTTAAAAACTATAATTTAAAAAAATATTAATTTTTTAAGTACCTTATTTATTGAAAACAATATTTTTGAATATTTTTATAATTTTTTGCTGGTTTTTTGGTTTGAGAAAATTGTATATTTTGGAAAAATTTATTTATTTTGAAAAATGCTACTTAAAAAATATAAAATGTAGAAAAATGTCGATCTTACATCTGCATTATTAAAAACTAATACCGCTATTATTTACTTATTATACCCTTCGCATAAATTGGAGGATATACATATATAAGGGTCATTATCAAAAAATTTATAACCTGGCTGAAACTGACTTAAATTCTTAATAAGTTTTGTGGTAATACTATTTTAAACAAACGGTTTAAAGATCAAAGCTTGAAACTAAACAAAACTAAAGCAAAATTTTAGCATTATAGGTTTCATTTATTATTAGAAAAGTGGCTAAAAATTACTTAAATTTTTCCCATTCTTCAACACTTTTTGATCCCATTCGATCTTATATAAACTAATTTGACCCTGTTGATACAGTATGTACTATATTTATTATTGTGCGAATTTTCAGCAGTTAAATACAGCGTAGTCGAGTTTTGATGGCAAAATTTGTTGATTTTTAAAATTTTTTGGTTTTCGGGTGGGGTCTGTGAGCGGTATACAAAAAATTGAAATAGTGATTGATACTTGTTGCAATTGTGCGTTTTTTATGCTATATCTCATTGATGTGCCCGAAATAGACAACGTAGTAGATAGTCTCAAAATTTTCAAAACAAGCGCGAACATTTTTTAAAAATTCATATAGAATAGCATGGATTATTGCGTGAACTTAGTTTTTTTTTTTTGTTCTTTTACATAATAAAATCAAGGGAGTATAAAAATAAATTTCATAAACAAATTTTATAGATTTTTTGAAAATTACGAAAAATTGCACTTTTTGTTTTTGTATTGTTATATAGAAAATTGTAATTTGTATAAATCTTGAACGGTAATAAATACAATTGATTAGGTCTATAAATTTAAATCAAATGTCTTTGATAGTTGAAATCGGGATATTTCATAGAGCGCATCAAAACATTTTGAAAGACAAATTTTATGGACCAAAAAATATTTTCTTGGGTTAAAAAAAAGGATCACAATATTAAATAGCATTTCTTTGTAATAAACTCTAAAAAAATATATTTTCGTATTATATATGGCGAAGTAACTTAGATTCGAACCCCATTTTTTGCAAATTTTTTAAAAATTCCAAATTTTATTATAAAGAAATTTTTTAAAATTTGACCTTAAAATACCATCCAACATTGAAGATATCACAAATTTTATTTGAGTACCTCAGTAGGTTTTGATATAGATAGATTTAATTTTGACCAGAATTATACTTAGACTTCTAATTTGTAAAAATTGTTATATGTTGAACTTAAAACCGCTATATTTGTACAAATGGATTTTAATGTGCTATAAAAAAAATCAAAAATGTTTATAATGGCCCATATATTCAGGGCTTCAAATTGACAAATATTCGTGATTGTTATGATTAAAATAACTTTTGAGAACATATATCTGTCTGTCCGTCTGTTTGTTGAAATAGATTTTTTGAAGCCCATTAATAAAGAAAGAGAAATTTCCACACATATGTGGCATATGGTTTCGAGAACCTTGAAGTTCAGATTTTCTAGAACATCCTCAAATATTTTTCCAATTTTCTTTTCCCCAATTTAATAATATTTTCTATTTTATTTACAATAATATATATGTAAATGTTTTTCTATTGAAATGTTGTGAGATTGAATAGTCTAGAGGAAGAGTTCCACACTAGAAACCGTGATTCGTATCCTCGTAGAATCCATTTGAATTTTGTTTTAATATGGACATATTTTTTGTAAAAAATAAGTAAATCTGAGTATGTGAAATGTTTTTCTTCTTAAAATATTATCACTTAAATGTAATTGTGTTTTAGGTTTTTAAATGTAGATAATAAGATGCAATTTTGTCTTAAAGCTCCAAAGTTAAAAATTCTTAAAAATTCTGAACATTTTAAAATAGCTAATTCAAGCTTAAAATAGCTAATTCAAGTTTAAAATAGCTAATTCAAGTTTAAAATATCTAATTCCAAAAAAATGTTGGTAGAAAACTGATAAGGAATTTACAATTTTTCATATCCCTTCTTTATTCAGCTCTTCAACACAGATGGGCTGAGCGATCTTCGTAAGAAAATTAATTTCAATATATATATATATATATACATATATCCTGATCCTGAAGGACGAACTTTTGTTCAATATTCGTTTTTCATAAATTAAAATGTTTCGATTTTGTTCACTCCAAGTTTAAAAAAAAAAAAATAGTAGAATTAAGATCCTATTTATAAATTTTTTCACTTAAGCACATGCTAGGATTAACTTTTAAGCGAAACCATTTGGTTGAAATTTTATGTTATACAGGGAAGATTCAATTTCGATTGTAGGAAACCATTTATTAATCAAAATATCTTGAATAAATTTAAATAAAATACTATTTCTCTTAATTTCCCCTTACTAATTCCTTTTATATTCCCTTCAAGTAGCAGGAAAAACTGCACATTAGTAGTTAAAACTTCTAATATGTAATTCATTGCTTCAACAAAAATGTTTTAATAATTCATATATTCATAAATACATTGTAAAACTCCATGTGTATTTTTAGATACACAATTTACTTTAGCATTATTGCCTTTAAAGCAGTCTCAGTTGACCTTCATTAAATCCTTGAATCATTAAAATCCATCTACATCGTAAAGAGATATTAACATTTAAAGTTACGTACTTTGCTGGATTTTTTTTAGTTTTATAAATATTTAAATCGTGGATAAATTTTCGATTTTTTTTTTGCAATTGGAAAAAATAGGTTATATGCGTACCAAATATGAACAAAATCTAATGACGCTCCCTAAAAAAAAAATTTTAATTTTTTATATATCTTTCGAGGAATGAACGATATATTTCTCAATGCAATTTTTTGTATAAACAGTGAGTTAATAATTTAGAAATTATATTTATTTGCAATAACCGGGTACGTAAATGTAGAAATAAATTACTAAGTTTATACGTGCGCCTTTTTTGCAAATAAAAAGTTAACTCAGCGTTCATATGGGAAAATTT